>VXBW01004005.1:118028-155785 GCA_013400375.1 Thinocorus orbignyianus
GGGGCAAACAATGCTCTAAATTGCAATGCGGCATGTGCACAAGCATTCTAATACAATTGTCCCTTGTTTATTTCTCCCCTCTCCTCAGGTGATTAATTGAAAGCTGGTGAGTGAGCCACAAAGTCTGTATTTGCACAGGGCTGTTCTCTTGGTTGTCTTTCAGAAGATCCATAAATCCGCAGACTTTTCCTTCTGACATTCATATCTAGCTGACTGCCCTGACTTTATAGATTTGACTAGCTTTACTCAGCTTCTGCTCATAGAAGTCTCTAAATCAATGTGTAAGGCAGACTTTAAAAAGTAAGAACATGACTTCTGTCCCCAACCATCTCCTTCCTCCCAGGGCACTTGCTACAAATTTTATTGGAAATTGCTCCAGGCAGTATGTGCCACTTACTTTCCTTTAATCCTGTTTTCATCTCACCTCATAATGACTTCAGGAATGTTTTTAGTTTCCAAAGCCAAGGAAGCAGTTTCTTTTAGGCGGCAATTGCATTTGCTGTTAAATAAAAGAAATGCGCTCTTCTGGCTAAGCTCTATAAAGATGATTGTACAATCTGTACTGTATGCTTGGAAACTGCCACAACAAGACATGTACCATATGGTGCCTGTGGTGTGCCCTTACCTTGAGTGTTTCCTTAGGCTGGCATGGTTGGTAATGAGCTCATTTTTTTAATAAGGAGAAATATGGGTGGGTTTTTTTTTTTTTTTTTCTTAGAGGGGAGGAAGTGGAGCAGAGGCGAGAAGAACAAATCATAGAAATGTTATTTTTCATCACCTTGGCCATTTCTCTTATAAGTTTTAAGTATCTAAAAATCTGGAACTTCATTAGGAAAAATATAGTCTGTTGAGCAGAAGCTTGCTTTTAACATGATGCCATGACAGGAGTACAGAATTTAAGTAAGAATGGTTTAGGTCCTCCTTTCGTCTGACAAAAGCATAGACCATAAATATGTTGGAAAATAAGCACAATAAGGAGGTAAAATGCAATGATCAGCTGGCTTTTACTGGGTGAGAAAAGAATGGGAGACCTAGTATCCTTGGGAAACACTTCTGCATGTTGTATTCTTCTTGGCAGCCACCTCAGAGTAAAACCTGAAGAGTGGGACACAGAGAAGCCAAAATTAAAATTTCCTGTACCTGTGTGCTCCTGAAAGGTAGAAGCAGATGGGGAAATCAACTTAGACCATCATTGCTTTTAGGCAAAGTGGTTTCAGCAGGTCATCATCCTTGACTGATCTGTCATAAACAGAAAAAGCCAGTTGAGGGAATTGCTGGCCTGCATGGTCAGGCTGACACAAAACCTTGTTTCCTACTACCTGGTGTACCAGTTCTGGTGTGTACCCTGATAAAGGGTATGGTCTCTGAAGTAAGCAAGTAGTAGACCACATGAAACTAAGAAAACTAGAGATAGTTTTGTTTTGTTTTTATTTTTTTTCCTCTCTCTCTCATTGAGATGTTTTATTCTACATTTATTAAAGATGAAGTTCATCAAAAATGGCATGCTGCTACCACTTAAGAGTGTGGAAAAAATCAGCATGTATCTTGTGAACTGCATTCACAATGAATGACATTTGGCTGTCTCTCTAAACTAAAAAGTAAACTGACATAATGGTTTGCAAACAGATTTATGTTGATTTAGATTTTATTCTTATAACGGAAACAACTTTAGATTCTAAACTGCAACAACATAGCTGCTCCACAGGTAGCTGTGAGTCCATTTGGTCTCTGCTATCCTTTCCCATGTTCCTGTCAGGCAAGTGTTTATTCCAGCGCTTTTTCAATCGGATTCTTAAGACAAGCAAAAAGAAAGCAAGGAGCAGAATGCTATGCCCAAACCTTTGTCACCCTCTTCTTACTTATTATTGTGGTTGTCAGGTATGTCGTTTGAGGTACAGGCCGACCAAGAACACTGCTTCACTGCTTGTTCTTCTCAAAATGACACTTGCTATTGCCAAGTACATTGTAAAAAGTTAACCGAATCTGAGAAGTCTGAAGGCCTTTTTGGCTTTGTTTCTAGAAACAGATGTGGATTTGTGTGTTGGTAGCTGGTTTGCTAAAATGTGCTGTTGGTAGAGACTCAGTTTGGAGAATCTCCAAAGGCTTGTAGATTTAATTTGGAGAAGCATCTGTTGACTTGGGTTTTCAAAGCCTGTGGTTGACAGCAACCTCAATCACAGTGTAGTCAGGCATATTAGGAATGAATGTCTATCACACACAGAGGGCTAGAACCTGGTTAGAATGTTTTTGAGTTTTTCATTGCAGCCTACTCTGATGTGCTAACATAGGATGTATCATGAAACCAAAAACTAAGTGAAAATTGATCCTAAAAAAGAGAACGTCCTTTGTTAAGAGGTAAAAGATGACCTACAGGCTTTAAGTGCTACGAATCCTATATAGAATTTTCTATCAAGGACCATGACACTGATCTGAGAAGGTGGTTGGACTGTGGAAAGTAGAGGGGTGCTTGGGGCTGACTTCCACACTGTGTGTAGAGCAAGCTGCACAAAAATGAGGGGAAATAGCAGTACCCACTTGTTCATGTAGTGAACAGAACTAACTTGAAGTCCTATCTTAGTTACACAATGAATAATGTCAGAATATGGAAATGTGTCCCAAGAGCTGGCAACTGAAGGGACTCAGTTTCTGCCATGAGAGTTGTGTTGAGTTGCTTTGGGAAGTGAATAGAGCAAGGGATTTCCCTGCTGATGATTCTTCCTACAAGGCGATTCAAAGCCCCAGGCTCCTTTCTTGAATGAAAATGGTCCTATTAATCCTTGAATTTAGTTCCTGTATGTTCACTTTTGGATTCTCACTATTGCTACCTGGGGACAAAGTATGCACAGAAAATGGGGGGAAAAAAGACTGTCTTTCTTGTGATCCACACTTACTGTTTTACCTCGATGAGGATTCATGACAAGATAAATATATATTGTACTAAAGGGTAAAAAAAAATATATAATTGCTAATTTTGAGTTTGACAGGCATCAAGATCAGAGTGTTTGATTATTAGACAAACAATACCTGAATTTTCTAGGCTTTAAATTGACATTTTAAAATGAAAAATAAATTTATATTGCAACGGTTGTTAAGAAATAGATGATTATAAGTGATGTATCACTAATCTTCTTAAAATCCAGGCAAACGTGAGTTCTTTAAATTGTCATTATCTGAAGTTCACAAGGGTTTCTTACTGTATGGTTGGGTTTTTTTGTGGTGTGCTGGGGAAAGAAAACATGCTTGTGTTGATGAAATATCTTTGCATATTATAATCAGAAAAAACAGTAATTGCCTGTATGTCTATATTTGCATGCTCACCTTAGTCAGTAAATGCCCATTTCTCTGCACAGAATCAGGCTTTAGTTATTCACTATTTTATTTCTCATTACTTACAATCTGCAAAGGAGAATATAAAATGCTACCATTGATTTGGCGGTAGTCCTCTTGCATTAACTTGCACTGGTGCTGTTAAGCAAAGGAGAATCAGAACCTGAAACTTCAGTGTCAGTTCAAAAAATTGCCAGACAGGAATGTATACTTCTCCTCCCACATGGGAGTGGACTTGAATTACAAATCCCAAATTGTATTGACACTGTGGATCGCTATCTTCCTTCCCGGGATGCACAAAGCTAGTTCAAGGTCAAGGATCATTTTACTCTGAGGTGTGAATGAAAGCAATTTTGCCACTAGTGAAATAGCTAGTCAGGGGCCACTAGAGAGAGAGAGATGATTCAAACCCATGTTTCCTCAATAATAGTCAATCATGCCTTGCAGGACAGACACAAGACAATAATAAACCTTTGGGGATTGTGTCATGGCTTCCTTGTGCAAGAGTTTTAGAATATGTTGTTTTCCTGGTATATGAATATCACAACTCCTGGGGAAAGGGCTTTCATCCAGAATACCAAATATTTTAACTGGGGGACCAATCCTAACGACTGTTCACAATATCCTGTCTTCCAGTAGGAGCCTCAATGTAAATAGGATGTTGATCTTTTTGCATTGAGTGTTTGGCTTTCAAATAGATTGGTGCTTTTCACTGTAAATGTCAATATAGGGACAATAAGCAGTTTCGCTAGAGGCTTTCCTTCTGGATTTGAAATCATGGTAGCTTTGAAGGTGTTTTCTTAGGAAAAGTATCCAGCTCTAAGGATGGATAAAAATGTACTTTTTCTGCTTGAGTTGAAGGAATGTGTTTGCTTTTATACCTCTCTTCAGAATAAATTTCACCACAAGGTTCACCAAGGCATATGCTTACCGAGTTCAATGCAGAAACCCTTTACACTTTACTACCTTGTAACGGGTCTTACACATGTGAGCCTAAATCTTCTTTGGGATTTTGAGCTGTGGAGAGCGGAAATCTTCTGTTATGTAGACATGGGTTTCGAAGAAAAATCATTGGGTTTACTAGGAAATCTGTTTAAGATGCTGTTTCTCTGGACAGCCTCTTGACCTGAGCGTACCCTCCTCAGGAGAGGATGAGCTTGAGAACAGTCTTAATTGCTGCTTTCAAAACTGATTATCAGCTTATTATTGGTGTTGCTTCATCCTTTTAATACACACTGCTTCTTACGTATGTATTGCATTCCTAATAAATGTTTACTACAGCTGAAAGCCAGATCTAAAAGCAGGTGGGCTGAGCCTCACCATAATCTGCAACTTTTAATTTTTCATGCTACCAGATCAATCTGACAAGTTTCCATCCAAAGTCTGAACTCTTTCTGAACTGTATTCCACTATTACAAATGTGTATTGAACTATTTACCTTTCAGCCCCAGAAGACAAGAGATTTTTGCTAGAATCTTATTTGTTTAAAAGATGTAGAAAACTTACTACTTAGCCTTTGTAGTTGTGAGTAGAACCTTAGGGACTTGATCTCTTACTCCCATGGCTGAAAGAAAACAACCAGAAAGCAACTAATAAAACATCTTGGCGTATCAGTTTTGAATGTCTACCTTTCTGGTGTCTCATTTTATATTTTTTCTTTTGTTATTTTTGAGCTGACATTCAGACCCCTGAATTACAAAGATCTTATTGTAGGAAGTCTAAAATAAAATTCCATAATTTGGGTTTTTGGCTAAGTAAAAGTGTTTGGAACCCTTCATTAAAATTGAAACCCCAGCACTGCATTACCAGTGGGTATGGGTATGGGTATTATGGGTGGAAATTAACTTAATTTCTCCAAAACTCATGTGATGACTGTAAGGACATCAGTACTCTAGAATGGAGCAGAGAATATAGATCCACAGTATAATTCTCTTCTGGCCTCTACGAATCAATGTTATTCTATCCTGCAACCACTCAAATCCTCTTTGAAGCCAGGTTCATTGAATGGTGATGATCAGGAGTAGAACAAGCATAAGCATCTAAGCTGAAATCAGGTGAAAACACAACTTTTTGGGCTTCTCCAAGGTTCCCAGGAACTCCTATTTCTCCTTATTGCCTGATCCATCTTTGACTAAAAACATCCACCACAGGTGTCTCACTCCATGTCTGGAGGGAGGAATGGAGGATGCATATTCCCACCATCACTAAGGGTCTTGGTGAAGAGCTGGCTTCATACAAATAAAAACAGCCACAAGACATGTTTCTCGGACGGAGTGGAGTCTTAACAGCATATGGTTGTCAGTGTTTACAAATGAGGTGCTAATAAATTATCAGTTACTTAGTGAAATGAAGGGAAACGGACTGGGTGAGGAAGGAGTGACCTTGAGTTAATGGAGACTATTATGACACTCTACAATGAATGATCCCATAGTTAATAACTACCTTGTTCTCATCTATACCTCTTTTCGGGTGTACCTTGTGTTACATCAGTGATCAAACAGTTGATGCATATGGCTGGAGGCAAGGAATTAAAAAGTATAAGAAACACATAATAATTGAAATCCAGCTGTTAATGACTGGCCTTTGTGATCAAACCTTTTATCATATGGATTCTACCACCACAGATGTGTTCCTACTACTGAGAAAACTAAGTAGTTTTGGGTGGCTGCTGCTGTTGGCTTGTTTGTTTGGGTGGGTTTTTTTAGCATGTTTTTCTTTTAAATGTCCAAATTGAATTATCTGAAAATTTCTTTGACAGTAAAAGGGCAAGTACTGTGGATTTAACAAACACTTTCTTGCATGTATGTAAAATCCTCCTCTAGTCCCTTCAGTTGCTGGTGGCAAGCACTTTGAGTACACTAACACTGCAAACGGAGTGAGCGTGAGAGCTGGCATTAAATACACTGGGGCTCAGCTGCCTTAGGGTTTTCCATTCCTGTTCCAGCTCATTAATGTGGTTCCTGGGACTTATTAAAGAAATAATAAATAAGTTTAAAACAAAAAAACCCAAACTACTGGATGGGGCTGGAGCTGACTTAGATCAGCTTGTGTCTTGCCTGCCTAGGGCTGCCCAAGTACATAAGCATGATGCTGGACTTCTCCAGGCTCTCTGCCTCCAGCAAACTTAAGTGCACGGGCTTGCTGAGTGGGCTGCTGAGCTAGCAGCGTGACTCCTAAGGGGATTTAGCTGGGAGAGTAGATCAACATTTGCCTGACAATAGAGGCACTATTGGTGTCATCCTTCACACAATGTACAGCAGAATGGAACCTTGATTACTGTGATAAAAACTGGAATGACAGCGATTATATTTATTATAGATCATTTGATGGGTAGACTGCCTGTAATGACAACGAATGAGTGTTTTCTGGGGAGTGGAGAGAGGACTGGGTCTGGGTAAGCCTCAAATTTAAGAGTTTGGTTTGTTTATAATTTATCTGGAAAGGGTTTTCCAGGTATTATCCAAGATTTACACCTCTGAGATCCAATAACCAGAGTGAAAAAACATTTTTCTTGACAGCAGTACCCAAGTACTTTTTCAGCTCGGGTGGCTCACATCTGTGATCTGATGGATTTATCTTAAAAAATGAGTGCTGGTATGAGCTAGATGCTTGGTATTCCCTGAAGAAAATAATGTGGGGGAAAATCTGTGTCCAAGCTATACAAAAAGCTGATTGTTGCAGAGAATGCAGGAAAATAACCCTAAACCAAGTTCACAGTCCTGTGCTAGTAGTGGATAACCCTAATAATGTATTTTAAATTACTCAGTGGAAGATATTTGGTTTCTCTCAAGGAGATTTATCAGCTAAGACAGGCCTTTGTAGAATGGTTTTGAACATAAACTACATAACAGAGGCTAATAAATACAACCCACCAAAAGAAGAAAAGGGTTCTGGAAGCCATTAGAAATATAAATCATTTGGTTTTACTGCAGCATTCAGCTGAAAGGCTCTTCTTTGATTTAAACAGATGCTTTGTTTTCCCCCTTGCTGTCCACTGTGTTTGCACTTATCCTGCCAAATGTCCAAGTACAGTTAAGCCAGGTAAATCAAACAATTGGTTTGTGCTGCTCTTAACCAAACTGCCCATATTTCTATGTCTGTAGTAAATGTGCAAGATTAATATGGCACTGTGTACAATTCTGGATTGGAAATCTAACTCAGAAATCTTACTTGAGAGCAATAAATGCTGGTAAAACCTTGAAACTGATAGCACTAGTTCTTCATCTACAGAAGCTAACAAGCACCACAAAAGCTCAAAAGCTGTTTTATCCTTCATGTAGTGCCTGAGGTTTTGGTCCTAAACTGTTAGGGCTTTCTTAAGTCTTACAATTTTTTCACCATACTTAAGTTGCTATAAAGGAGTATGTGTTCCATGAAGAACATCCTTGGCCTTTGAAAGTAGAGAGTTCAATAGACTAAATTATAGAAAGAGATAGATTAGGTTTTTACACCACATCCTTCTTGCAGAAAGGATTCCACAAAGCCCTTTTCAAACCAACAGGTTCCATTCCAGGCAAGGACACGATGAGGGTTCACCCTGTTGCAGCTTAGACCAGGATTTTCTCTAATGTATATCTATCAGGTTCCCTGAGACTGCTTTTGCTTTGAAGCAGTGTGGGAGAAAGTAGAATTCTGCAGGGACAGTGTAGGCAAAAGCAACTGCTCTGATGTACTCTACAGTGGTTCAGGCACAGCTGGGGATGTATAAAAGCTGTTTTATTGGCAAGAGGGATGTTGGCCAAGACACCATGGTTGTCATGGGACCACTCGGTTCCACAAGGGCAGGTACTGTGCGTTTTGAATTACTGCTGCCTCTAAAGCATAATGCTGCCAACAGCGCTGTACTACTTCCACACAGTGGTTATCCATCAGCACTCTGACTTTGCCAGCTATTCTGAAGTTCTATTGCAAATAAGTGTCTCCTGTATTTCATGATATCAGATCCTAATGATTCAATGTCATCCTGATACAAATGAGAGAAAGACTTTGTCTTACAAAAATCTTGGTAAACATGAGAAAATACACATCGTGAGGAATTATCCTGTGCTGCTGAGCCATGGACTGCTCAGGAAGCTATATATGTCCCTTTTGGTTTGGGCCTCGTTTAACAGCTCTGAAATAATTCAGCTTCCCTGGAGCTTTCTATCTTTGTGCCCATCAATACATGTGAAGTTAAAGCAATGAAAACTATAGCATGTATTATAACAAAAAGGAAACATTTCTGTCTTGTTAAACTTGTGGAGAGCATAACAAACTTATTGAAGATTGTAAAAAAGAAAGAAAACCCAACACAAACAAAACAACAACAAACAAACAAACAAACAAAACCACTCCACACACACACCAACAAAAAAAACCCTCACTCTACAAAACTATACAGCTCTGGGTGGGTTTATCGAACATTAGATCCTACAGGCCATAGGCTGTGGAATGTAGAACACTGTAGTCTGAGTGAAGACCTACTAGAAGGTTTATGATCTGTTTATATCAGGGTAAGAATAAATCAGGACAATATACAATGCTGAGTTATGACCCAAAGCAGTCATTGCACACTCCAGTCTTCTTGAGTCTTGCTAACCTACAGCATTTCAACCTGTTCACAACAAGACACCAAACAAATGTAAGCTATTTTGTGACATGTCCTCCTGCCCTTGATGGAAGCTTAGTATTCTTGGGTCTTCAAAATGTCCTGGAAACCCCTTATTCTCAAGTGCAGTAACAAGCTCTGGTATAGTAAATATATTCACAAGTCCCCTGGAACATGGGGAATTGTATTTTTCTTGGTAAAGGAGTTGTTAACAGAAACAATGTCTCTGCTTTGAAGATGATCCAACAAGCATCTTGTGACAGTATACACCTCCATTGTCATAATACTACTTGCAAAATTTATTTTATGTATGTGTATAAATTGGTGTCAAACTGTCCCAATTTCAGAACAACAATCGTGTTCAGAAACAAAAGAACAAAGAGAATGGGATTTCAAGCACATTTCAACAGCAGGCACCAATTATTATTTACTTCCTTCAAATATGCACACAAATCCAAGGCAAAATTTATAATGTTAGTTTTAACTTCAGTATTATCAGTAAAAATTTGATGCAACCTACTTGAAGTTATTGTCTAGGGCTGAGACCAATGGGCAAAAAGAAGGAGAGTGAGTGGACTATGCATATAAATTACTGGGTTTTTCAGCAACAAAAGGCACTTCCCTTCCTTCACCCCACTCCCCTTCCCAGTTGCTGTCAAAATTATGGCTACCTTACATATGTGGATTAGGTCCTGTCAACACTAGGAAGTTTTGCTTTTTAACTGTGCTAATATGATTAAGCTGGCAAAAAACTGTAGTGTGAATACAGTTATTACTAATGTAGAAGTGCTTATGTCAGTATATCTTATAACAGTTCAGTAAGAGAAATAACTTCCACCTCCATAAATCACCTTATGGTATTCAGACTACACTTGTGCTAGGGCTTTTATTGCACCACTTCACTGGCAGTCAGGCTCGCGAGCTCCCTTTCTACCCTGACAGTGAATCAGGATGTGCCAGTAGGCACAGCTTTACACTTGGCTGTGCTTCAGCTTTCCCTGAGCAAGCAAAAGGTAATTATGAGGTTGTCAGGGGAAAAATAAAAAGTAGGAGTTTTCACCTCTTGGAAAGTATAAAATCCTTTTAACCTCAAAAAGTAAACATGCAAAATTTCAGCTAAAAAGCTTCACCTGAAACCCGAATATTTCAGTTTAGAATTCTTCCTCTGTATCTCCTCAGAAATGCTTAGGTCGTTCATGTTGTCAACACACTCCTAACACCTTCTGTGACACTCGACTTCCAACAACCAGTCCTTCGTCTTGCGGGCATGTTATAACTCATCACTGATGTCTTTGTCAAAGTGCAGAGGAGCCAGGTGGTGAATGCAACTCATAAAGGAGGACTTTTACTGCCTGAAAAGCCATGGAGATACTTACCTGTGAAAAATGGGAGAGAAAAGAGATTTACCATTTGTAACTTTTTTAGAAAACCATTGGGTTCTTGCTCTCAAAAATTTTCACAAGAAAAGGGCACTTTGGGGGGGGGGAACATGAAAACCTCTCAAATATACTTTTTCCTTGGCTGAAGAGCCTATTTCCCTTTCTTCTTCAAGAAAACAGACTGTAGGAGAAAAGGCACAGATGAGACAGTTTACCTTTTGTCAAAAAGTTGGAATTAAAAAATTCAAATCACCTTTTAGGTCTTAAGTAGCATGTCATGAACAGTGACTGAGACCATTCCTCTCTTACAGCTGAATATCTTCTGTGCTTTTCACCACAATAGCTAAGATAAACACATGAAGACTGAGCTTCAGGAAGTCATTAAATGAGGTTGCTGTGAAGCATTTGTTTTAAAAGCAAAGGATGCTAAACATTATCAGAAATTAACACACAGTTACAAAGTATAAATCCAGATGATTGACATATCAGAGTTCTACTTCCTTTGAAGTGGAACAGAGGTCAGCTAAATTTATTATTTGCCCTGTTGAATGGTAAGAAGCGGATAAGTGTAGAGCCATCACACCTATGAGGGGAAGCAGACAAAACAGGTAACCCGAAACTGGCCAATGGGGTATTCCATCTCATCTGCATCATACTCAGTATAAAAGCTGAAGGATCGAAGGGTCAGCTCTTTTTCTTCAGTGGCCAATATCCAAGGAGGACTCTGTTTGTTTAGCTTTGATCCAAATCTGTTCATTCCTTAATTCAAATCTGGAATCCAGTTCCTGTCTGTCTCTGAGTCCAGTCAGAGCTCTGGTTGAGCCTCATGTTGGACATCAACAAATACATCATGGTTTGGTCCAGACTGGCCAGTGGTACAATTGACAGATGTTCTCTGTTCCTTCTCTCCCCTTCAGAGAAGGAAGAGCGTCTCCCTTCAGGGAGAGAAGGACGACAGAGAAAAGAGACTTGAAAAAGAGTTCGAAAAATAAATTAATGAAAATATTAATGAAATAATAATAAAAAAAATGAAATATATACAATAGATACAAAGCCATTCAAGCTTCCAAGGATGACAGCCATGTCACTGGCAGGCACTGGGAAGATCCCAGAAAAAATATGCTAGTAATTTCAGAGACTTCAGTTAGTTAAAAGAGGTTCAGCTGAAAAGTAAAATTATAGAACAGAAAATTGGTTTTCTTTTACCTAGAACCTGTTTTGCAATGTTGTTGTTAATGTTTGGGAATCAGTGTACAGAGCCTTCTGTCTTCTGCTGTGAAATATGCTTACAGTAATATTTTAAATGTTAAAAGGTAATGTCTGAAGCATCCAGAACACATGGAACACTAGATTCATTGCAATTAGAGTTTCTTGAGTCGGATTGCTGCCAAGCAATTCCTCTGAAATGTAGAGATGCATGTAAGCCAGGAACCCAGACTGAAGGACTCACTGGCTTCCACAGAATTTAAATTTCAATTCAGGTATTTTATTGATGTGTTTATTTAACGTGATGTGGAGGTGTTTTTAGTCTCTTTTTTAAGTCTCTGTCCTTTTAGTTGCCTGTCTGGATACTGATGTAGTATTCAGAGAAAACAAAACATCTGCAAAACATTTCACAGCCTAAGTAGAAGCTGGAAAAATTTAAAAATGTTAAGAAGCCTGTCCTGGTTTTGTTGTATCCTTAATTGCATTTTGTATTCCTAGACTTTGGGGACAAAAATCTGAGGTTTGTGTGCTTGCATGAAGAGAGCACCCACACCTTCTGAAGTGAAGTCATTGCTAGTCACAGTCTCATCAAATTACAGATGGTCTGAATGCTGATTATCCAAGCCTTGGGTTTTTTTTATTTGTATGATGGAGTGTTCACCATGGTATTACCGGGCTCAATAGTTTAAGAAGCCAGGATTTGATTGCCTTCATTTTCATACAGCTCTGCTTTGGCAATCAAGTGTTCACGAATGGTTGACTGCAATCAGTCTTCCGGGAGGCTGTGTCCCCAGTTAGTCCAGTAGCAGGGCTGGCCTCTGAGTCTGAGCAGCAGGGAGGGGAATCCCATAGGATGCCTTTTGCTGTACAGCCCGTGACACCAGTCTTGTTTGCTACTTTCCAGCCCTGATTCGTTCTCCTGTGTGCTTCACTCTTGCCCTGTTTCATAGCACGGTCATATTTATGCCTGCCCTGTACCAGTTCATGGTGTTCCCCTGGCCCTGCTCAACTTTACTTCTGGTCCTTATCACCAAATTCCTGCATAGCTTTGTGCTTCCAAGACCAGGCACTGGCCTAGCTCCAGCCATTCAAAATTCTTTACCTCTCTTCTGCTGGCATTCCTATGCTGCTTGCTTTTTGACCCTGTTTCCATCTTAAACTTCAAACTGGAGTCTCCTTGGTTTCTCCCGCTTCCTGATCTAAGCCAAACTCTGCTCATTAACTATGCTTTATGCCAAACATGGTGGTTTGCTACAGCTTTTCTTTTCTATGCTCCTAGTTAGTATTTGGTTCAAATTTAGTACGTGGATCTGTCTTGTTTTAACTCACAACTGAAGCTTACAGTTTTCTACACCCTCATGAAGAAAAGGTCCACAGTACCAAAGTAAAAGTGTTCACCTCCATTACCCTTGATCAGAAAAGCATCTGGGCAATAAGAAGCAAGCTTGCCATTTTCTCACCACTGATCCTTGCGGTCAGACATAATGTTTTGCTATTCCCTCCTTGGTTCAGCTGATGGCCGTTCTGTTACTCATCCCTGTACATCCCTTTTATGTCCTTATATGACATGTGGAATGATCCCACAGGCAAGCAATTTATGACAAAGGATCTCTCGGTGCATTTCAAATTGTTACTGTCCCCAAGATGCATTTTCCAGACAGCTGGTTCAGCACGCAGAGGCTCATAACTCAGTATTTTACATCAGTGTCTTGTGCACATTAGGATTGTCAAGGGGATTTCGTCAGGACCATTTGCAGAAGGAGTGGGCTAACAGAGAAACGTTTGACTCAGTTTTCAAAGAATTTGCCAGGCAATGCCTATTAATAATAATGGTGATGATGATTGTTATGGTTTGTTTCACTGGGATGTGTGTCATTCAGATGTAGATTTTGGTCTGTTATGACAATTTTTTGTGATCCGATTTTCCCAGGGGTGTGAATGGATTGCTGTTTATACAATGCAGCTGTGTTTTGGGTAGACTGGTACACAAACTCTGGACATGATTCTTCTCTGAAAGGCTCTGGTTTTATTTCCCTGTGAAAATACTAATATGTGGCTTTTACAATTAGTATGAATGGTGGATTTTCTGCAAATTCATCAGAAAACTGATTATCACAGAATTTTTAAGCAATTGTAACTAGTACCAATTATGGAGCTACTGTAATTATGAAGTTACACAAAAAGGAAATAAAAACTCAGAAAAAGTCAGGCACAAATAGAGATTTGTATCCAGATTAGTACTTCAGAATTGGGCCTTAGCCTTCAAAACGCATCCCTAAGTTAAATAATACAGGATAACCAGCTGCATGCAAGGCATTAAATTCTATGCAGGGAATTCTTTGGAATTCTACCATTAAGTTAAAAACAGGAGAGAAGAATCCTAGAATGGTTGGAGTTGGAAGAAACCTTAAAGATCATTGAGTTCCAAGCACCCTGCCAGGGGTAAGGACACCTCCCTCTAGACCACGCTGCTCAAAGCTCCATCCAGCCTGGCTTTAAACACTTCCAGGGATGGGGCATCCACAACTTCCCTGGGCAACCTGTTCCAGTGCCTCACCACCCTCACAGTAAAGAATTTCTTCCTAGTATCTAGTCTAAATCTCCCCTCTTCCAATTTAAAAATGTTACCCCTTGTCCTGTCACTAAACTTCCTGACAAAGGGTCCCTCTCCATCTCTTCTGTAGGCTCCCTTCAGACACCGGAAGGCTGCTATAAAGTCTTCCCAGAGCCTTCTCTTCTCCAGGCTGAATAGCCCCAGCTCTCTCAGCCTGTCTTCATAGAAGAAGTGCTCCATCTCTTTAATCATCTTCACAGCCCTCTGCTGGACCCGTTTCAACAGGTCCATGTCCTTTCAAAATGAAGAAACCTCATATGATGAGGCAGGTATATTTTTGAAACCATATAATACATTAGGTCAGGTTGAAAAGTACTACCATCTGTCCTGGTTTGGGCTGGGATAGAGTGAATTTACTTCCTAGTAGCCAGTACAGTATTGTAGTTGATAACACACTGACGTTTTAGTTGTTGCCAAGCAGTTCTTACACTAGTCAAGGACTTTTCAGCTTCTTATATTTCTGCAAGGGGGTGCAGCCAGGACATCTGATCCCAGCTGGCCAAAGAGATATTCTATACCATATGATACCATGTTGTGCATATAAAGCTGGGGAGTTGGATGGAGGTGGCAAAGCTGCTTGGAGCATCAGTCATCAGGTGGTGAGAAACTGCATTGTGCATCACTTGTTTTGTATATTCTTCCCCTTCCCCCCTTTTTTTTTTTGTCCTGTTAAAGTGTATTTATCTCAACCCACTTCTTCTGGTTTAACCTCAGCCAGCAACTAGGACCATCCCACTGCTCTCTTGCCCCACCTTCCCTCCCTAGAAAGGTAGGGAGAAAAGGAGAGGAAAGGGAAAAAAGACCTCATGGGCTGAGATAAAGATTGTTTAATAGAATGATAATGTAAAAGGAAAATAATAATAATGATGATGGTAGAAGAATATACAAGATGCAAGTCACTGGCAGTGCCTGATGAACTGGTTGCCCAGCCTGACCTAAGCAGCAATTGCAACTTCCTGCCCTCTGGCCAACTCTAACAGGGGATGCCATACTGAGTATGACATCAATGGTACAGAATATTCCACTGACCATTCCATTGTTCTGTCTGTGCTCCTTCTCAGCAGGAAGCTGAAAAAAAGTCCTTGAATATTATAATAATCTAGCAACAACTAAAACAATATGTATTATTGTCATTCCTTTCATACCTACTCTAAAACGCAGCAACCGCTAGAAAGATACTAACTCTATCCCAGCTGAAGCCAGGACACCAGAAGCTTTATCTTTTTTTATTCTGATAATGTCCTACATATCGCTGTGGGGAGAGTGAGCAAATGACTGTGTGATGTTTAGTAGCCTACTAGGTTAAACCACAATACCATCAAAACTAGTATCATGCCTCTAGCAGAGGCTACGATCTCCAGATGGAAATGAGTGAAATCCACCCTGAATGTACTTAGGCAGTGGTGACTCTCTGTTATTGGTGAACATGAACTGGAAGGAAGCTTTCCTCCCTGTAGTCATTGAGGAAGTGGGTTGATAGGATTGGACATAAGAGTTGATAGTGCAAAAACTACGGCTCTAAACTTTCACAAATCTGCGTAATGATAAGAGGATCCACTGATACTTACGCCAGGATGCTGATACTTACACCAGCTCCCCAAAGGTACAGTAATTTAAAATCATTATCTAATGCTAATACATCCATTAAGGGAAAATGAGAGAGAAACATCTGGATTTGCAAGAAGGCAAAACAGGGAAGGATACTGTTATTTTCTGTAAAAGAAAAAATAGATACAAGTTCTTCTTGTTCTTTGGTTTTGGAGGGTCTGGCAACGAGAGACCAGTGTATACAGATCCAGCCTCATGGTGCTTACAGGACATCTATAGTTGAGTATTTTGGAAAAACTAAAAAACAACCAAAAACATTTAAAAAATTCCCCAGGAAACCCCTTTACATCAACACACCTCTTTTCACACCTACCAACCCGCCCTGCCCGCCCCCCCTCCCCCGAAAAACACCAAACCTAAATCACCAGATGACAAGCTAATTTCTAGGGCATGTCAAATGTTGACCAGTTTTAGATTGGCCTGTGGACCGAGAATATTAGACCTGACCAGGAGTCTGGATGCCTTTGTTCTGGGAGTCCTCACCTTATTTTGAGAGATCAGATTTTAATTTCTCATTATGTACGTTTAGATACTAGTCACGAATATGCCTTAAGATACCAGTCGCTATTTAAATCCCTGGCCTTCTGTTATGATATTCGCTCCAACCTCTGCATATGCTGGAGTGCATGTATCAGTTTTCCACACACTTGTGAGCAAATATGGCAACTGCTTCGGTTCTATCTGTGCACAACAGATGGGAGCCAAAAATGAAAACATTCACACAATGCCCGCAGATAGTTGTTTATTAAGTTTGTTTCTTTGTATTGCTGGAAGTAAATTGGAGGACCTGAAGGAAAAGGGGAGGAGGGGAAAGAATCAAAGAGTTCAAGTCAAAGAAATGGGAAGTGGTTTATGACTGCAACTCTGATGCAATAGTACTGGAAGAAGAGGGATGCCATCAGGAGGTGGAATGCAATGGTGACTGAACCCTAACTTGTCAAAATAACTAGGTCTCACCTTATTGTAGCTGTTAGTGTGCCATCAAAACACAGATGTGTTGCCTTTTCATTTCTATTTAATTTTCTTTCTGCTTCCATTCTTTTTTCGAGGGTTCTTCACATCCCAGCACTATATAGCATTAGAGCAGGGCTGAGTATGTTTTCATGTGCTTGTATCTCCAGACACACGTACATAGACAGTGTGATACATGTAAGATCCTTGAGCTGAAATACGTAAATTCAGACCTATAGAGTAATAAAGTCAATGGAGACTCGTCCCCTAAGTAGAAAACATCTTTTTCTTGTAGGAAACAGTTTATAAAGCAGATCAGACTAGATTGCCATAATCTATAAATCTATCTGTTGACCTTGTGGATCAGGGTCTTCTCTAAGCTACAGATAAGATAGTAAGGATTTGCTAGCGTGGGCTTGGAATGATTGCATTACTCACAGGTAAATAAACTGAGGTGCAGGAGTACCTAAGATCAAAAAGAATGGCAAAAAGAACTCAGGAACAGATATCATTCGGTCTCTAAGCAGCCATTCAGCCTAAAAGTTCATAGTTGCATTCACGTTCAGCAGCAGAGGAAAGATTCTGACAGGCCAGCCGATGTGGCAATGTCACCTTATGTACCACACATAAAGTTACACCACTGATAAAGTTTGGGTGGGTTTTTTTTCTGAGTTACAAAGTTGTGGAGTTTTTTAAATGCTGTATTGTTTGTATTGCTGCTAGTTTTACTGCCGTACCTGCTCACAAGACACACTCTCACCCTGTCAATTCCCTCATCTGGGCAGTACCTGCAGTGTCATCTACTCTGGCATTTGGCTGCAAGGAGGAAAAGTTCTGCAGGAGGCACGAGGCTCTAGGTGCACCTTTTCTAGTATGTGTCCCTTTCCTCTCCCTGGTTTGCTCTATTCTACCAAGCTTAATCTACAGTTGCAGATGTAAGAGCCTTATCCTCTGCTATGCTGCGCTCAGCGGTTCATCTCTGATTAATCCAGTGTCAGCATAAAAACAGCTTTCTCACTTTGCAGAGGGGCTTTCAGCAGCTTCTTACTGGATCTGGACAGCAGGGACCATGTGGTGCCAGAAGAAGCAGGGCTGTGTGTGGACCCTTGGATCTTGGGAAAGCAAGCAAATAAATGAAAAAGTTTTGCATGGCTTCTAGTATCTTCCATCTGTGCAGCTATTTTGGTGTATGATTCAGCTCAGTGACACTGTGTTATGAGGCAAAGAACGAAGACTACTGACTTTTGCTTAGGAGGCAAATGAGGCTTTTGATCCCATAAAGGCATAAGTATGTATGTATGATGTTATTATTTTGAAAACGAAGGTGTTTAAGTAACTTTATTTTGAGTAATCCAGGAGAGATAGAAAGGATATGTATTTTTTGAGTTACAACTATACAGGACTCTCACTGAATTTAACAGGAGTTGAAAAACTTCAGCATTTTTGAGAACTTAAACACTTCAGTATCGGTCAAGGTCAGCATTTAAATCCAGCTAAAAATCTGGGGAAAAAGTGTTGCCGATGACTTGTTGTAGGTCATGTGGTCTTCAGCACAGCAAAGGAAACTAGGAATCTTGACTCTATGCCCTGAAAAAACATCTCAGCCAGATTCTACTCCTGTACATGACCAAATAACAGAAGAGGAATTCTTCAAATCATGAGCATTGCAGTGTGTCTGTGGGCGTGCTCCCTCTGGGTCACAGGCTGTTTCATGTGGTTAACAGCTTGGCAGAGGACTAATTGATTAGGATGAGCAGCTCATGAATCTCAGAACATTTTGAGTTTTCAATTTCGATAAGTGTCAGAAAGGTCAGATGCTTCTAAGGATCAGTTCCCATCCCTTAATTGGAGAAATCAAATTGACAGGTGTGTCACCTAGAGAGCTACACTGCAAACTGTATCAGAAGTGTCAGATTTTTGTATAAATAAGGGATGTACTCTGATTATTTGAAGCTCTGACACAGTTTCCTGATTTGTAGGGAAAGCAGGCAAATGTTTCAGAAAAAAATACCTAACCCTTATACCTTAACATACTTGAAAACTTCATATTCCTAGACTTTGCCAGAAATTCCTCAAATCACTGTAGAAACTGCAATAACTGCTATTTTCATAGATACACAAACCCAGTATCTTAGATCTTCATGACTTGTGTCCAATAGCATAATCTTGACAGGAGATCATTAAACTGAATGATTTTCTTATCCATCCCCACCTTGTCATCTAGAGGTCTCTTGTGTCAGTCAAGAGCTAATGCTGCTCTTTATGCTACGTTTCCCAAGTTTTGCTCAGTCGATGCCCCCATACCTGAAGTGACATGTCTTACATCAAGGAGGTACTGCACCATCTGGTCCATCACCAGGAGACCCACATCCTTCTATCTAGCCATGACTGTAGTTTAGGTAGTCCTTTGTTTTGTATCATTAAGTAATTCTTTTGGACGTTGTTACGTCATTAATAGTTTAGAGAAACGTTTGAATGAGATACTGAGGTACTAATTATACCTTAGCAGCTGTAGCTTTGAAGCTGACTCTTGTTAAATCTTCCTGTGAACCTATCTGCCTTTGGCTCATTAAAGTTTCTGACCAGGTAAAAAGTACTGTTAGTGATATAGGCTTGTGAAAGGATTTTATCTGTGTCAGAATGTCTGATGCTGTAATGTATCATGTTCTCTGGTTGTCTCATTGTTTTAAGTGTTTCTGGCTTGACCTTCCTAAAGGGTCCAAAAATGCAGACCCTGAAATTAATCTGTAACTTGAATGTTTCAGTAAAAGACTCTTTTTTTTTTTCATCTCTGCCCATCGTCTTCGTTTTTAACAATTACGGTAAATGGGGACGTCAAAAGACTCCTTCAATTGTCCAACTACTTAAGTCCGAGGAGAGACAGCAGTTCAAATAAAATTATGACAGCCAACTTTATTTCAGCTGTCAAAGTTATTCTGACACTAGTACTCAGAACAACTGCACCAAGCTATTAGGAGAAGCAGGTGAAGCATTAGTTGCGGAGAAAATAGGTAGAAATACTGCCAAATGTTTTGTTTGTTTATTTGTTTTCAATAAGCAGTTCCAGTGCGTCTCCCAAACTTGATTATTGGGCTTTTGATTAAATCCAGAAGCACCTGGAAATTGCTGAACTTGAACATTTTGAGGGGAATTCATCAGGAAAGCCAGCAGAAGTCAAGAGGTCCATCTGAGCAGCAGCTGTCTCCTGATCTCAGGCATTTCTCAGCATTGCTGTGTAATGCTCCTGTAGTCAGGATTTCTAAAGCAACAGGCAGCACCAAGGAAAGTTTCATGCCCCTGGGAGGTTATCAGAGAGGAAACAGGAGTGGACTCTTCCCTAACAGCAAGGTAACCCTTCCTCTCTGAAGGCACTTTCCAAGGGGACCTGAGGGTAAAAGGATTTCTCTTCACTATCAGTTCTGTCTCTGTGTATAAAGACTCCCCGTGTCCTTCTTCATTTCTTTGAAATAAAGACCTATTTTGTCAATAGGAAAACAAGATCCTGGTGCAAATCTACTGGAAATATGTAGCCATTTCCAGAACTGCTTAAATGTCTTTAATTGGCACCACTGTAATAATAATACTATGGACTTCTGCTGAAATGTAGGTTTGGTTGTAGAAAGAGAGAAGTAGGCAAAGTGGGAATGAAAATATCTAAGAGGCCTGACTTTTCTTTTTCTTCTTGTCTTTTGTGAATTTAGGCTGCATTCTCTCAAAAGTCAGGCAAGAAGGAGAAGCAGTAGAAAGACTGACATTTTTTCACTTTGTTCACTATTTAGACCAAGTGACTGAATTTCTCTTCTCCAGATATTCATGTTGTTAGGTTGGTTTTTCAGCATTTATGGATGATAGCTGAAAATCCCATGGGCTGATATATATGGAGCAGAACTGAGTATTTATGAATGACCTGAAGTGGAAAGCATTCTTTCCATTTGGGCTATATAGCATGACTTCATTAAGAATGGGGATAGGGTGTCGGCACCGTGTGAAGAGCTTTGTGCCAGGTTGAAGGGAAGGCTGACAAAAGTTGACATTCTCTTTGTACAGATTTCAGTTTTCTGGCTCTTACATTCACGTGGTTATCAGCAGGCTGCCAAAAAAAAAAAAAAAAAAAAAAAAGTGGAAAAAGGGGAAACTTAAAAGACTATGAATCATGTTGCAGAAGCTGCTAATGATTGCCCTTCAGCTGCTAGCACAATGCCTGTAAATGCCTATTTAGAAAAAGAGCAACATGAATTCTAATGCTAGTGATCAGCACTCTTGTGGTTAGTAGTTACATGTGTGGTGTCATTTTCTGAGGTTAAATCATATCTCTTCTTTCCCGACTGAGTGTTCAGAACAATTTTGTCTTTTTTCATAACTCATTAGAGAAATCAGAATATTGGAAAAGCTACTGTTGTTGATGTGCTGCCACCATTTGAAGCTAGGAAAGACAGTCATAGTGTTCTTTCCTGGGAGGAGTATTCTCCCTTGTGCAGAAACCTACAAGACTGAGAGCAGAAAAATGGATTAGGGTTTACTACAGCCTCTCTTCTGCACAGGTGCATGATCATAATAATTTCTTATGGCCCTGTCTGTCAGTCCAGTAATTGTCTTCCCAATGTCTGTACCTAGTACAGTGTCAAATGAGTCAAGTCAAAACAGTTGCCATCATCCTTTTCTGCAAGATACTGCTCTGCCATCTCTAATTCCTCAGTGTTATGATATTTTTCCTTCTGTTAATTATAGATTTAACTACATTTGTATTCACATCAACCCCTTTTTTGTATTCACATCACCCCTTTTCCCTACAAAATTACCCTTGCTCTTGTGTTTTAAATTTTTAGTTTACACGTAGGCACATTTTATGCTGTCTTATTTTCCCCTATTTCCTGCAAAGAATCCAGTCACAAAGTCTAGGCGGTCCATAAATCCCACTTAATCACTGAAACCAAATATAATGAGAATTGTCCTCTGGTTTTGGTGCTGCAATTTGGTGCTGGGTCAGAGGTTCCTTCAGGCTTTAGATAATGAAATGGGGTTTTCATGGGGGCCTGTCCTCAGAAATCAGTTACACCCTGTGATGTCTTATCATACAGCTGTATATTTTTAACAAAATCCATTCATGGTTTTTATGGAAATAAAATTTTAAAAACCAGCAACAACAATAAACCCTACCGAATCACTCAAGACTTAAAATTTAGGTTGTTTTCCACTCATTCAGAACAGGAAATATCAATCTTTGTGTTTCAAAGAGTGGTTAACGTAATTTTTCTCTTGGGTTCAGACCTTTATACGCAAAATTTCAGCCCCTATCGCTGTGTTTCCTAATGAAGAGTCCCTCACCATCACTTCTGTCGGTAGGTCTCCTTTAGCTATTGGAGGACTGCTACAAGGTCTCTTCAGAGCCTTCTCTTCTCCAGGCTCAGTAACTCCAGTTCTCTTAGCCTGTCTTTGTAGGAGCGGTGCTCCAACCCTTTGATCACCTTCCTTCTAGAAGATGGACATACTTGTGGGTCAAATGCTATTCCCCCTAGAGCCAAAAATATCAAAACCCATCCAAACAGACTTTCATTTCAGCTGAGGGGAAGACTTCTGGGTCTGCCAGTTCTCACTGTACCAGCAGTCAGGCAGCAATCTTTGTGGTTTTTTTCCAAAGCACCTACCTTAGGAGGTGGAATAGCAGGCAGGCAATGGTGCAACATTTCCTTGCCAATAATATCCCTGCAGATTTCAGATACATTAAGCTGATGTTTTTTCAGCATAAAATAATTCTATGGACACTTCCGTGCAGCTGCTGTTCTGACAATGGTGATTGACAGAAACAGGCTGGTAAATGTTCTCGGAGCTCAAAAGAAAGGCTGAGGAAGGCAGAGGGAGTGGCAAGATGGGGTAGGGGGAGGAATTACGTAGAGCAGGAATCTGAGGAGGCTCATCTCTGTTCCTAGTATTTTGCATCATGAAGAAAAGCCCCTTTCCAAAGCCCCCTTGACCTTTATTGCTCTTATAATCTAGCAGAGAATACACCAAATGTATGCAACAACTACTGGATAGGACCATGTCTCCCATGCTTTTCACTATTCCAGGCATCCTATTTTTCAGATTAACAAATTCAATTAATTTATTCTCCCATCCTTCCCTATTTGTTCATACTGCTTTCTCTTGATGGAATAAACACTTTCTGTTACAAGTTCTGAAAGACTGTGATACCTTGCTCTTAGGCAGACAGACATGGTTTCTAAAGGCAAATAACGTATCTTTTTTTTTTGTCTTAGCTCTTTATATGTTACAATGTTACTACTGTCTCTGAACATGGTTGTGGTTAGATAAGTATGCATATTGTATTTATACTTAAGGGGCTGCTTTGTGGCACTAAGAAATTAGTGAAGGTGTTTATCTGACTGTTAAGAGCTGCGGTACCAAAATAACAGATGCAAATCAATGAGGATGTTATTTTCGATCTGACCACTACTTTGATATTATAAATTTCCTTCTCAGAAAATGCAAATATCCCTGAAGTATTTTGATAAATTAGATATTTTGATCATTCTCTTCTGAAGCTTGTTGAATTCAATGAGAATTTTTTCCATTGGCTTGTAAAAGTTGTGAGGCAGGTTGTTTGTGTTTTATGGATGGAATCCAGGATGGGGATGTACACTCCTCAAATTTATGTTATTCTCTTGCAAAGTAGAAAGAGTAATATGTTCTCAAAAATTGAATTCCTCAGTTTTGAGGTACTGTCTTTCATATTCTTCAACCTTTGCGCAAAAGTTTTGGATGTCCACTAAGACTGTGGTACGATTACTATCTGCTGTTTGCAGAACACGGCTTTGCATGGTAAGGTCTCCTTCTTTTAATGCATTATTTCTACAGCCTTATTTGGGAAGTCAGGGGTCTAGATTGGTCCCCAGCTGTAGGGGTATGTGCTCTCTCTCACTTTGCATTCATTATATTAGGCTGAGATAAGCTAAGTACAAACTCCTTTTCCTAGGGTTTGAGTGTACCCTAGTCAGGAGCCCAGAGTATGAAATCAAAGAGGAGTTTTATTGGCTCTTAATATAAAGAGCTTATACAGAGCACAGCCTACTTTGATGTGTAGGATTGTGACAGAGCAGATAGCTCTGAAATTTTAATTCTAGAACATAGAACTGGGCAGAAGAGGGAGGTGTGAAGCTAGTTTATTAAAGGTCATTCATAATCTGTTATTAAGATGTGGAAGGGTTCCTCCAAGTAATAACATCATCAACTTTTTTGTTCATACATACATTTTAAGCTATATTTGCTTTAAATTTAAGCCTTTTTTAGAATTAATTTAGCTGACATTTAGCCCTATGGTGGGTTTAACCCTATTAGTGGGTGGCATAAGGATTGCAGAATTTTGTGTTTTAACAGGGCAGAGACAGTGCCTCTTGCAGTGTCTTTATTCACAGAATAAACTTCTTCATTGTCTTGTTCGTCATAAAATCCTACCAGTCTTTCAAGATACTGGCTCCCCAGAACTGTTCCTTGAAAAGATATCAAGGAATAACTGTCAGCTTCTGTTTTATCTAAGGTCCCTTCAGGTATTTGTAATGCGCTTTTTTGGTTTTGTTTGTTTGGTTTTTTTTTTTGTGCAAATGGTCACCTGATTTCCTCTTTTGATCACTTGAAACAGGGAGATAATGAGAGATAAGCGTTAACAAATACTTAGCTTCTGTTAACACTGAGGAAAATTTCATTAGGAGTGAAAAAAACTGTGAACAACGAACAAGTTGCTGCAAATAACAAGGCAGATTTGCAGTATTTGTGAACAAATTGCAGATCTGGGTTTTTTGCTTGTTACATTCTGGTTTATTCCATTCCCAATGGAAATTATGCTATATGGATGATTAGACTATTGGCAAGATTATTACATTGGAACATAACGGTTAGAATTTTTTTTTTTGGTCCAGAAAAAAATATTTTCCTTGGCATATTGAACAGCATAAACACTTTGGGGATACATTATGTTTATCCGTATACATCTCTAAATGCTGTGAGCCCGAGGAAGATATAATTTCAACATGTTGAGTTTTAGAGAAAAATAAATGCTTGAAATCAGAGGAAAGGAAATCCACCCTCCAAAACATACAATGCTGCTTTTGTTGCTTATATGGCTGTGCCTGCATTGAGGAATCTCTCTGTCTTCCCCAGTCCAGCTTCATAATTGTCCATGGTAGGCAATCGCACCGAATGAAGTGGAGTTGTTCCCTTTCTCACGTTTGCTTCCAAAGGATGATGTGCACACCTAGAGACCAGGTACCTTGTAATTACACTTGACATTTGTTTAGATAAAACTTACATTCAACAGTAATATGTGCCAAGACTAGTAACTTCCTAGTAACTGTCTGCCATAACAATTACTAAAGATAATGTTTAACTGACTGATGGCAGAATGGTTGACCTACCTCTGGCCTTTTTGCTTTGTTGGTGAATAGCCAGGGGCTGCATCTGAGGTACAATTTACAGCAGAACAGGGCTTTTCATTCGTTTGTGGTCAGGAGGCTGAGACAATTTGCAAGCTTTATGCATTTGATAAGATCAAAGGGCTTGAGAATGAAAGAAGCTGTTCAGATTTATTAGCATTATTACTAACTGAAATGACAATTCATGGTCAGCAGTTTTCCTCTATTAATGGCAGGATGTTTAAATGGCATTCACAAAGGCTTCTACAAATATCTGTGGTAGAGGTGATTGACAGCTATTTGAAGGTTTTAAAAGTAAATGAAAGGGTGTTACACAAGATGACCATGCAACTTGACTGAATTATGCCACCTCTTTTTTTAATTTTTTTTTTTTTTTTCCCCCAAAGTTCCCACTGACATTCTGAAATGCTTTCTTATCTGGTGATCTGTCTCATCTTTTTCATCTAGAGTTAAAGCAATAATAGAAAGATGCCTTAATCTTTAACTCAAACGATAAACCATTTTAGAACCTCAGTTAATGTGCTTCAAATCTCAAATTGTTCCACTGACTGCTGGGAGGTTGGTTTGGACCGATCTCTTGACACAAATTATTGCTAACCTTTTTCTGAAATTCATAGAGAATTAAAGCCTACAAAATCAACTAGCATTTCACATCACAATGATTTAATTATGATGAAAAATTCAAGCATGTTAAATAGCGTTTTATCATCAAAGCTTCGGACTCTAATTTAGGCAAATGCTGCTATAATTATTATGTACCCTAACATTCCTGAAAAACTAGCAAAGCTCTAAAAGTCTGGTACACATCTGGATAACTAGGGAGGCAATATGGTCGAAAGGCCTAAAAAACCATCCAGAATCAGGACTTGTATATTCAATATGCAGCAAAATCATCTTCTTTGTATGTATTATATACATTTCTTGCTTTTTTTAGAGAATAAATGAATCAGGAAGTGGCATACTTTCAACACTAAGGTAGTCAGATAAATTTTCAAAGAAAATAGGTACATTTCCATTGTGTTGCTTGAGTCCAGTATCATAATGCCTAAGAAGTCAGTTTTCTTAAAAAAAAAAAAAAACAAAAAAAAGCACAAAACAACAACAACAACAACAAAAACCCCACCCAAAAAAAACCCCACCCAAACACCCAGTGCAGTTATGAAAGAAAATTGCTGTGATATTTGTGAATTATAAAAGCTTTGTGCTTCACGTAGTCCAAAGAACTGGAATGCGGAGCATTCAGGTTAGAGATGATTTCCTGTTTTCCTAGTTTTTGCTTCCTCTATTGTTTCAACACAAACCATATTTTCTCTGTTCTTTCTTTGATGCAAAACAGTCTAGGTCATAAAAAAAATCCTTTTATTTATTTCTGCTTGACTTACCAGATCTCCCTAGATACTCTTGTTAATGGATTTATTATTAACCTTTCTCAGATAAAATCTAACAACAAATAAGCCAAAAATCTTTGGGCACTTGAACACAAAATTAAAATAACCTTGACTTATGGTATATTGCTTTCAGTTTACTGTGAGTTACCTCTTGAAATCAACTTTCCTTATACGATCAATATATTAGTGCTCAGCAGTCTTCTACAGAACTACCATTTGACTTTATGTCATGGTTTATTGTAGTTATGCATTCTCATCTTTCTCTAGCCTCGGGGAAGCACTTTTTCCTTTCCATTCCTTCCTTTTCTCAGCAATTCGCGAGATTCCCATCCATTTTCACCAGGCACCAAAGCTAAAAGCATTTCTGTAATGAAAACACGTTTTAGGAGAGCAGAACAATTTACACTGTTACAACATTACGACACTGGCATCACAACACAATGTGTGAATGCTGCGCTCCCAAGCAAGGAGCATGCCACAAACCCGCTCCTGGCAGCATGTCAGAACTGTACCTGACTTTCCTTGTCCCCGGCTGCAAAACATATAAAAACTTCAATCCTCATTATCCCACACTGTTAGGATAAAGGGTGTCAAAAAGCAAGGGGAAATGGATGAGACTGCCCTGAGGCTTTTGAGGAGAAGCAGTTGTGTCACTGAGGGTTTTCTGCTTTTAGTTAAGAGCAGCAAAGTAATGTTCCTTTTGGGGCTCAACATTCATGATACAGAGTTTACTTTTTGGATAGTAGCTACTGAGGATCGATGATAGGGTCAAATATGCTTTCAGCATCTCATAATTCAAGTTTAGCCCAAGGAACCAGGCATGATAGCTGTGTAACAGACAGCTTCAGGGAAGACAACCCTATGAGCTGCTAAATGGCACTAAGCCCTGGGACTTATTACGACTGCTGTGTTTTATTTTTTGGGTTAATCAGAGTTTTATTCAGCCACACATCCCTTGCTTCTCTTCTACAAGCTAAGGGAGCTGCTACCTTCAAAACTCATTAAGTGTTTTCAGGAATGGATGTGAGCTCCTATCCTGTACCCAGGCTCCACCTTTGCCTTTCATAACCCTAATGGCTGATCATACAGCGTGCCACCTCTCTAGGACAGCCCTGTTCTGCTAACATCAGTAGCAGTGAGGGAAGTTTACCAGACAGGCTCATCTAAGGTAGGAGTAACAGCCATGCGCTACAGACTAGATGTCTGAATTATCTGAAGGTCAAGAAAAATATCACCCTAGACAAAATCAGACACATTCTGAATGACCATGGAGCCTAAAGGGTTTAAAAATGGTGTTTTGTACTTCTTATCCAATAGACTTAGCGCGGGGTGGGGGTAAGTGGGGGTGGGAAGTGTTTCAGTGCACACAAAAGAGTTCTTCCTCAAGGAGTTTGGCATGGAAAGGCTAAATGAAGGTATGCAAGCTCTTTGGAGATCAGGTCTAAGCCTAACAAGTTATACCTTGCTCTGAGGGTTGTGGAGAGCAGATCGAGTATTTTAATGGTGGATGGTTAGTGTTTTGTAGCAGTAGAGGCTATTTGGCACTGGAGAGTTCTTTTTGGTACTGATGATTTTGCTTAAGCATTCCAAGCAAGAGTTACTCAAGTTAGCTCAGTACCCTGCGGCTGCGGAACGGTGCATGCTCTGTCAATGGGGTGACTATTAGTGGCTGCCCAGTACAGCCACTGTTATGCGTCCCCCCTCCATCTCCACACTCTTTGAACTTGCTGCCATGGGGGCCAGGGTATGACTGAAGACAGAGGAAACAGAGGTGGTGTAAAACTGGCAGTGCTATAAATCAGTCCCATTACGCTGAACTCTGTGGGGCTGACTGCAGCAACTGGTTTGTGTACAGCACGGAGAAGTTCCTTCCACAAACAGCAGTGTCAGCAAATAAATGTTCAGGAGTAATGACGTGAGGCGGAAGTGAAGCCCAGGCATCCACCCTGAGTTCTTGCCACTAAAAATTTTCTAGTGCTTTATAAAGTGTGGCTAGAGTGGCACTGCTTATTTAGCTGCATGTGAAGCAAAAAGAGACAAGGGACTTGCTTGTTTTGATCAGTGGAAAAAAAAAAACACACACCAGAAAAAAAACCCTCCTAGTATAAACATTTTGAATCCCCGCAGCTATCATGTAAAAGATAACTGTAGAAACTTGATTCTTGTTAATCCCAGTTGTGTCCTAGTTGTTGATTAGCAGACTAAACTAGTGCTGTTGAAAATCTTGCCATTAAAGGAGTTCATGGGAACAAAGGAACATCCTACCTTGTCCAGCTAACAGAAGTACTGGCTTGAACTCCTAGGGTCCACCATCCTCTTCTCCAAAGGTGGATCCATGAATTTCTCCATCATTACAGAGAGGATGGTGTTAATGGTTGAGCTTAGCTGGCCAGTTGTGGCTGTCAGATACAACATGTTGTTCAGAAACAGCTCTCAATAACATTTACTCTCCGATGTACATTATGAATACCTAGAGACATCAATAACCCCTTGATCTGTACAGCTGCTTATCCTCTCCAACATAAGGCAAATGTTGTGATCTGGCCCTTTGTCAGAAATAGAGACTCATTAGCTGGAGAAAGAAAAACATACTTTTAAGCGGTTTGCAGTACTGTGTGTCTGTGCAGGTAATGAAAGAACCTGTCTGCTGTTTTAAAAACTGAGGGGATAGTTCCTTTCACAGTCATTAAAGCTCAGTAAGGATATTTTTAAAATAATCAATTGTTCTAGTCTGGGTGAAATAAAATGTCTTGTTGACTCTGTATTGTTAAAAGCACATTTGAGTTTCACTTTCTTTTAGATATCTCGGCTGATTTGATTTAAAAGGACATCTTTAATATCTTGCTATGAGAAGAGAGAGAAGTGGCATGTGGCTGAATTGCACCATGTGCCAGGATGCTGAGGCTCAGCAGAGATAAGATAACCTCACAAATAAACAACAGATGGCCAATGGCCTAATGCTTTGCTTTGGGTGAGCATGACAGGGATTTATTCTTTCAACCTGGAGAAGAAGCCTCGGAAAGGCTGAAACTGCAGAAATGCATGACATGTAGGCAGACACAGTTTGTTATGGGGATTTGGTCTGAGCAGATGGTATCAGAATACAGATCTATTATTAGGCATCTGCTTCCTGTCTCAGTTATACGATGCATAAGATTTAGATTAAATTCCCCAAGGAACGCCTGGATCACTTACTAATTTGTACATGCACATCTCTATGTGTCTTTCTTTAAAACCAGGTGATGGGCTACATCCTAAGCTAGGTTAGAGATATACACTTGTAAAGTGACAGTAATATAAGTGGAGGCAGCATCTGATCTGTGTTCTCACTGTACAGAGAACTCCTTGGTGATAAAGCTTTAGCTCGGGATTAATACCCCAAACAGGCAAAAACCTCTGTGTTGTCTGAATAAGTGTGCATGTATTCACCCACTGAGAAGGCAACAATGTGTAAGTGATCTGTAAGACTCACAATTAGGTAGAAACAACATGGATCAGGATTTCTGATGCCTCATCTACATTTCCCTAGGGTTTAGGTATATCACAGATTGGTGCTATGAATGCCTTCATGTCAGTCTCTGCTGGACAGGAGCTATCCCAGGCCCTGATTAGGGCAGGAAGGAGTGATAGCCTTCAGTGCCTCAACAAGCCAGTAACCTGCCTTGTACCAGAAAGCCGGAGCCACTGAAAGCTGCCTTGCCAAGAACAGCCCAGCTTGGGTCAAGGATACGATTGTGTTTTACCAGCATCCCCTCCCTGACCCCCCCAACCCGCTCCCTTCCCTCACTTCTCCAGTCCCACCAAACTACATGTGAGGTGGGGGGGAGGACTGTGAGGTGTGCATTTCCCTTAACTAACAGTCCCACTCTGAATCCTTAGAACAGAGAGAGAGAACCATCAGTAATGCTGCACAGCTCTCACCCTTGCAGCAGTGTCCAACCCTCCTAAAGGCAAGAGGGAGTTTAAAGGCAGTTTCATCTACTTGGTGTCTCTAAGGGACAAGTTGTGCAGAAACTGAAGGGAAACTAGCTTACTGAATTAGAGAAAGTACCCTCAACCCAGCATCCCAGTCCTTTCTCTTCCAGTATTTAGTAACAGATACGGTTTAGTGCAGGAAAGATGCTGTGCTAGATGTATTTCAGGGCTAGCTGAGGCTGTTGTGGGTACCTACTGGGTTGCAGTGGAAGGAAGAGAGGGATACTGAGCTTCAGCAACAGGAAAGTGGCTGATAAATATGTGTACCAGAATTCTGATGGGACCAAAAAAACCCACACGTATCCATTCAAGTTGCACTTCTCCAAAGAAATTTCAGGCTAGCATAAAGTTGCTCTATTAATAAATAAATACACAGATTTAACAAGCAGTTCTCTCTCCTTACACAGAGAATCTCAGGAGTAAAATGTAATTGCTGAGGTCATTGCTTTGCCTTTGAATTCCAATCATCTTCTGCAAAGCAAAAACGTACATTAATTTGTTGCTCTTGTAAAATTCTTTGCCATGGCATTCATGGTTTGAGCTACTGTGTTTAGGACCAGGTGTGTTACCAAAGTTAGTAGCACCTAAGTTTGAACAAGCTCGCACACCTGATACCAGCTAAAGTAGGGGAGAATGTGTTGAAATTCCAAAGTTTACCCAAAGGCTGTTATGTTACCTCCATGGTAAGTTGAGCCTGTATCCTAGGTCTACTAATGCAGGTGACAGGTTGGTGCTTTGTGGCTGAAGGCAACATCCAGCTCATTAGTAATTCAATTCTTCAAAGCGTATCAGGATGGGGCTATTGTATCATTGAAACTATCCTAGTAGGGACTTCTGGTAGAGTCTTGGGGCTGCGCATCTTGTATGCTGACTTTGCTGATCAACCTGAGCACGTAGTCACTGTTGGTCCAGGCTTTCCTTGTGTCCGCCAGCTTAGCCAGGTCTGCAGCTACTTCTTTTTCCACTTAGACAGGTATTCCAGCTACTCCAGACAGTGCTCATGGGGTGGAAAGGAAAATTGGGCACCTCTTTCCTGTTCTTTCTGTAACTGTAAATCAGTCTGGCTCAATCAAACCCAGCTCATATGATTGCATGAGAACAGCCATATATCTTCCAGCTGTAGTGAGGTTGCAACCATATTTAATTGTGTTGTACTTAATTTTTCCTGACTAGCAGGTCAATATCTTGAAAGGTTAGAAGACAGATGAGGTATGATAGTAACATAGTAAATCCTCAGGGGAATGTTTTCTCTCTAAGGAAAGGGTGGAAGGGATGGGTGGAGATCTGAGATCCCATTAAGCCTCTGCAGGCGAGAAGAGAAGTTAATAGCTTGGGGAACAGTCAAACAATTTCAGTCCTGAAAAATATCCGTGTCAGAGGCCATTGCACTGATCCAAAAAATGCTGAGGATTATTAAGTTTTGCATTTTCATTTTCAGTACTAAAAATCATTCTAAGTGGAGAGAAAAAATAAATACAAAAATGGGAATGGAGAATAAAGCCCCTTTCATGAAAAGAGATGTAATGAGCAGAGAAAATTGCCTCTTTTCATTACAGCCTTAAACTTGACCTCATGCTCTGTCTCACAAGCTGCATTTTTCATTATTATCCTCAGAAATATCTTATATTCGATGAGCTTTTTCTTCCTATTGAAAAAACTCAGACAATGCTGGCAATGATGGCAATGAGGAACCTTGATTTATGGGACCTGTGGCTGTTGTTCATCCACTCAAAGCTTCTAAAAAACCTGAATGTGTCTCTCTCCCAGCATTTGTAGTCAATTAACACTTTTCACCTTCAGCTGTTGATATTTCAGATTGAGTAAATTGTATCTGTCATTGCTAAAGTGGAGCTGTCAGATACATGAACCCCAGTTTTCTTTAATTTAAAAAAAACTGAAAGGGGATAAACTTTATAGATAGATAAAGTAAGTGGGAGTCTACCCTACCATAGTTTGCAGATGGCATAAAAAGAAAATGTCAATCTCTTATTAAAATCACCAGCAACAATTGTTTCTTGTTAAACTTGGCAAAAGCATAATATGTAATTCAGCATTTTACTGAGGAGGTAGAAGCTGATGGTGAAGAGTCGCAAAAGTATTGATACCTTATTTAGAAAGTAAAATACAGTCAGTCCTGAGTACAGTATTAAACATCAATAGAAGCGGACACTTCAAAGAAGGAAACTCACTGATGTAGCTAAAATCTTAAGTTAATGATGTAATGTCATATCCAGCTAAGGAGATCTAGGATGCTGAAGTGGCCAGGAACATGTAATGAAATGAACCTGAACAAGGAGAAAACATTTAATTTTTTTTTAAATTTCTTAATTCCATCTTTTCCCTTTAATATCAAGAGATAAATATCAGTACCTGTTTGTCTTCCCCACAATGCACCATTTTGGGAGCCTGAATCTGAGTTGCTTGTCAGTCATAGCCTGGAGGTTTATTTATAAGCCACTGTTTTCCAAGATATAGGTTGAGGTTTTGTTGTTGGGTTTTTTGTTTTTTTTTTTTTTTCTTTTTTCCTGTCTATGTATGGCCTGCATTCCAGAGCATACTACTGTGTGTTTGACTGTGTTTAAAAAGATTCTAAAAAAAATAATACAAAATAACAAATAATCAAGATTTTTATATAGCGTTATATTACTGGTTTACCTTGTCTTCACCCACAGGCTTTCTTGAAGCTTTTTTTCTTCATTTTCTTCTCAGTCTCTCCTCCTGAAAGAGTGTTTCCAGGTTCTTGATGACTCAGCCTGGTTTTAGGTGAAATTTTACTCAATCCTAGTTTTTTCTTTCAATTTGGAGATATGTATTCACTATATTCCTTCCTTCTAGATTAAAATCCAGTGGTTGTAATTATTTGAATAAAAAAACAAGTTTGTAATTGGGTGGAAATTGTATTGAAAGTATTCACTGTATTTTAAAATGTTCCAATTTTCTTCCTTTTTTTGTCAGAAAAGCAGTTTCAAAATACATTGTTTTTTAGACAATGAAATGATCGCTTATTCCGTCCAAGTTTTTTTCAAAAGATATTAATTATTGATAACCAAAAAAGAAAGAAATAATTCTTTTTGCTTCCCAAAAGTGGAATGTTGCTGTCCTTTAATGTGTAACCAACATAACTCCACATTAATTCTGCTAGATTGTACCATTTGGGAGTCTGAAACAAATGTCAGAGGCCTAAACTCTTTTTTGTGCTGATCTGGTTCAGCTGTACATTGCTTGAATTTGAACTCTCAAATTTCTTCTAAGATGGGCAGATCATTTATCTGAAGTTGAATAATTTAAGGATTTAAGGTGCTCCTAAGAAATGTGGTTTGGAAGAGCTGACATGTTTTGAAAGTTGTTTGACACCATGCATCTTTAACAGAAGTTGACAAGAGGGAGCTCCTGCTCTTCCAAGTCGCTTTTTGTGGTCTTAAAAAAGCAAAATCACCTTCCCTACTCCTGCATCTGTCAGGATCAAATATTCATCATTAGACAAGATACAATATCCGTTATTTTAGGTGGGGGGGGGAAAGTGATCATAACTCCCATAGGAGATTAACACATCCAAACTGCCTAGCAAGGTTAATTCCATGCTTGTGCACCACTGCCTCACAAGGAAAGATTTGCAATTGAAGAGGAAAGACCTTCTCAAGCAAGTGTTTTCCTTATTGACATGATCTTTTATTGTTTATTCATGCTCACTATAGCAAGGAAGACCTATTTTCCTCCAAAGAGCATATTTATACTGCTTCCTAATTTTCCATTTCAATGGCTTTATGACTTGTCCTTCAGCTTTGCAGAGTTTTCTCTGCTAGAGGAGTTTTCCTCCTTTTGCGAGCTGAGAGACACAACTTGAGAAAAATCTACATTGTACTCATTTTCCCAGTTATGCCAGGTAGAAAGACCCCATGGACATGCTTTCTGCTGTTTCTGCAGATGTCCTGCTGGCCAGCCAAGTGATTTAAGCCCCAGTTTAAAAAGCCTTAATGAAACAGAATGAACTATGAATGCAAAGTCACCTCTAGAGCACATTGGATTCAGTGCTTTTCACAGCTGTTTTGCAGGTACAAGAGAAGTATGTCTGTGCCTATTTGGACTTGGCAAGAATGAAAGACCCCAGGCACTCAGGCTCAGTGACACCATGGTTGACTAATACAGCTCCATATCAAATGCTGACATAGCTTGCTTCATTTTTTCAACCAAGTGGTTCCTGTAATTTCCCATGAAAGCAAAGTGATACACAAAAGAAAAATAGATAAGTTCCTCCTCCTGAGGAACCACTGGGAGTTACAAACAGTGAAAGGAAACCTTAGGTGATTTCTGGAGCATGCAGTATCTAGGTAGGTCCAAAAGGATTAAAATTCTGACTGTTCAGGGAATTCACTACTGTTGTTTGGTTTGGGGATGTTTGGGTTTGGGTTTTTTTTAGCATATACTACAAGATAAGGCATTGCTCCATATAGGGGAAGTAAAGTTCTGTTCTCAAAAACACTTTGTAGAAACTGATTAAGCTGCTTCAGGGAACAGAGATATCCCCACTGCTAGCTTTCTCAGTGAAAAGCTAAGGCCAGGTCCCTCTGCAAACTGTGCTGTCTGCAGCTTTAGGTACTGGGACAAAAGTCACTGCCACTACCTTTGACATCACACCAGCCACCTCTTGGGTCTTTCATGTGCTGCAAAGATTTCTCAAGCTGATTTTCATTACTCTGGCCGTTCAGAGTTTCAGGCTGCTTACAGAGCTAGAGACTACAAAATGTAATGCTGAATTTCTCCTTTTGCCTGTTTCTATCGCACACATCATACAGAGGACTGAGAAGGGCTTGTTACTGGTTGCTCTGGTAGATTTCTACCTACTCCATGTGAAGCCTCAATAAAGACCATACTTATTTACTCTCCAGATCCTTTGTTAGGGGATTGGAACAGGTCCATAATCAATGTCTTTATCATATAATCACAGAATAATATAGATTGGAAAGCAACTTGGGAGGTTTCTAGATTGACCTCCTGCTCAAAATGGGTCACCCCAGCTTTATCAGAGCTTTAGCCAGTCAGGTCTTGAAAACTTCCAAGGATGGAGACTGCTCCAGTGCTTGACTGTCCTCATTTTGAAAAAGTTTCCTCTTGTACATGGCCTGAATCTCTCCTGATTCAATTTACGACCATCTTTTTTTTGTTGCTTCATCCTGTTCCCCAGTATAGAGCCTGGCACATTGAGTCTTCTCAATTACTTTCTTGTATGTATTGGAAGGTTTGGTCACTCCTAAGCTTTTACTTCTCCATCCTGAAGTTGTGTTTAGGCAATTTTTAACATGCAAACTTTCTACTGCAGCTTTGGATGCTCCTGCCTCAGCAACACAACGTAGGGCCTGTTGTTTCTTTGAAAATGTCGTGAGACCTGACACAGAATTGTCTATTCATGGGACACAACAATTGAAAACAATTCTCCCAGCAGGACTGTATTTTTTAAGACTTTTTAACAATTGTTTCAGGATTAAGGTCATGGCTCACTAGCTAAGAAGTCTGTGTATGAGTTAGGAGATGTGGTTTCAGTTCCCTAGTACACTATGAATTTCTTAGACTGCGTGAGTCTAAATAACAGGGCAATCAGACAAATTTTCTTCTTTATAGCCAAAGAAGAAAATCAGGGACTTCCAGGGAATGATTCCATCCTAAACCAGACATTTTGGGACAGTTCAGCCCCATAAGAACCTCTTTTTGCCAACACTTTTAAGGAAAAGACTAGTTTCCCAGTTTAGGTGCACACACCTAAATTTAAGACTTCTAAAGTTAGGTGCCATGTAGTAGAGGGAGTTACGGACTGTGGTTTAGTGACATATATGCATCCAGTAAGGTGTCAATGTTCGGTGAAAGCAGGACAAAGAATATGATGGAAGATCCGTAGCCGAGGTCCTATTCAGAAACAGGCACAATACAACTCCCATCTTTTCCCTCCAGACAGGGGCATGGAAAAAGTGGTACTGTTTCTCCATGCAGGTGAATCTGTCTTTCAGCAGCAGCACCATGCTAAAGAGGAGGAACCAAATTAATAAAACTCAGAAATTCACCCCAGCTTCCTCTGTTCTAAATCGTGCTTTAAATTTTTATGTGGAATGGTGTGATGGGTATAATGTATGATTCCATTTCAGGTAATTACATTTTGCCTGCTTAAAATTCTCCTTGTACTTTCCACTGGGAAAATGATTCTTGATTTCTCCTTCCTGCACCCCCCTGGGTAGGTACTATTGCTGTCAGAGTGGCTGCTGTGTTCCACCCCCATGCCCTCCACGTACGTACATACACAAATTGCAGTGATGTTAGATTGAGCCCTGTATATGCAGATTTTTGTCCAGCCAGTGACTGAAATTGGTTGGAATTGCTTAGGCGTAGCTGAGAGCAATATTTGACCTGCAGTTTTCAAACCACAGGGAGTGAAAGAGGCTGTGAAAATTCAGTGTTATACTCAGTCTTTGTATCTAGATAACAACTTTTTATCAAGGATCCAGAATTCTATAACTCTTCCACATCCCCCGGTGAAGCCGATGAATATAATTTGATGAATTGTGAGACCAGTTAATCTGAGACAGGGAGAGTCAAAGCAACTTGCCAGCTACCAAGTAGTGTGACTAGAGTCAGATGAGTTCATGTAATATAGTCTGAGCTGCTCAGGAAGGTAACAGCCTCCCACCTGGATTACAAAAGGTGATTTAATTGGTCTGGTTTACTGGTCAAACAGCCTAGGGGGACTCACATGGTCACTGCCAGTTGAAAGAGATAGTAACCAGAAGCAGACAGGGGATAGGCTGTCCTAAAGCTCTAACAAAACTGCCAACACTTTTTAACTAGGCACTTAGCCAAAGGGAAGATAGGGCTAAAACACAAGTGGATACCAGCTTTTCCCTCTCCTGCCAAGCCCACACACAGAGCAGGCTTTATTCAGTGGCCCTCAAGGCTAATCCCAAAGTTCATCTAAGTTTAAAACTCCGTAGGCATGCATGGGTTTTTTGGTTTGTGATGGTTTTGGTTTGGGGTTTTTTGGTTGGTTTGGTTTTTTTTTCCATTTTTATTTGTTTGTTTGTTTGTTTTGTTTTATTATTTTTTTTTTCTCTGTGCTGTTGTGTCTATCTTCCCCAGGCAGCTGCAGCATTGTGGTGTGTGCTAGCATGGGAGCCTGCTTCCCATGAAATGAGGCAAGAAGACTCAGGTGTTCACTCTGTAGACTGTACTGCTTAATTCTTCTCCTGCATTCCTACAAGTGAACCTTTTTTGCTTTCTCTCCCTCTTTCCCCTCTATTCCTGCGCGCCCCCCCCCCC
>VXBW01004005.1:155790-253124 GCA_013400375.1 Thinocorus orbignyianus
ATTCCCTTGCAAATGTTTCCTTCTCAAGATATATTTACATTTTATTCATGACTCTGTCAGGATTAATTTCAGTGCTTCACGCTGCCTGTGACTCCTCATGTATAATGAATGAAGCAGCAGCTGCTGCAGCTGACAGCCTGGGCACTCCAAGGGCATATATGAACCAGCATCATTGGCAACTTCTTACCAGAAAGGATTTTAATACCCCTGCTGCCTGAACCACACTTCTGGCCAGGACATACTTAGGAAAGAGTTGTGGCAGCTCTAAGCAGAAGGTACTTTTCAAATTACTTTCTGGCTCTTTAGCTTTGTGTATTACCAATAGTAAAAACTTAGGGTTCATCAGTGTCTAAAGGCTGTAAGATGCTGAATGTCTGGACTTGATTACCATGGTGAAATCCTGAAGAATTACTTAGCCATCTCATTACTCTAAGAAACTAGTCCTGGATCTGGAGCAGCACACAGGCACAGCCTCCATTTCACACAGAATAACTAATTTGCAACATAACTCTCCAGAGGCCAAGAATGGTTTTGCACCTAATATGGACACATGGAGTCAGAATGACGCCTGGCTCTGCCACTGAGTTGTTGGGTAGACATCAGCATGTTGCTTCTGCTTGGTGTCAGATGCTCTTCACATGCAAAATGGAGGGCTATTAATATTTCTTTTTTTTTTCCTCCCATCATTTTGCCTATTTAGATTAGAAGTTTCTTTAGAGATGTGTATTAAATGTTTGCATGAACCCTGACACTGATATCTTGATCTTCCTAGAGGTTTTTAGGCCAAGCCATAGTAAGTATAATTGTAGTAATAAAAAAATGGTTTGGAGATCCCTAATTGAATTGCTACTCCAGCCATGTACAGCACCCATTTGCAGTAAAGCAGAAAAAGAACTGTAAAAGTTATCCAGAAAGACAGTGTTTTTTCTCTTTTTTAAATGATGGAAAAATCAATGTTGAGGTAATTTGGAAAAAGGTATTACAGATTAACCTTTAAAGATATCAAAATATCAACATTTTTAGATGATCAAGTTTGCTTAAATAGAAAAGGTCATAATTTTAAGTTTCAATATTTCTAATTGTTATGGACATCTTTAATTTTCACTCTATAAATACTTTTAACATTTTGGCTTCTTTGCCATTTTTCAGTTGTAAATCAACTGCTAGCATACCAGGCTGTCATCTCAGACCTGAAGTCTATTTTCAAACCATGTCTGTCAAAACCTCAGATGACAGAACTCTCTTCCATCTTCATATCCTCTTGTAAATACAGCCCACAAGGTAGCAATAAAGAATCCCCTCTAATGCCATTGTTAACTATGACATTTCTTCCGGCTCATAAAAGTTATCATTCCGTAAGAAAAAACAAACACCCCAAAATCCCCACCCAAAAAAACCCCCAAAAACGGATAATCAGGGTTGAACCTTACAACTCTTAAATCTTCTTTCAAAATATTGTGTAAATATTACAGTCTTAGAGAATACCTAAATGCCCAATTTCAGAGAAATTAGACAGATTATTTAGGTGAAAAACTATTCATCCAGGGAATAAGGTTGTGCTCCAACTCTTGCTGACTAATTTTAACACTGCCAATTTGACAAATGAAAGAGTTTGTTAATTTTTCACAGGTGGGAAAAGTGAGGCTTGTGATGTGCAGATGGTTTGTCATAGACTCAGTCACTGGAAACATCGGGATCATCACTCGGAATTCTTACCCTGCAGCACTGAATAGAGTCCAACATGCTCGGTTGGCATCAGCAGCCCGAAATAGTGAGGCACCACCCGAAAGGAAGCACATACCTTAATGATGTATTTTACAGAGTAAATGGCTCTAGCCCTTCGCTCTGCCCACTTCTGCAAGGAAATGTAGGAGCACAATTCCTTACAGTGTTCAATCAAGGGATTTTTTCCAGCTTATTTGTCCAGTGTTTTGTTAAAGCAATTACACCCAATTGCTGCAACTTCCACTAATTCTCCCATCTCACAGTTATTCTGTACTTGCATCTGCTTTTTTTCCCTTCCTCTAGCTGAAGACAATACAAGGTAAATTGTCCCTTTCACAAACCAGTCATCCTTTCATACAAGAAGTTCAGATTGATTCAGATAAGCTGTCACTTAAGTAATTCTTCTTTACTCTTCTGTTGTACCCCTGCAAATTTTGTAACCAAAATTGGTTGAAGAAAAATTATTGAACAGGGGAATCCAGGTGCTGACAACTCAGAAGATGCTGCTTTCCTCTTTGCAAGAACTAATTTTTTTGAAAGGTTGTGATCAGGACACTAACCAGATCTAATCGCTCACGCACAAAGCTGCTCATCCTTGTGATTATCAACTGCAAGGTAACTCCTCTTTTGTGAGACTTAACATCCTGGCTGTGGTCCAGGCTCTACTGTTAATATATTCAACATACAAATTCTAAAATACACCCTACGTTTTCGTATGAGTACTGTATTCTTTATCGGCTCCCATAATGGTATGTGTTGTTGCTATGCACAGTTAAATGTTGAAGGATTGCTCTGCATTCATGTGGATATTGCTATTTTCTGTATTGCATTTTCTGCTATAGAAACAGCTAGATTCATAATTCCCAACTTGTAAAAGCAAAGTCTTTATTTCCTCCTAGGGAAATAAAGCCAGTCACACATATCCTGACTCCCACAAGATGCTGGAAAAAGACCTATTTGTGCATAATCCGCTTCTTGGACCTTCACTTCCCCTAGCTCAAGATGTTTTTGATTTTACTATATCTGGTATCGGTCTATAGCCTGTCTTTACAGAAAGCCCTGATACCGCCAGCAGAAGTTGTAAAAAATGTCTTAAAAGCTGAGAGGGCACAAGTGTAATGTAAGCCATCTAACTTTCATATTCTTACATGGAAAGGTCGCTCTGGTGCTGTGTGCCTCTGAGAAGAGGACATTCTTTGTATTGAATGTCTCCCTTATCGTCCTTTCATTTATTCAGATGTATTTATGTGATAATGCCACAGGCTGTTTGATCCCAGCAGCAAGGAAATTAAATTGTTCATTTTTTTTTGTCATGGAAAAACAATGGAAAATCCTGGGGATTATCATTATAGTCATTAAACAAAACTTGTCAAGAGCACAGTGGATGTCTGTCTCTGGATTCTCCTACCTGCACTTACGTGTGCTGGGGGAAATGTGTGGTTCCACTTCTCATGGCTTGCTTCAATCAGGCCCATCTAAAAGACTTTCAGTAATAAGTCAAACTTATTTGGACAGAGTCCAAAAGTAGGTGATATTGAGTGATTTTTAAAAGGTGTGACCGTGTGTGTTGTAGATATGCAGACCTCTGACATCTTCTACACCTGGGGTGGTCTATGCCATTAAGCATTGCTTTTAACAAGGAGGAAGCAGGCAGGCATATCTCCTGACTCTTCTATTTTCTCAGTGTGCTGTAGTGTTTAACGAAGGGCAGTTTATTCTTTTCTACCTTTGAAACTGTAACTACAGAAACTTGCTCACTGGTGGCAAGACAGTCGTTGTCTCAAAACTGAGCTAGAGGGGCTGAGCAAGCCTTGCTTATTGCTGGCAGAGAACCAGACAGGCTAACTTCGTATAGTCTCATAGGTTGAAAAATTGAACTAGATATGTGTGTGGCTATACGTATATATATAATTAAAAGTTACTTTATTTTCAGTTTACTAACAATCCCTAATCCAAAACATTATAGATTAAGCAAATTTGGTACAGAAATGCTGAGTTTACTGGAGTTCAGGATTTTAAAAAGTGTCAGAAAAGGTTCCTGTGCACTCAAACCTAATTGCTCATACTGTTACATTGCTAGAATGGTCCCTGGAGGGAAACCGGCCCATACGCACTCCCAGACAATCACTTGGGAGTTAGCAGGGGCTATGAGCCTCTTTCAGTAGGCTGCCTGGATGAAACTACCCTGTTGGAAGGATAAGGGAATTCAACGGTATGGATGTACACCAGTCTGTAGCTGTTCTTTTCAGTGCTAAAGAGAGTACTGGCATAATTAATTTATGAGCATAAGAGGCAAAATCAGAACATCTCTGTATCTACATACAGACCTTATTTTTTTTTCCTTTTTTCTTCCTTTTTTTCTTTTTTCTTCTTTTTTTTCTTTTTTCTTTTTTTTCTTTTTTTTTTTTTTCCCTGCAGAATAGATAAGGTTATTGCTGCATGCAGCTTCATTTGCTCTTGCAAATTCAGAATAGCAAGACAGACACTAGTGCAAGTAATCCTGATGGGCCAGTGGCAAAAGAGATCAGAAGCATACAAGAAATTTGGTTTCACTTTTCTTAGACTAAGGTCTAAAACCATAAATATTAAGGTCACCTTACACATGAAATATCCATAAACGGGACCAATACCCTTAAATTATCCAGCCCGCTGCTTTTCTGTTAAGACCTTTAGATTCAGTAACAGTCCTTATTGGGTAAAAGGAGACTGCAGGCAGTATTTCTGCAGGCAGTATTTCTGCAGGCAGTATTTAGAGTGCACTTGATTGCATTAATACTTGTATATAGTGTGTTACATAAGCAGAAAATGATTAAGACACATTTGTTGAACTGTAACAACTGTTGTTCTTACCAATAATAACAGCCACCATTATGCATGTGAAATGCAATCAGATGCTGTGCTTCAGGATGTCAAATGATTACTTCTGTTACCGAAGGTATGCAGAGGAGGGTCAGAAAGCAATTTCTTGTCCTTATGTGTGCCATAATTTCAGGGCTGAAAGAAGGTGGACAGAACAGCACGTATTACTAAGATCCAGGTTAGATTTGCCTTGGTGCTCTGTCTGCATGACTAGCACCTAATAAGGACTCCCTTTTAATTTTGTTTTTGCTGTGCCATGAAGGATTTTTCAGAAAGCTGGGCTTGCCTACAAAAGGCAGCCAAACCTTGATGTGTAGTATCCTGTAAAAGTCACTGGATGAGTAAGAAAGGGTAATTCTGGTTTTGGGGCAGAGTAATGGAAGAAATTGTAACAAGATGAATGCCGGTATGACCTTCAGTAAGCAGTTTCTCTTTCCTGAGCTGTCAGAAAAGTAATTGTGTCTCTGGTTCGCCATTTCTTACCAGGGCACCTACTGGGAATGCCCTAGCTGTGTATTCTCTCTTCCTAAACCGATAATCCTTATAATATCATGCAGGTCCATGTGACCCTCCTGCTATCCACCTGCTTCTCCAGGACTTGTTCAAGCCAGCTGCTAGGGCAGGTCAGTCAGCATTTTCCTTTCTCTGTTGGACCATAAAGATAGGTACAGGCCTACTCTGACATACACCAGCACCAAGCTAGCTTCTGCAGTCTAACTCCAGCTTTGCAGTAGAAAAAGAGGGAACAGATTTAGGCCAGGCAACTGTCTGTGAGTGATTACAGGCAAATGGGATTTGGCAAATAGCGAGTTGGCAGGAGGCATTACAGAAGCTCTTCATCAGTGGGTTCCCCATGGTGCTTTGAAGGGTCATTGTGTGTACTGGCAGGATTCTCATGTTTTCTTGCTTCCTCCTTCCCAGAGGCATTTTGAGGATGAAGATCATTCTCTGCCACATTATCACTTCTTTCCCCCTTCCCCCCACAGCACACCCTTTCTCTGCAGGCTTGTTTATCATGCTGAGCCACAATGGGGGGGTTTGCTCTTCTGTTTTTCCCCTGCCCCCCTTTCTCTCCCTACGTAAATTTTTGTTGCAGAAGCAGATCCTCGAGAGATTTTTGATCAGTGAAATAGTCAGGGCTTCATGAATTGCTTCTAATTCTAAATGAACTCTGCATTTAATAGGACACTAGCAAGGAACTGAGTGAATGCTAATGGAGTGCTGGAGGAGGAGGTCCTGCTTCAGGTTTATGCTCACAGATGTCTAAGGCAAAGCCATAAAAAGTCTTTAACTCACTACTGTGATAGAGACATATTTCTTTGCTTGAAGAAAGGGGTAGATGCTCAAGAAACTATGGAGACTGTGGTAGTTCAGCCTTTTCTGGCCATTTTCTTCACACGGTAGAGGATTCTTTTGTTGGACAAGAGCATTTATCATATCAGGTCTGTATGGTGCATCTGGAGACTACCAGATCAGACAGGTAACCAGAGATCTGAACTCCTCCTAAACTGCTATATTCCATGTGTCTTATGGATTAGAAATGTCTGAAGGTATAAACTCTGACTGAGTCAGATAAAAATATTAGCATGGGGACTTGGGTGAAATTTGGGTCATTTGTTTCTTGGTTTTGTTGAATTATTGATGGCTGTGGCTGTATTGTAACATTAGCAGAGATAAGGTTTGCTGTGGAAAGTGAGATAAGGGTCAGAGAGAATTTATGTGTATGGGGTGGGGGTGAGGGGGAGAACCAACTAGCAATATTCAGGCTGCAGGATGGATATTCATCAGACTAGAGTGGAGGGGAATACAGGGCAGCACAAAATGAAGTTTGATTTCAAAAGGTTGAGGTAGCTTCAAGAAGGCAACAGGTTTTTGCTGCAACAGGGGATATAGACCCTCCAATTAGAAAGACAGGACACCATAGACTCATGGGTTGAATATTTTGGTGTTTGCAGGTCCGACATGCAGATGTGGTATGGTCCCCACAGCAATCAGAACTATTTCCATGGCTGTACTGGAACTCCCCAGATTCCTTGTCAACTCCCTGAAATCTGACTTTGCTGGCTGAGACTATCCTGGGTTGTGATCTTGGAAGTGGAACTGTGCATATCTGCCCTGGCTGCTAAATACAGTTGTATCAAAATGCCTCTATGCTGGAAGTGGATAAGTTACCTGTGGGTGTGGGTGCAGATATGCTGGCTTGAGGAGTTTACCTTGTTCATACATTCTGTCACCATACATACTGTCTGGTGAATTACCTGAATCTGGTTTTGCGTGCTTTGGCTATAGATAGCAAATATACTGAGCAAATTCCTAATGAACTGATTACTCAGCTTAGCATTTGAACTGCCACTTTTAACATCCTTCAACCTTCATAAACATGTTGAACTACTAAAGGGATTATGGCTGCTAGGTTTGCTGTATCATTCCTAAAAATTAACATAGGGGTTTGATCAAAGATATAATTGGAAACAAAAATAACTGAAGGATGTGCTGAGATGAGAAGTAGTATTTACCTCAAATAATTTTTTTTGTGCTGAGAGTTAATTTTCGAGAAGGTTTGCTGAAAGCAAGTGTAAAGGACACAGCTGCAATACTTCCCCTAAATACACGTACAAATTTAAGTACTGTTTGGCCATTTTTAGCAAACATTTTCATATTCTTAGATGGGCTTTCTCAAATTTTCAAATACCTTCTTCCAAAGTTGGGAATGATGGGAAAACTGCTGGCCTCTTTGAAATAAATAGTAAAATTTTCATGTGCTCTGGATATTTCAAACCTCAGTGAAGACATTTACACCTAGAGGAAAAAAAAAGACTGATCCATTTCTGTCCGTTGAAATCTCCAGACAATGTCTCCTGCACAAACCCATATCTTTACTATGACTATAGAGACGACATCTTCCATGAGTTTGGTAGATTTTTAAAGAAAGTGAGGACACATGGTGGTCACTCTTTGATTATGAGATTTTTTTTCCCCTTTTTGAGACAGCATAGTCCTGCTTTGAAGTTTTTCCAGGACTTGACAGAACTCAGGCCTATGTAGCAAATCAGCACAAACTCTATTTACTGCAAGTAAGACCCAAAATGATTAATTTGTGTTGTATATATAGGTACCTAGGTAGAGGGGACACATTTCTACTTCACAGAGTGCTGAGGATTACAAACTAGCTCCCAAGGACCAAAGAACAGCCACTGGGAGATACAGCAGATCTGAAAAGAGAAATAATCCAAGAAGGCCACTTAGAAGATGAATTGGTGTGGTGATTTTATAAAAAGAGCTACATCTCATCAAATTTGTAGATGTTTCTTGGGGTCTGGAGAAGGGAAAAAGTCCGTTCATTTGAGAGGAAGACAGATTTATCAGAGAGACATTAATACGAGCCATCTGATAAAAAATATGAAAATGCCCTTATTTGTCGATTGTTAAGGAAGGTGCACTGTGACAACTGCATATGGTGCTCACTACACAATAAGCCTTTGGCAGTGATCATGACTGCAAACATATGATTCAGAGACAGCTGTAGAAAGACTTCTGTAGGCCCTAGTGAACTTCAGCAGACTGCTGTTTCTATTTTGTGGCCTCTTGACGCCACAAGGCCACATTGGGAAAATTGATCTTCCAGACAAGTGACGCTCACTCTGTGGTTGAGGGAAGCAAGATGTTTCTCTTGCCGTTCTTTTTTTGCTTATAGCTATAAGGAGTGTCTTTTCACACTCCTGACATCAGGTCTGTGATCAAAGCTGAAAAGCCACTCCAAGTATGTTTCCTGATCACTCAAATGCAATGGCTGTATCTTCAACAATTATCCATATAGCACAGTAAAGGTGGATTTATCCACAATTTTCTCTCCCTTCTGGAACTCTACTATCTTCCAACTTACATGATACGTCACTAGATTTTGCCAGGGTGGGCAGGAGATGAATAGGATAGAAAAGGACCAAACTGGACCCTCCATATACCCCTACACAGCAGTACTTTTTATATTCAATCCACATTGCCATCCTTCATTATTCTCTTTTTATAGTTTAAGACCTGAATTATGGCAATGACAATAAAAATTGTTACAGGCATCTCTTAACTTTCAGAATGCTTTGCTTTCAGTTTGTCACTTTACTGTTTTTTATAAATTTGTTTTGTCAGGGCACAGTTCCATTGTTTTTGGTTGTAGATAGAAGGTGTCAGCACTTCTAGAAACTGCATCACCAAATGTCATGCTGAATTGATGAGAAAATGTTCTAAGCACTGTGAGCACTGATGCAAATCTTTAAGAAGCCTGCTGAACATCATCAAAGAACACATTGGCACAAGCATATCTTAGACACAGGTGTCCAGAGCAGTATTTAACTCTTTAAAATCAGGCAACTGCCCACAGTTGTTCTGAAACTTATGCTCTTTCACAGAAGGTTACTGGAAAAGATATGTAATTCATAATGGAGTTGTCCACTCTAATTAATAGCTCTTCTGCAAGGAGAATGTGTCATGGCAAATCCCATTGATAAATTTATTTTCCCATTAGCGAAGGGTACAATGTAGTGATTGTTTTTTTAGAACTAGAAAGTTATTCATTGCCTTTGTACGAAGTCCCCTTTCTAATGTCCCACTCTCCACATTATGACCATATCTCTGTGAGCAAAGAGTAGGGTGCTCTTTGGACATCAAAACTTGAAAAATCTTCCATATAGTCCACAAGAGCTAGTGAACTGAATCCTAGCCTAGGCAACAGAGTTTTTCTCTGAAAGGTTTTATCCATGAAAGAGTTAATTTTTTGGGTGAATTATATATTAATTTATCTGTTTATGTCAGCACTAATATGAATGTTAATGAACATTGGAGAGTTAACAGATGCTTCATTGATATTTATTATACCTGTTTTTTTCAATTGCTAATGTATAAATTGTAGAAAACAAATGAAATGAATCAAAGTAGAAATCTGGCTCTGGAACAGAAGTCGTGTTGCTTGGTAACAAGTACCCTGTGCCTGCCAGACATTGATCATGATCCCCCTGCTTTGTGCAGCATTCAAGTCAGAAGATAACTATTATCAAGGGACTCCATGAAGTTTATCACACAATTGCATAAACTGGATAAGTGAGTAGTTACAGATGTTACTGGCTCCTGCACAGGCCTCTCTTGAGCCATTTCCTCTGGACACCTCCTTTCTGCAGAGCATGCTAATTTCTTATTTCTACTGTGTTACACACACCATTAATCTTCCTTCTTGTCGTAGTTCTTGCTGTCACTTTCTTTGGTAGCCGGAAGGGACTTAGCACTGCCAAACAAGAAGCCTTCTGTCCTGTAATCTGGTGACAGCACAGCATATCTGTTCCTAGCAGGGCAGCTTCAGGGGCTGTGCTCCCTCATGAACATCAACCAAGGAAAAAGGGTAAGAGTAAGAAATTCTTTCCTAACTTGTCAGACAGGAAAATGCAGAATATCCACCCAATCTAAAAGTTGTGAGAGCATGGGGGTAGGTGGCAGGAGGTGGGAACTTCCACCCAACATCCAAATATACTTTCACTTTCTCCAAATACTCCCAACAGACAGAGCAGATATATGAATACATCATGACTGAAAAGCAATAATCATCTGGGAGCCAGGAATAGTACTATTATGATGTACGGCATGAAAGAATGGCTAGAAGTACTGGAGAGACTAAGCTAAAGTATTGTGTGGCTGGGTGGGAAAGAGAGCTGATGAAGGAAGCAGAAATGAGATACATGTAGTTCAGTTTAACTCAAACAGGTGTACAGAGGTCAGAGCAAGCCCCATCAATGGGAAGCTGTCAATGTGATCTGGAGCAGAAATGAGCATTTCGGGCTGTGTCAACTCAAAGGAATTTTCTCTACACTTGGCATACATTATTTCACTGTCCAATGCCCTGATTATGTATGTGTTGATCGAAGTTCTTCTGGAATGTGCATCAGCTTCCAGAAGTTTATGTGAATCAGTAGTTACTGATAGTAGCTGCTACTGAATAATTTAGGCAGGCCTGAGTAGGTACAGTGTGCTCCAAGATGTTTCCAGGGTTTCAGTCAGGGAAGGCACAGGAGCAAAATCAACATTTTGGTAGTTATGTTGATCCATGTTTTCTTGAAGAAGCAAGACAATTTAAGCTTGCCAGCTGTTTCCTTATCACAGACAAAATGCAACATCACAGCAACAATAATCCTCTGATTAATTTTAGATAACATATCTATAATTATTTTTTAAGTGTTTTTCATCTCTTTCTTTATTTTTCTGGGTTTCTGAGTATGCATCTTTTCCATCTGAGCACATAACTGATGACAGCTCAGTGATACCTTACTGGTGTACTAGGAAGTGCCACTGTTGTCAAGGCAGAACATATTTTTCCATGTGCCTGATCGAAGAAGACTTTGTACTGTGTACGTTTCCTATGCTTAATACACCTGCCTCTTGTCAAAAGCTAGCAAAAGGTAGAAATATGCTTGCTCTCTACAAAAGAGGATGTTTTGCTTGGATGAATGCTAATCAAATGATTAAATTCAAGCCAAGTTTCTCCTCAGTAGAGTGCTACGGCCCAGCTACAGGGGATTACTAATCAACAAGTTTTGGATGAAAATCAGGTAGTTCAAGACTTCTTTTGATTAATGATCATTAGGCATTATATCGCTAATTATAGCCAATGGGATTGTATACTTAGAAATCCTTTAGATACTAAAGCATACCACATAGCATTATTTTGACACTTCAGTGCAGACAGGAAAACTGAGGCCTTGAAAACTTGCATGTGTTCCAGAAAAGTGTGCTATATTTTTAATCTGGTCAAGAGCTTAGTTAGACAGTGTTACATAAATCGACACATCAAAGGCCTCAGGATGGCCTTGTTGCTTCATACCAAGAAACGCCCAAGAAATGCAGAGATGGTCACACTGACCCTGACAACAGGCTGGGAACAGTCCTGTTGGGCTAACACAGTGGGTTTTTTTTTGCTGAATACATTTATAATCCCAGGTGCATTGGCCTATGAAACACTTCTCACTGTCAGAGACAAAAAAATGTGTGAGACGACTCTTTCATCTGACCCAGGATTCCAGGTGAAACTCTCATATGTCCATTAGCCCTTAAAAGCATTCAGTTTGCTATTTGACATAGCACAGTTCAGAGAAAATTTCTGGCTGCCCAAACCAGTCAGTTATTAAAATCATCTTTTATCATTATTGATTTCTTATATAGGTGATGTAAGCTATGCTGCTTGTGTTATGACAAAGCTTTTTATCCATGTTCTTATCTCTAGGGTAAAATAGTAGTTAGAGCATTAGACGTGGAGGTTGGAAAGCTAGGTATTAGTTTCAGATATGTTACTGGTTTCTAATACAGCCCCAAGCAAAATACTTCTCTGTGCTTTTTCATCTGTAAGATGATGATGATGATGACAGAGCTCTGTGAAACCATTTGGCCATATTAAAATGGAAAATGCTGTTTGATAGCTTAGAGCTTATTATTATCACCATGCATAATGCAGGCCTTGCAAAAGCAAAGCATCACAAAATGCCTGCTGTCCTCACTTATATAACTTACTCTGTGAACTGCAGAGCTTTTCCATCTGAAGATGTGCGTCAGATGGAAACAAGTTATGGAAAATGAACCCTCCATATCTGTTTGGTATTCTGGATCAGACCAGCAGCCCCAGGAAATTATAGCAAGGCTTGTTGATCTTGCCCTGCAGGATACTAGCCAGTGTCACTCAGGGGGCTGTAAGTGCGGTTACCCAACCAGCCAAAGGGGAAAGCTGGTCTTCGCCTTAGTAACTCTCTGGCAGCCTGACTTCCTCTGCTCAGACAGGCAGCTCTGCTGCTGCACATCCCCAAAGCATTCCTTCTTCTCACTCACTGCAGCGACTGAGTTGTCTCTATTGTATTTTCTGTAACTTCCAGGCATCTCTGCTGCATTTTTTTCATAGCATCATTTTCTTTTTGTAGTGCAATGTTGCTACTGGGCCAATGAGGCTATTTAATGAGCAGATAATCTTGTTCCTTCATAAGGAAAAATTACTCAGCACTACAGTTTATCCACAGAGCAAACAGATTGTCAAATAAAATAGCATATTATACCCTAAATAATTAAATAAACATAGAGATATTTCTCATTCTGCTATTCAGCAGACTGGTGTCAGCTGAGAAAGCAGATATCTTATTTCAAATGATGTTGGCTTCCCTTTTAAAGTGCAGTTACAGAACGAAAGCAATTGTCAAAATGGCAGTGTGGGGTTCCATATTTTTTCTCTCTGTGACTTCCTGAGCAAATTTGTTCCATTTATAAGCAACACAATGATTTTTCTAACTGCTGGCGTTGCAGCCTCAGACTTAGAAAATTGCATGAGGAGGAGTCCTCTGTTTTCATTGTGCCACTGCAAGAGGAGATACCACAATCATCATTTAGCTGACAAGTTTGTTGATGAACAAAGCAAAATAGGAATTTTCTCACTTCTCGTAACAATAGCAGAGAGATTTGGTTGGTTGGTTGGTTTTTGTTTTGGTCTTCTGTGTGTCAGCAGCAGTGGAAGATAGGAGTAGTAGAAGGAATGTCGTACTTTTTTCCAATGATGCACAATATAGCTTTAAAGAATAAAGAGCAAGTTTTCAGCTGGTATGGCAGAGATATTTGGTTCATTGCACAGTAGAGATAAACTGGACATTAGTGCATATTTGAAATTTAATGCAAGAAGATGCTATTCCAAATATGCAATAATATAGGTATACGTTAATACTAAGAAAGTGTCAGTGGTCCTAACTTAGATTTCAGAAGATACCAAACCTGTATGTGTGTGTGTTTATGCTCTTCCCTACTCCTGGCAGACTTCCTTCCCAATCTTTCAGATCTTTCATTTACAGTCATGGGCTTCAGTTCAGTCCCAGGCTGTTTAGATTTGTTGCCTTGCAAGTCACCAGAGTCAGAAACACCTACTGTGTCCCATAGGAAGGAGGGACTGTGAGGCTGTGATATACCCAGCATGTGCTTCTTTCCTTTTTTTTTTTTTTTTAATTTGTGTCAAGTTGTGAGCTATATGACCTTAAAAACTGCACACCCCTCCTGATTTGTAGGCACTCCAGCTTAAGTAATATTTAGAGGTATACAAAATGCATAAGTACTGCTTTTCTATCATTTCTAGAACCGTGGACGTAACTAAATCAACTGGCTTCACAGGCATAAGAGATACAAAAAAATTGTAGCAATAAAGATTTTATTACTCTAAAGTATTTCTAAAATAACCTTTTCCCCTCTCTCTTAAATGGGGAGTAAATGGAATACATGATAGTGTGGCAAGAGTGTTTTATTGGCATGCTTGAATAAGACAGCCATTTCAAACTCATGCCAATAAAAGGCCAGCTCCTGCTGCCATTACTCATTTGTACAGTCCTAATGACTTCGATACGATGATATGCTTAGCAATTTAAGCAGGATTCGGTACAAAATAGTCATTTCAGGACTGTTTATTGGAAATTAGAATTTTTTATCTATGCTATAAATAATATTTTGGACTATGAAAAATCAATTGACATTTTAACATCTAATTCATATTTCTGAAATAATGGCAACCTTTCAGGCTACTCGTTTACTTTTGCCCTTCTGTCTGCTGGGCCTGAAAGTGGACTGCTCTGCCTCACTTTGTAGTTTCAATCAATCTCACTTTCCTATTCTCAATTCAATCATGAGTGCATCAAAGCCAGAGCAGTTACTTTCATTAGCTTCTCTTCATGACTTTGCTCTTCATCTTGAAACTGAAACAATTCCCAGTAAATCCCAGCCATGGGACATCTGTTTCAAACAAACCTTTCACTTGGGACCTTATCTGTTGGCGTCCTTTCTGAAAAGGCTGCTGTTGGCTCCTGATTCATCTCTCTGATGCCATCACCAGCTGTGTAAGGACTTGGGGAGAGCGAATCGCACATCCCTGCTCTGAGGCTGCTGAGAGCTGATTTGGTCCCCACAGGGGACAAATAGTCCCTGGTATCCCAGAAACACCAACCCATGGGATCACCTCAGCCATGTGCGTTCTCATCATTGGATCGCCTCAGGTCATCTCCTGCTTAGTGACTAGCTGTGGAGGCAAAACAGAACTAGCACGGGGCTTTCTAAAGAACATCTCTACTGTGTGTGTGGCTCCCTGAGAATAGCTGCACAGCTGCATTATTTTGGGGAAAAGGTGGTTTCAGGCAGCTGAGAAACAGGCTCGTTGGGCTGCTTCCATTTCATTCACTCAGTGAGAAGCTGATTTGTGACTAGGACTCAGAACAGCTATGGCAGTACAAATGCTGGTTGATGCTCAGCAATTCCTGTATCCAAACTCTTCTGCCAGCTATGAGGCTGACGTTTCTTAGTCTGTATACACACACATTTAAGTGAAGAATCACATCGTTGGTTTTCCTGTCTCATTCTTCTTAACCCATCGAACTCCCACTGTGCCACCATTTCCTGTTATCAGACACTTGTCAGTCATAGGCAATCAGTCAGCTACTTCACAATTAGCAGGGAGAAAAGACACAATTTCTTTGTGTTGGTCCCAGATGTTTAAAGCTGGGAGCAGGAAAAAACAGAAAAGCTGGTCAATTTCCTGCAGCATGACTTGTTTTCTTGGCTATGCCTTATAATTTTTAATCAAAACAGAAGAGGATGTGCTTGATGTATTTCCTTTGACGGAGTGAGGTTTAGCTGCTGCTGTCATTGGCTGCCTTTGCATGAACCTTGGATTATTCTGTGTATTCAGTTTGCTTACAAGGATTTGGTACTGAGATGCTTCAAAACAAACTTGTTAGAAAAACAAGAAAATTATTTCAGAAGGATTTTCTTTCACAAGGAAAAAGTCACTAGTGTAAGGAAGGGTTAGGCCCAGAGCCATCTGCACTGGTAACTAACCCCCTCAAAACCAATTGTTGGACAGAGTATTTGTTGTACTTTTATCAGGCTGACACCAGGGGTTTTCTTTTGAGTAATTTTGCATCTGCACAGGTGGGTGGCTGAGATTAGAGTAAGTGTCTCGTCTGTGTAATCGAATCTGTACTACTTATCAGCGGTACTGAAGAGCTCCCGATTGCGACTGAAGGTCTGTCGCCTGTGTTCTGGCTCACATGCAGAGAGAGAGCTCATGCTGCAGAGTTTTCAGTCTAGTTATCCAAGACAAAATAGAGCGTGGAGGAGAGAATGGTCCATAGAAAGCAATGAATGACTCTATACACTCATTCTGAAATAGATTTCCACCTTTGTATGTGTATTGTTTTGGTAAATGCTGCTAGATGGTTTAGCAAGAGACCTGGCTGTGAGTATTTCAGAAAAGCACAGGTTTTCATCTTCACTGGGAGGAATATGCAATAAACACTATACAACACAATGAGAGAAACTTGAGAGAAATATCATTTATGGCTATCTTAAGCATCTGCTTGTGAACAGCATTGAGGAAAGGATGTACTATACAGACATCAGTTATAGCTGGTTTTATGTTCCTAGCACCTGTAATAGAAGTTCACCCTGGAGCACCTTTCAGTTGTAACACTTACTTTAATTTTTAAAAACTGGTTTTGCCATTTAGCACAGAAAATGGCTATTATCCCCCTATTTCTGCATTATCTTTCATTATCTCAGCATGCCACAACAGTGTGTATCTGAAACCAGTGTAGCAGACTATGTTCTTGGGGACTTTGAAATCCCATGAAAATATTGTTCATAGGAGATGTTGAGTTTATTTTTAAAAAACTTAGCCATGAAAATACAATGCAAATGATTCAAACAGTTAGTGGTAAATGCTGACAGGAAAATATTTATTTGTGTGAAGCCAGGAACTTTCAACTGAGGGAAAGCTACTATAACTTTGCCATTTTACTTCTGTCTCTGTAGATGCACTATCAGGAGTTGGCATTTGTCTTCAAAGATTTCAATTCTCTTGGCAAACACCAATGAGCCAAAAATTATGTTGTCCCTTATAAGTGGGTACAACAGAGAGTCATCACTTTTTTAATTTTTAGGGAAAAAACAATGCAGGGGAGATTAAATTATTTCCCTAAATTCAGGGGGAAAGGCATGAGAGAATGGAAGAATCCCAACTGGAATTTAATTATTAAGCAACTTCTAGTGTTTTGAAATTATTTTTCTGAATACTGAAGCCCAAATGGTACAGGAGGTCAGGAGGCCTGTGGAGTGGGATGTTCCAGAAGGCAGCTCTGGGTTTCTCCTTTTCTTTCCTCAAAACTGAGTAGTGATTTTTGAAACTTCAGAAATCTACTTGTCAACATTTTCTCAGTGTTTCCACCAGGGATTACAGCTGTGGTGAGCTAGCATGTTCTGTTGAATGAGATGTTTTGCCAAAACACCTCCCAGAGGTGTTTGGTCCAGTATATTTGCAATGTTCTGTAGTCATGAGGTGCAGTACCCACACTCAGAATGAATGCAAGAGCTGTCTTGAAGAGTTAGTTAAAGAATCTTCTCCAGCTCTTATCAGAAACACGTTAACAAGGATTGACAATATCCAAATAGATCAAACTCAAGGTCAATAGCAGCAAGTGGGTGGTTCCTGTGGGCTGTCTTGAAGAACAGTAAAGGAGCTTTTTCCCAGATGGCGTGCTGAGCAAACTGCCTCTCACAGCTTTATAGCTGGTGATATTGGCATTTTATGTCATAGTGAAGTTTATGGCTCTGGACAGGAAACAGGCAGCAGCGTGAATGGGCAGCCAAGTAGTGCTGGTGTGCCTCGGGGGAGGAGTAACAGTGCTGCAGGTCAGATTTTTACCATTTATGATATGACATTAAAGAAAGATAATTGAGCCATGAAGCTAGAAATCATTAGCTCTTTTGCTTCTTGAAGAGAATTTTAGTGCTGCTGAAAAGTGGCAGATTGGCAGCCCTTGAGTCTGGAGTCCTTTTGTTTATCAAAGAGGAGGTACTGTATGAACAGCAACTTGTTCTCCCTGAAACTTCCAGAGTGATGAGACTGCTTACTTACAGTCTTTTTCGTTTTCTTTATTTGCTATTGAGACTGCCTTCAGGGTAGTCAATTTTATTGGTGATGTCTGTGTGTGCACTTAGTGCCTAAATTCAATTCAGGCCAGCTCCAAAATCCACTGGTATGGATGGACAACTCTTTGTTACTATAAAAGATACTTGTCTGGAGGTCTATGAATGGTGATGAGAAACCTTCAACTTATGACCTGCAAGCTACTAAACATCCATTTGACAGCATCATCACCTGAAGGACTAGCATCCTGATGGCCTGCTCTCAGGTTTACCAGAATGATTCCCTCTTTAAATTGCAAATGATCAATTCATACACTTTCTGACCTTACTCAAATGTAATACTAACAAATAAAGAGCTCCTTCCTGAAAGTTTGGACCTTTATGGAACTGTAGGTAATAGCTGTGAGCTTCTAAATGTTCTGAGTGTGTTCTTTGCTTTCAGTTATTTCCCTGTATATATGTGAGACCTAGGGGATAAAGGTGTAGCCATCAAGCACAGAAATGTCCTCTTTTTCAAATGAAATAACAAAGTAATAAAAGCTGTAGCTATGTATAATCTTGCTAGATGCTGATTTTTTTGTTGTTGTTTTGTTTTTGTTGTTACAAAATGGCTCATATAGAACTGTGAGAGATGTATTCAAAATAACTTGCATTGTGTCTTTCCAGACTAAATACTTATCTGCTATTTATTTTGATGCTTTTCTTGGCATTTGTTACCTCATTGACTGCTTTTGATTTGGAAGTGATACTTGGATAAATGCAGTTGTCTTAGAGAAAAAAACAGTCCAGCTAGCTTTACTGTGCCTAGATATCAACATGTTAAATGTCTGCTGTAAGCTGATTGTTGCAGTTTCCTCCATGTTGCAACACAGAACAAATGAGGCTTTGTGGTGCCTATCTTTTTCACTCTAACATCACCTGAATTATCTGTTGGAAATGCCTGTTTGCTCTTTGCCTATAAAAATAGCTTAGACAATCAGCTCTAAACCAGAGGCTTTACTTTTAGGAAATTAAAATTATGTGACTTCATTCCTGTCCCCAGTATGCAATATAATCATTAATGTTTGTAAAAATGATATCTAGAGACAATATTCACCTTCCTTGGCCAAAGTTGATGTAGATTGTACAAAATATTTGCTTTGTCTGAGCTATTCTTGCTCAAGTGACAGAAGAAGACTTCTGCTTCAGAGGGGCTAAATCTCACATCTGAGGGAACAGAAAAAATTTACTTAGAAAACCTAAACCGAATGAGTTGATTGATAGAGATCACTTGACTTATTGAAATACATTCTTTCCTTCACTTCCTAATACCTGTAGTACATTTCCTTAACCTCCAAATTATATTACATTTTGATGCTCCACAATGGAAAGTATGTGGAGGGAATGCAAGGAAGGAGGTCACAGTCCAAACACAATGCACAGAGCTCTGTTTAAATGCAGAGGCCCCAAATACAGATGGATACAGTGGGTTACAGCAGTAACACAGCTTTGTCTGGGGTGGCAGGAGGGGAGGGTGAAGGAGAGGAGCCAGCATTACAGTACCAGTAATGCTGCACTTTAGATATGATATGCTTGTAGAAAGGCACAGGGTGCTTCTGTCTCATGTCAATATTGCAATTTTGTGCAGTGATGTATTGGCTGAGGCAACTAGGAAAATCTGTAACACAAATTTATTTCAACTGTTTTTTTGATTGGTTGTTTTGGTTTTCTGCCAGGTGACTGGATCATCATGTGCCAATACACCAAATTCATTGGCGAAATTTTATCACATACACATTGCAGCACTCGTTTTTTTTCCCCCTCACACTTAGAAACAACTGTTGTTTCTGTTGTTCAACTTAGCTTAGCTTCAGAGAGAAATAACATACCAATTTACAGCTTGATGAACATCCCTCTTTTTCCACCTGATTGCTGCAGGTGCAGCTCCTCTATGATGGCAGGAAACAAAGTGAAAAAGGTGGAAAAGTGAGCATATATATTTTCCTCTTTGCCTTTTCCTTAAGTGCTTTAAAGCAGAATTTAATGCCAAGTTCTAATATAAAGGTCTTAAAGAGAGAGCATTGGCTGTCAGCCACTCCAAAATAAATCGACCTGTTCAGCCATCACTTCACAAAAGCGTTGACAGTACTACAGTGAATTTAAGTGGCAAATGATGGTTCTGTTCATCTGACTTGCTTACTTTTTAGGACTGTTCCTAATGAGGCCCTGCAGATCTTAAACTGACTGAGGACCAACATGTTGAGCTCCTGTCTACCAGCTCTTAATGCTAGAATTGAGCTCTGGGTGGCAATGCTTGTACAGGAGACAATCTGTCATTTATTATCAGGCAGAGTGACACATCTGAATGCAAAGTAAAGAATAGGGGAATTGCCTATTTTTTGAGGGTTTTTGGCTAACATATATCACTGATTCTAGTTCCTTCTCAAATTCCGTCTGAGTTTTAAAACCTTTGGCTTAAGGTTACAGTGGAAATCAGCCTTGCACATGTCATTATTTCAGTGTGCTGCATACAACTGTGTTTCTACAATGCTGTTGGGTGAAGAGCATAGTCATCTTTTGAAATTTGGTGTCATATGGGAAAAAGAATGAGAATTAAATCTCTTTCACTCTTTGTTGAGTTGTTATTACATCACTCCTGGCCTCTTGTTGTATGAGTAACTATGAATGAATACAGATAATCCTTTATATGTCTAGTTTTCAACCAAAGGAGTCACAGAATTCACCTGCATGTGCAACTGGATGTGCAACCTCAGAACTGTCCAGTGTCATTGGAAGAAAAGAGTGCCCAAAATGACCAGGAAATGTATTCAGTCAACAATTCACAAAGTTTTTATGAAGTACTGTTCAGATTGGCAAGCTTTTACTAGCAAAATATTCACTATAGAAATCTTGATGTGCTTCTTGCAGTAATGTCCCTGGAACTAAATGCCTTCATAGGCATATTACTTCCTGCAGATCAGTGCAATAGGTATTTGAGACTTCCAGAGCTACTTGAATGAATCTAACCCAAAAATTAAAACTTCACTGCTGGAACAAATTTTGTGCCTCATCCCATACCAACCAAAGTGATAATGTACTAACATTTATTTTAATGGATAAAGATTGTACTTCAGAGCAGCTGGCTGACATTTGCTGATCCTCTTGGGGACAGTAGAGTCATTTATGAAGGATTTGGCCTTTTTCTACTTGTTTTATCTCCCAGTAGGGCATAAAGAATCCCTCTGCATCTGAAGTGGACAGTACTGTTGGCTAATATTATAGAGGAGCCACAGTTCATTTCCTTAGTGTCTTCAGGAGACTTAAATGTAAAGGTCAGAGCTTTCCTTTCATGTTGAATTTCTGTTGCTTTTCAGTGGACTTTTGAAGGATTCACTGGCCAGTTCCTATCTGTTAATATTTAAGTCAAATATACACACCTCCAGCTTCTTTTCTCAAGGTCAGGCAGTTATATTCAGGGAACTGTACAAGGAAGTTCTATAAAGCCCATTTTTATATAGGAAAACTGTCCTGCAGCTGCTCTCTCCGTTCACTAAGCTCCCTAAAGCAAAAAGCCACTCCCAGTTAAGTTGCGGGCAATAGTATAAACCCATCAAATTAAAATTAATTTCAAATTCTGCAGTTAAAAATGGTATGTGGACCTGCAACTTTTAAAGTTGGAAGGTGGGGCAGTTAGAAAGCCAGTATTAGTGTTGCTACTGAAGAATATAATAATAAATTTATATCCTGAGGAAATGCCTATTTACTTTTTAATTCCCTTGACTAGGACAAAACAGTCAGGTCTGGATTCATTCTGTCCAGCTTCTGGCAGCTGAGAGCATTGTAGTCACTTGAGCCTAAATCTGTTGTCAAAGGATGAAGGTAAACACCTCCAGATGATAATGCACTTTTGAGGTATGGTGAAAAGCTCATCTCAGACCACTGGCCAACTGAGAGTGACCTTAGACTTAGCATACTCTCAACCTTAGTTCCTCAAAAAGTCCCAAGAATTAGATGTAGTTATATAGATTAAGGTCAGCTGAAATTTTGCCAGGTGATAAGCATAAAACAATTTGTTTGTGGGTGTTTTTTTTTCTAGATACACAATTCCTTTGAGAAAATTAGCTGGGGAAAAGATCTTTTATTTCTGAACATGAATTCCAGTTTTCCATCTGCATTAGAGATGCTCCCCATTACCTGCACTTAAACAATAGGATGGCTGGGGAGAAAAAGAGAATGAGAAACCAAACATTTGACCACAAACACACAGGAAGTTGGATTTGGAATAAAACATAATGGAAAACTGTGGTGAATTTTCACTGATTTAGTGAAGACTCTTAAACAAGCTATTGTTTTTAATAAAAGTATCATAGAATTGTCTAGGTTGGAAGGGACCTTTAATATCGTCTAGTCAAACCATCAACCTAACTGATAAAAAAACATCACTAAACTATGTCACCAAGCACTATGTCAAGCTGTCTTTTAAATACCTCCAGGGATGGTGACTCAACCAATTCCCTGGGCAAGCCATTACAGTGCTTTATGACAAAAAAATTTTCCTGATATCCAGTTTGAACCTCCCCTGGCACAACTTGAAGCCATTTCTTCTTGTCCTGTCACCTGTGACTTGGGAGAAGAGACCTACCCCTGCCCCTCCAGAACCTTCTTTCAGGTAGTTCCGTCACAGGATGAGTGAAGAGATGGTTTGCAAAAATAGGAAGCTGTGTGTTAGGCAAGTATCTGATGTGCCAGAGATTAGACCTACACAGAGATGGCAGCTACCATAAAACCCTGCTGTGGGACTAGTGTCTGCCCCTTCTCTCAGAGCCAGCAATAATGTGGAGCAACAGTGTTTCTAGTGTACCAATTGGTAGTGACGACATCTGTTTGGGGAGAGGACAGAGTGCCTTCCTCTACCTGTGCACCCAGCATGACCACTAGAAACATGGCATTGTCCACGTCAGAGACTGCTGCCAGACCCTGAAATAAGTCAGCAATGCTCTCACAGTGCTTTGACTGCAGGCTCAAGAGGATTCTTACAGCTCACATCTCTGTATTTACCATGTCTTCTTTTCTTTTAAAAGCTATAAAGTCACATTCGAGATGATGTACTTTCATGCTAGGTGGCTTATGGACGTGAAAGCCCATATCAAATAGAATTGATCAAAGTAACTGGAGAAACCAAACCTGGCAGCGGCTTGTCTCTTGGGTGCATTTTGTCATCAAGTGCTCACAGAGAGTTACAGACTTAGCTGGCCCCACCTAAGAGAGAGGCTTTGTGAGGTATTCTGCTGTGCAGTGATAGAGACGGTGGTAAATAGCATTAATGGTGAGTGACAGTCATGCCCTGTTTTCTTCAGACCACACGGCTGCGAGTTGGTTGCCTTCATTAGGTGAAAGTTTCCTTGGATTTTGCATAAGGCTGAATTTTGAACTGAATTATGTGGTGCATAGTCAGGGGGTAGGGACATATACCTGTTGAGGCAAATGGACTGGAAATTTCAGGTTATGCACATACACAGAAAAGAACAGAAAGAAAAGGAACCAGCATCTGTGAAATCTGGCACACACAGGATTTGTACAACTAGACATAATCCATAAAACGACTACGATGGGAAGGGTATACTTCAGTAAATAAGCTACTTTATTAAAAATGTAAATGACACGAGCTGTAGAATGAGTGCCAGCATTCCAGCTTACTCAGGAAGATAACAGGAAAATATGATTGACACGTTTTTTTTCTGCAGTTTAAATTCTGCTTTTGTCGATATCCAAAATATAAAGCTAGGGCTGTAGGAAGTATTTATTAAACCTAAAAATGAGCGATTCAAACATTTCCAGGAACCATAGTACAGTGATAAATGAGGAAGAATTGAAATAAATGCAGTACTGATGGTGGTAGTATTATTTTCAGAAAAGCTGAAAAAGGGCATTGCTTCTATGATCTTAAATATAGGGATTGTTAGGATAGATAAACACTTGAAAAGTCATGCCATGAAAGAGTAGGTGGTAGAGCTGACAGGATTAATTCAGTATTTGATCCTGGACCTATGAGATATACAATAGAAATTATAAATAACTGATGTGTTTCTTCTATGTGTGTACATAACTGTGAGTGCAATTCCCTTTGCAAATAGCTCACAAATGCTTTGAGATATTCCGTGATTACTGCCACTAAATAATGTGAGCTGTGATCGTTATTAATCATTATTTTATTACTGTTATATTAAAGCTCTAGAAATATACACCTCAGATGTAAATCAGTACTGCTCTGTTGACTTTTAATTTGGTCATGCCAATGTACATCACTGAGGAGCAGTTCAGTATTTGGACATAGATATAAAGGCAGCTTCCCATGTATAGAGAAAATGTGTTTATCTTTTACCTGAGATCTATTAGTATATCACTTTTTCCCTCACCATTTTTAACATGTAAAATGAAACAGATATTTACCTGTAAAATGCCAAGCATTAAGTTAATATAAATTCAAAAATTAGCAGGTGGTAAAAATGAATTCAGACTAATCTTGGTGTTTTATTATTAGAATTCATCATATCAGCTTTTCCTGCTCGATGAGCTGATACTCTGTAAAGCTAAGATAATGGAAGCGTGAGATTCATCTTTCTTACACGAAAAAGCAGTTTTGATTTTCCATGTGAATGACGTGGCTTGTACTGTGGTATTGAGATCATTGGTCAGACCTGGCCAGAGGCTTGTTCCTCATCTGAGAAGCCTTGCAGGGTGAGGGATGCTGTGCCAGGAGGGACATTGCCAAGATGGCAGGTGGGAGCCCCCCTATGCAGTAGGGCTGAGCCAAAGTCCCCAGAAGGCTCCAGGGCCCCTTATGTAGCAGCATAGCTGTGTCTTTGGTGAGACCAAGACACTTTCTATCAGGGTAGGGCTCACAGCTTCCATTTTCTAGTAAATTCCAGCTCATTTATTTTCTTTCTGCTCAGCTGAATTTCTCCATGCAGTTTCCATAACAGCGGGTGTTCCCCCAGCACTAAAGATACGGGACGCTTTGGGGGCTGGGTGTTGGGGACCCACAGGAACAGTCACACGTCAGTAGGGAGGCTCAAAGTTGTTATTCCTGCATGCACAGTATCTGCACTGCCCGGGGATCCAGTTCTTCTGGATTAAAAGAGCTATAAATGTAAGGTATTATTAGCACATGGCTTTGTAGTGAGCCACCCTCAGGCCACATTAAGGTTTTTGATGTTTCTCAGTTGCAGCCTCTAAAGGGATCTTAACATGGTTTCAGAAAACGAAAGAAGAAAAATAAAGGAGCTCCGATCTTTTTTTTAAATTTTATATAAAAATGAAAGCACTTGTATTTTGATTTCTGTTTGGAGCTGATGTTTTGTTAAGCTGCAGGCTGAGCATCTTGGTTATTCTTTTTTAAAAGTGACCTTGATCTTTTAAAAAAAATCTAAATTAAAATAAAGGGTCTGGTGACCTTTTTATTGAGGTCTCCAAAGAGCTGAGAGGATCCATCCCTGTCTCCTAGTGTTGCAGGAATACCTCCTGCTAGGGAACACAGTATCAGACTGCGTTAAAAATGCCCCGAGGGCCATATTGATGAGGGGAAACTCACTCTCCATGGCCTTTTTAACATTCAGCAACAGCCTAACTTGTTTGTTTCCTCTGTGTTGGAAATGCCAACAAATGTCACCCAAGTTCTTTACTTTCCTTTCTTATCTTTTGACATATTATTTGATATGTGTGAGAGAGTGTAGAGTATATTAATAAAGGAGTTTTATTCTCCAGTGAATTAGCAGAGTGAGTGTAAGGCTGTACTGAAGAAAGGTTTCTTTTATTAGTTTTGCCATTAGGAAAAAAATAACACTCTACAAAAGACTTATTGAAGAGAAAGATAAAAAGAAGACCTCATAGCTCATAGTGATCTCTCCTTCTTCTACCGTGTGGTCTCTGTTCCTGACTAGGATTTTGCTTGTGACAAATTTTGGGTCCTTTGTTCAGACCATTTAAATATGCTTTTTAGCAAAGTGACTCACATTGCTTTCCTGGGAGACCACTTTACAGTCAGGAATTCTTGGATCAAAATTTCAGAAGTCCTTAACTGTCTTTCATACCAAAATAGAAATATCATAAATTACTTCATTCCCCCAAAATGAGATTTCTAAAAGTTCTCAATGATACCATGAGTCTGTAGGTGCCTTAATCATTTTTGGAAATATGTCTGCAGTTCCTAAACCACTGAGATACTTTGAAATTGCAGCTTTTGCCTTTAATGAGGCAACTGATATTCAGTTTAAATTCTCCTTAGAAAATAGTAATTTATTATACATTATAGCACCAGGTATATAAAGTAATTAGAATAAGTTGAATATGACATTTAACATTTATAAGGCACTTTTTGTACTAATATAATTATTTAATTAGGGCAGTGCTGACAGGCCCACAAAGCAACTGGGATTATAATTTGCACATACTATGTGAATGCATAGAAAGAAATAATTTCAGCCCAAACTGCTTTTAAATGTGTTGACAGGACAGAAAACCAATGAAAGGTAAAAGTCTTTGCTTTCATTATAAGGACAGAGAAACCACATAGAGGAATATCAAGAGACTTTACAAAGGACAAATACTAGTTTTCTGTGACAAGCAGTGAACTTAAGTTCCCGTGCATGACGAGATCGTATTTTCTTTTCATCTTCAGCTGGTTTATACACACTAAATTCTGATGATTTGTATACCTCTGCAATATGTTAAACAATTATTTTTCATCTTTAACAGTGAGATGTTTCAACTATTTGTAGACAGTTAGTCATTGCTATATATATTTCCTTTTTTTGTTGTTTTATATTACTTTATTCCAATCTGTCCTCCTAAAAAATTAAATAGTTCTGTTAAAACATCCCTGCATCCATCTGTGAAATTATACCCTGTAAAACATTCAAAGACTATGATATGCTGTCTCCTTAGTCAAATGTGCTGTGACTGCAGTTTTCAGCAGCCAGGGTGGGATGTGATGGCACAGTGAGAAGCTCAGGCATGCAACCATGCCACTGGCAGTCCCCAGTCTTCCACTTTTCTTCCAATTTCCAACCATGGAAATTTCCATGAAAACCCCACAAAGGCCAGGCTATGAAAGGTCAAATACATACCTCGTCAGTCCTAGTATTAGGAGTCTCCTGAAATAAATCCATTTCGAAGTAGTATAATTTTAAACAATTACTATTATGCAAGGATGAGAAAACCTCACAAGAGATATAATTCTTTTGTGTTCTACTAACTTGTGACCACTTTAAACCACCCTCTTAAAGACCCATAGTTATCTTTCACCTTACTTTAGCACTACTGGAAGGAAAAACTGTTTAAAACTTTGCATGTGATTGGGAGACTCAGATGGAGAATCTCATCTGACCTTAATTCTGATGACCAAACTTTGTTAAACTGTTTGAAACAGCACAAATTATTTTATATTGATTATTTTAAATGAAGAATAATAAACACGGAGTTAAATGCTGAAGATTTTAATGGATTCCAGTTACAGCACAGCTACAATTGAGATATAACTGGAGTCAAGGAGTCCCCAGTTCTTTGCATTTGTTCCTCCATGTTTGCTCTGCCAAACCTCTCATTTAACTCATTTCTGTGCAACGAGGGTCGGGGGCAGATTGGTAAAATCAACCCTGTCATTAAAGCATATTCTCCCCATGCCAGCAATCTGGCAAACGACTTCTTACAAGGAACCAATACAAAAGCAGTGTTCTGGAAAACAGTGAATTAGGCACCTGAAATGAGGTGGGACTTTTTGCGTTTTCTCCCATCTCCTTGTGCTTTGATTAGTCATTTGCTTGTATTTTGATAAACAGATGCATGGTGTGAGTGTATCCGAACCTTGAGATGCTTGTATTATTTTACTATATTGCATCATGTGGGAAGCAGTTTCCAGATGCTTCCTGAGTCATATTGATAAATAAATAACTCTCACTTTTACTGGGTTTTAAGGATAGTGAATTCCTGAAAACCAAAGACTCCTAAGCAATAGACACTTTATTAAGAGAAGTTAGATTTCTTTCACACTTAAATAAAACAGCTGTGGCTGTCAGGTTATGAGCAGTTTGACAGAGAATTTATTTTGACTGTAAGATGACTTTGATAAAGATATGTAAGCTTTCTGTATTTGAGATGAAACATGCTGTAAATACTTCGGGCTGGTATGTCACTGCAGTGATGATGTACCTGGTTCCAGAGGTAGCAACAAAACTTGTTTTGTTCTCAGGGCCTAACGTACCAGAGAACAGTAAATTCACAAGTATTCCTATAGGCTCCATTGCTGATTTAGGGTGTGCCTTTCTGTTGCAGGCTCTCGTCTATCATTTTTCATTGCACTCTCTGACCATGTTCTTCAGCATGAGCTGTGGTCAAATGGAAGATATGATACTTGAGGGAAATATTACCTGATAATATCTGATTAGGTTCAGCCTGTTTTCTGAACATGTTTGTGGCATCCCTGTGTTCTGTGGCTCTTCCCATTGTGCTAGACATATCTCTGGAGATGAAGCCTATTTTAAATGTTGGAATTCCCCAGACTGTATTCACAGGCATTTTATATTCAGCATTTTTTTCTGGAAAAGACATTAATTTCAGATGATCTTTACTTTTCCCCACTTGACAGAGAAAATTTACATGTTCAGGCAAGGAGCATTGCTGCAATGAACCACATTCACTGAGCCATCAGGCCAGGAAAGATGATGAGTTGGGACAAACCAGAGAGATTGAACTCCCTATTTTTAATTCATCTCCATGCCATAACAAAGCCTATTTTATCACTGTTCTTACTTTTCCTCTTTAGAGTGATGGGCACAAGTTTCCTTCCCTCCTCATTCTCACATATTGCACTTCCACCCATTGCACTCCCACAAATCATCATGGTTGGAAAGGACCTCTGAAATCACCAAGTTCAACCATACACACACAAAACCCCCTACAATCTTGGCCACTAGAGCACGCCCTCAAGCGCCACATCAATATGTTTCTTAAATACCTCCAGGGATGGTGATTCAACCACCTCCCTGGGCAGGCTGTTCNCTGTCAACCAACACCCCTAAGTCCTTTTCTGCCAGGCAGCTTTCCAGCCACTCTTCCCCAAGCCTGTAGCATTGCCTGGAGTTGTTGTGACCAAAATGCAGGACCCAGAACTTGGTCTTATTGAACCTCGAACAACTGTCCTTGGCCCATCGATTCAACCTGTTCAGGTTCGTCAGTAGAGCCTTCTTACCCTTAAGCAGATCAACACTTCCACCTAGTTTGGTGTAGTCTGCAAACTTACCAAGGGTGCACTCAATCCCCTCATCCAGATCATTGATAAAGACATTAGCAAGACTGGCCCCAAAACTGAACCCTGAGGGACAACACTGGTGACTGGCTGACAACTGGATTTCACACTATGATAGCTTTAGGAAAAAGTAAGGTAATGATTTCATTTGCCGTCATAATTTACCTAAACTTAAAAAAAAAACCACCACAAAACAACAACAAAAAACCCAAAACAAAACAAAAATGAAGAAATTTATTCAGTATGCAATTTCAGTTGATTTCTAAAGTGGGCAATAATCTTCAAAGAGTTAGTCTAGGTCCTTGACCATTATTTGGCTGCAATATATTATTTTAATAAAAGATTGATTTCTAGCAGTGTTTTTACCATAATTTATCAACCAATGCAATTTGACCCTATCTTTGTGTCTGGAATATTGACCCATGAAAGTTTACTTTTCTTGATTCTGCTTGATACCTGAGCAAGGACTACAAAATGTGATGGATGGAGGAAGTTGTTAGCTTGTATTCTGGAGAGAAGTATTTACAACAATAAGAGCCTGTTTGACAGAATCATCTTCGCTAGAAATCAATTTTCTTATAAGCTGAATTTCATTATTGTAAAATCCACTAGTCTAGCTACTCATCTCCATTGTGTTCAAAGTTGTGTATAAGAGAGGTAATGTTGCAGATGGCACAAAGGCAGAAATTCTTTTGGGTCTGCAATGAGATCAGGAGTACCATTTAGATAAGTACCATAAAAATATACAACCAGTTTATGCCACAAAATCAGAGTAGCTGAGTTTGGAAACACCTCTGGAGATATTTTAGTCCACCTGCCTCCTCAAAGCAGCATGAAGTAGGACAGGTTGGCTGGGACTGTGTCAATCAGATTTTAACATATCCTAGGATGGGGACTACTAAACTCTTCTGGACAACCCATTACTGGTATTCAACTGTAGTGCTGTCCTAGTTAATTATTTTTTTTTCCTTATATTTAAATTTGTGCCAATTTCCTGCTATCCTGGCACTGGGTACCACTGAGATACCACTCTAGCTCCACCTCCTTTATTCCTTCACACACACCCTCAGGTATTTGTACACATTGATAAGATGCCCCAAACCTTCTCTTCTCCAGTCTGAAAAGTCCCAGCTCTCTCACTCTTTCCTCATAGAAGAGATGCTCCAGTCCATTAATCATCTTCATGGCCCTTCTCTGAACTTGCTCCAGTATGTCCATATGTCTTTTGCCCTAGGGAGCCCAGGCTTTTATCCAGCATTGTCTCACCTGTGCTGAGTAGAGGGGAAGAAACACTTCCCTCAACCTGCTGGCAACACTGCCTACTGCAGCACAGGAGGCTGTTGGAGTTCTTTGCCACAAAGGCATATTTCAGATTCGTGTTCACTTGGTATCCACCAAGACTTCCAGGTTCCAGCAGAATGCAAAGCTGCTTTTGCTCTGTGCACAAACTGCTGCTTCTATCAGCTACTTCTGTTTGCTGTGTTTGTGGTGCACACTAACAAAAATATGGCTTGCAGTTGAATCAACCATGTGAAAGCTGACATGTATTTAACACTTACTGTTGTGCTGTCATTTTTCTAGACCCCAATATGTCATCACTCAAGTGATATTAATCCCTTACATTGAATGTTATTTTTTTGAGTCTCGGTGCTGTACACTGAGCAACATAATTTACCTCTTCAGTTGTTGGGGAAAATAAAGCATAGAGGGGGATAGCAGCCAAAGAGAGGTTACAGACTAAATTATCAGTAAAGGACATCAAGCATTTGTACACTTAGCTCAGTGTCTGCCTTACATTTCACTTTTATTTGCTCCAGTTTAGTAACTGTTTGCTGTTACCAAGGAAATGGAGACTCCTTGGCATCTAGCACGCCCACAATGCATCCTTACTATTGATGAATAGGAAAAGGAGCATGAGTACACTCCAGTGCATGTTAGAGATTCAAGAAAAAGAAAGCTATTGAAAAGAGAAAAAGCAAACAAGATTATCTGAATGAAATAAAGAAATACCTTCAGAGGAAGTTTCACTGTTGTGATCATTTAGGGCTCTCCAGCCAACTCAGAGATCTCTGAAGTTCCTTTCGGCAAATACATGTCAAATGCTCACTGGTGTCCTGGCAGTGACACCCTGCAGAGGCCTTGTCTCAGATGATGTGCTCACCATGCCCGTTGTTATTGTCCACAGACACCACAGAGTCCCTCTGTACTGGGAGAATTGAGATATCCTTGTGATGCAGCTCCCAGTTAAAATGATGGTGTACACTGGACAGGGTTTTTTTTCTTTGCCATGTTTTGTGCCTTTCTCAAGGAGTCTGTGGCTCAGAGGTCTATGTCTTGAAATCCTTGCTTACATTTTACTTGGGCAAGCCTCCCATGGATTTTGAGAATGGAGTCTCCAGAACTTAGTCCAGAAAAGTCCAGATCAATCTCTAAAATTCAAACAGAACATCCCCCATAAGCCAACAAGTGTGATGCAGCATGTTTGGGGAAATATCAAGCAGGAACTAATTGCTGCAGGTTGGAGACTTCGCTTCCCCTTCCCATTTCAAGTAGTTATTACAAGGACCCATGTGTTTTCAGAACTTGCTGCAAGTGAACTCCAAAGTGGGAAAATGAGTTGTGTGTGTGTTGGGCTGATATATTTCATCAGGAAGCCGGGTTGAGCTGGGTGTTATAAAATATTTCTGAGACTTAAAGGTGTTATGCTGTGAGTTGCTTGGTTGAGGTAAGAGATGTGTGTCTTGGGTCATTTAGACGTACATGGGGGAAAAAGTGGGAACTTTGAGATAGTAGGACAGATAATCCAAGAGTTATTTTTCCACTTATTTCTGAAATATGATTATCTGATTGTTTTAATTGATTGTTTTAATCTCTTCTTTTTATATGAACATCTATCTCCCAGGAATAATTTCTGTGATTTCTCACGCCATATCTTTATAATTGGATAGATAGCATAAGGGAGGTAGAGTACTTTTTGACTCTATTAAAAATTTAAAATTCAACCAAAGCAAAAAATCTTCCATTAACATGACAGGCAACATTTTGTTATGGTCATGGTGAGGAGGTGAGGAAGGAGGGACTGTCAAAATCTCTCTGGATTTCAACACCTCTCACATTAAAGTCCAAGAGACCAGCACCTTTTCACTCATGGCAGCAGATATGCTATCCCAGTTTTAGCCTTCTGCTTTGTGGAATGGTCGCTCAGGTCCTGAGGCAGCTCTGGTTTTATCCAAAGGCTCAGTTTCCGTGACACTTTTCAGTCAGGGTCAAGCGTAAAGGTTGTGCTGATCTTATTCAGGCTGTTAGCTTTTGGCAGGAGGCAAGGATAGCGTGATTGTGCTGGTCTACTTAGATTTGACATCATCCGTGGGTAGAACTGGACAAAGTAGATTGCGGCATCTCTAGATCCTGTCAAGCACAGAGATGTATTTAATTAGCTCAGTCTAATTCGGAGAGACCTTTGCCACTCCTCGTGCTCACTGAACACGCACTGCTCAGTAGCAAAGTGCTGTTACTGTGAAGTTGTCACTGAGCTCTGCATGCTTCTGGATCTCCACTAACTGCAGACCTTACGAAAGCAATGAATAGCAGCAAACACCATGGACAATTTTTCCCCTGTTCTTTGCTGGATTATCTGCAGTTTTCCTTCCTTGGGATAAAAAAAAATAATTGTATTTTAGTTTTCATTAGCTTTTTCTGCTGCAGATAGGAAGCTTGTACTGCTCTGCTGAAGAATGCTACTGTTTATTTGCTAATAATACAGGGGAGTTTTTCATGTATATCAGATTGGTATTTTATAAACAAAGATGAGTACCATTAAGACAGCATGTTTTACTTTATAAGTGCTCTAAAGGACTCTTATTCTTTCTTGAAACTTCACATTTGCCTTTTCCCTTCAAAGATTGAACTCTTTTTCTGATTATTTTCTGAATAGTGGATGATGAGGAGAATTTAAGAAGGGAAAGTCCTGTAGTGTTGGATGTTGTTTTCATAATAGCCCACCAGAAATTAAATATGCAGACCTTTGGGATGTGTTGCAGTTTACCGATAAATGCAATTTATTCTTTGAAGATGCTTCTGTATAGTGAAGCAAGTGCATCTGTTGTAGTATGAGAATACCTCTAATTGTTTCCCCTTGATTTTGTGTTAATGCATCTACACCTAAGGGCAGGGAAGAGTGTATTGTATCCACTGAAAATAAATCAGTCCAATTAACTGCTGATATATGCAAACTGACCTTGATAGCTAATACATGGCTGCTTCTAATATCAGGAATCTAGTTTAGAACAGGCAGTACAGGGATCTGGCCCTGGATCAATGAAGGAAATGTCTTGAACAAATTGGGACCACAGAGGTCAGTCTTCTGAAAAATATAATTAAATTGGGCCTGAACTGGAAGACTCACACATCAAAGAACTGCAGTGATCAAATGATTAGAGGATGAAGGAAGAGAGGAGACAGCAAAAGGGAGAGAAAAACAGCAAAGAGTGTATGAGATAGCAGCTTTAGAGATGATGTTTGAGAAGCAGAGAGTGTTTAGAGCCATAAAAAAGAAATACAGTCAAAGGCAGATTAAGTAGAAAGACCAAAATGTTTGAAACAAATACCAGGATGTGTTGGCACACGCTAGAAGGCAAAGAGCATGTAAGGAAATGAGGAACAATAAAGCATGCAGAAAGACAATATTAGGAATGCAACCAGAAAATCCTTGGGTAATGGAGCCTGTTGTTTGCAATATAAATTTAAATGCAGCGTATAGCAGCTGGCCGCTCTTATCTGATAAGACTGTCATTCTGTGAGTAGTTGGTGAGCAGAAACTGCAAAGTGAAGCAGAATATATATTTGAAATATTTGGGGCTTATATGTTTTATTTTATCGCATGTTTTTCCTTCATTTTAATTTTAAGAGACTTGTTCTGTTTTGCTGACAGTGCAAGTGAAAGGTGCTATATGGACAGCCTTGGGGATTGAAGGCTTTTGTTTCCTCATAAATAAATATAGCAAGTGTAGCAGAAAGGCAGCTATCCTCATCTTGCCTTCTACTCACCTCCTCTAGCCTCACCTGGAAGACTTTCTGTGTTTCCTAGGACAAGGTCTCTGCAGACCAGTCACTGTTTGACGGGAAAATAGCAGTACCTTGTGCTGCTATTCACATTCAGAACCTTCAGCCTTGCCAGTGTGACTGAAACGTCATGATACCTTTGTACTATTGTTATTTATAAAGTAATAGTCTAGAGGTGCTTTTTGTTTACCTTCCATTTGCTTTCATGGTGATGTTTCCCTGTGTAGTCATTTGTACTAGTCAAGTGTTCTCCACAGCCAGGAGAGTTAGAAATATACTCCCCTGTATATGAATTTACTGCTGGTTAAAGCTGAGACTCTGAGCTATGGTTAAGTCATTGAAGTAGAAGAATGTGAGATGTCAGAAAAGTGGGCAAAGCTTCTTTCAGGGGCTTCTGTGCTGCAGGTACTTGGGGCAGCAGAGGAGGCATTTGAGACTAGAGTCACTTCAGCTGTGGACAGACGTCCACCATCTCTGACTTCTGTTGAATGCCAGACTCAGGATGCTAATGAACCAGTGACTGAGAGACAGGGGTGTAAAAGCTGTCTCTTATCTGCAATCTTCTCTTCTGTGTCATGACGACAGACTTCCCCTCAAACTGCCTTTACACACATCCATAGTCTCCAGGTGCCTTGCAAACCACTGATTTGTAGAAGTCAACATGTATATTTATGTTTGTCTTACAGCTGAGAAAGAAAAGTTAAATAAAATTCATTCAAAGCTATGTATCAAGGCGGTGGTAAAGTAATCCAGGAGTTAGCATTAAGACCAGATTTTTTCTCCGGGAATGCTGGCTCACAATCTCTCCTTTCAGTGTAATTACACAAACACTATCCACAACACTAGATTTGCATTAACAAATTGTACAGTGACATGTCTTATATGTGGAAACAGCACTGTGCAAAGAGAAGGTATGAGAACTGAGAGAGCTGGGGTTTCCAGAAGGGACTTGGTGAGTAACCTTGGGCAAGATATTTGAACCGATTGTGCCTCTTCTTCTCACCTGTGAAAATGAGGTGGTGGTAGTAGTAGTAATCACTTCTGTAAAGTGCATTGAGAACCTGATATCAAAGAAAAGGTATTGCCACCAAAAGTCCAGACCTCATTTCTTTTTTCTGTGCAGTGACACAGCTGTTTGGAAACATAACTCTATAACCAGATGTGACATGCTCTACAACTTTAAAACCATAATATTCACACAGTAGAAACAATGTTTCTCCTCCTGAGAAACAGTGAATTATTCTCCTGCATGGGAATCAGAAATTGAGAGTGACTCGAAAGAAAGGATTTAAGTGAAAACCAAAAACTTCCAGTAAAAAAGTTTACCAGACTGAAGAAAGCACCCAGAGCCTGAGGACAGTGTGTGTTGTGTCATGCAACAGCATTGCAGGGATCACATGTTTCCTTCTCAGACCTCTGTTGATTTCTTACCAAAGCATAAGCCAGCCACAATGACAAACCATTGGTTGTATTCCCTGTGAAAAGGGACCTCTGCTACCAAATGTCAATGCTAGCATAGTCAGGAATCCTAATCTGGGACATTCAGCAAAGATTTATTTTTTTTTAATGTGGACTTCAGTTTGCCTTGCCCATGTTTCATCGCATCCCCAAGTCTTTGCATGTGACTTTCTGTGCCCAATTAAATTTATGAGAAACATCAGAAGTTCTTTTTGTATGTATGCCTTGTTTTTCCTACCAGCGCCTCTGAGTGTAGGTTGTACATGAAAGGAAAAACTGCAGTGCAACTTGCAAATAAAGAATACTTCCTAGGGGATACTGGACGGAGTTTGTCTCTAGGGCCAAATGAAGGGTCAATAAAAAAAAGATAACAAGCCTAGATAAAGAAGAGAATCCCAGTTTTAATTATCCCCCTTTTCCTTTGATGTGGAAGGAAATAAGAATATATAAAGGCTTTTCTAAGAATTAAGACAAGCTAGGGATCAAGAGCTACCTGAGGAGTTGCTGTTATGGCTCAGAGCCGGGCGGGAATTTGGATTCAGATGATGAGAACAGGCCTTCAATTGTTTTTGCAGGAAGCAATAGAGTCTGTTGATGGACAGTTATGTTTCACACCATAGGTAATATCTCAGAGAGAACTGCTCCTTAGGACCTGTGCAGCTTCCTTATGTGTTCAAAATGAGTAAGAAACAGAATAACTGGTAATATCTCTATTGTGCTGATAAAGCAAAATGTAGGATTGCTGTAAAGAAACAGATAAATAAATGAACTGGATGGCTAAAAATAGCAAAGGGGCTCATCTTAGCTGACTCATGAGTTTGTGAATGAAATATGATGGAGACTGGCAAACAGCATTGAAATAGGAGGCAAAGATAAATGTTGGGGACATTAAAAGAACAAACAAAAATGTATGGGCCTGCAAGCGGAATGGGGGAAATAAACTGAACCAACTCAAGCCATTTCTAACTAGTGCTGTTGAAAATGCTGTTCTGCATTTCCTGTGTCCCTCTTATTGGGAAATTGCCATCCTCCACAGATGTGGCTGCACTGGAAAGCTGTAAGAAACAGGTGAAATAGACCTGTTGTTGATGCAACACATCCCCATGCCTGGCAAATGGATTAATTCTTCTCCTGGACAGGATCCGCCAGGTCACTACTCGGCTGCTTCTGGGCTTCTCTTACCCCCTCACCTGCAGCTTCTCATCAGTTGTCTTAGGCAATTCAGGGACGTTGTCTTGCCCCTGAAGAAAAGTGACACTGCATGCAGCTGAAGTAGATACAGATGTATATGGACATGTCAAGTGGTGTTACCTAAGTTTACATCTGGATCTTCTAAATGGCCTCTTTCTCTTCAGTTTGTTCTTGCATGCTTACAAGTAACTGTCTGCATGTTTAAATTTTGGGCATGTTCAAGAAACTCGCAGGTAGCAGTTTTTTGTCTCAGCAAATCAGGAATTCAAGCTTGTGTTTTCCAATCAGTGAAGATAGAAAAATGAAAGTACAGCTATTTATACAGGTAAAATCACACTTATCAGCAAAATCTGTCTATGATTATTAAGGTTATAATGTGCCACTCACAAGTTCTGGCTGGAACTAGATAATTTTTTTCTGTTTGGCCAGAAGTTTTACCCACTGATATGTATTAGTCCATGTTGATAAAACCTATTTGTGAGATTGTTCAGGTTTCATGAGATCACTTTAGGGAAGGTATTAAATGAAGCATTCAAAAATTTTGTTTCTAGTGTTTCTGAGATATAATGTTTTTATTTTTAAAAGATATACTTTGTGCAGGTATTTGTGTAAAGTAGTATGATTTTTAATGAATTAGTAAATCAAACATGCCTATTGGATTCACATTACAGGACTGAATTAATTTAGTTACTGCAGTCTGCATTCAGGAATTAAAAATTGAACCATAAGCTTTCAGGACATATATAAATTAAACTGATCTTGGCATCGAAGGTAAACATCATTCCAGAGTAAAAATTTCCATCTTCTGCTGCTCAAGAGATTTAGGCTAATTGCTAAGTGGAATTTTAAGGCCATGTTTCTTTTGCTCTGTTCTTTGTGTGTGTGTGAAGGCTTTTCAGTGCAAGCTTCAAGCAGCATGATGCCAGATCAGACGAGGTCTAGAGATTAGTTATAATGAAGTAGCAGCACTGTACCTTTTGGGTGGAAACTCTCTTTATTTTGTTAACCATATCGCTAAATAATACTCATATTTGCACAGTGTGTTTGCAGAAACTGCAGCCCTCTACATACTATACAGCAGTGTAGCTATTTTCACAGAATAGTGTTACTATCTAGTGCCAGTTCTTTAAAAGACATTTCAAGAATCTTAAGGCCCATTTAAGGGAACTGAAGGTTTTCCAGGTCTGCATCCTCATGAGCATTTACATCCCTGAGCTGTCTGGAACGCACTTTTCTGTGGAAACCAGTAGGAAGTCAAGTTTCTAAAGGATGTGTGTCCCTGATGGACCTACTCCTGGATTATATTAGGACTGCAGAGTGAGTTTACTGCTTATCAGACACTAGAGAACCTGTACAGCTCAGACCATTTAAGAGTAGAATGGACTACTTCTTGACTAAAAAGGCTGAACTCAGGTTAAAGCTCTTTCAGCATCCAGAATATTAATAATGTCCCTTTTCCCTGTGGATTCTTTGATGCCCAACATGACGTAGACTCACAATGCATTCTTTCCTTTGCAGAATTCTAATAAAGCTACTGAAGTCACTCTGCTTTCAGGAAAATAACTCTGTATTCTTGAAATGTGTAAGTAGTAAATATTTCTGAGGCTTCTGCACTTCAGATAAAATGATGAAAATGCCCCAAATGTATTGTGGGGAAGTGCCAGACAGGCAGATGCTCAGAAGTATACAGAATGTATTCACTGAGTTTTGTTTTCTTACAAAATGAATCTCTAAAGCTTGGCTAATTCTGTATATTTCTTAAAACATAATGGTTTTTAATGATGCCATCATTTCAGCAAAGTGTTAGTATGCGTGAAGTGGGATCAGACAGATCTAACAAGGTTTCCTCCCTGTTGACTCAAGATCTCTTGCTGCGTTTCCTAGGAACTAGCATGTAAGCACACCCTAGGATGCAAGTGCTCTAGGGTCACTAAGGCTATTAGACTGTCCACCAGCCAGGGATTTGTATCCTTGGCAGAGAAGCTACAAACATAAGTTTCTTCTGGATCAAAAACACTGTGAAAGATGAAAATCATCATGTATACACATATATGAACACATACACTCTTCCATTAGTGCTCAAAATGCCCTTTCCAGGTGATAACTATATGCTGCACAAAAGTGATTCTAGGAACAGAATTTCTACCATGTATTTCAAGAGCTCACTTAAGCAGCACTTGCTAGTCCTTTAATTATGTCAAACAGAAAGAAGGTGTTGATATTTTTGGCTGATGCTGAAATTTCTCTCATAAGATTTGAGGTTACTGTTGTTTTTCAAGTATTACAGATGTTAAACTTTCATTGAAAAATACAATGTTCTTTTTTTTTTTCTTTTTTTTTTTTCCTGCCTAGGTAGTCTGAAATATGAAAGGGTGACTAATTGCAGGGGCTAGCTGTGCTGGAATGCATATAAATATGTTCTTTTGGGGTATATGGGAAGTACTGCTTTAAATGGAAGAAATGAGATGCTTTAGTAAACTAGGAGACATGAAAGGATAAAAACATTAATCTGCATTAAAGATGTGAGATTCCTATACCAGACACTATCAGTGCTGTAGCCCTGTACTTCAGCAGAAAAGCTGCTTTGAGGTCAGAGCTTCCCCTACCAAAATCCCATAGTGAATAGAGGCTTGCAGTGTGTAAAGAGATGGATGTTCTGCCACACTCATAGTCTGATGATGCAAGGATGGTCAAGTCGTAAGTGATTACATCTGAGCTAGCTCTGCACATAACTAGCTACAGTGATAATCTGGGTTTTTGACAAATGCATTGCTTTGGTCTTGGAAATGGTGAAGGAAGTAGGAAAAGTTAGTACTTAAAAAAAGAAATAATATGACTACTGTCAGGGAGAGATCAGGAAAACATTATGAAAAATAAAGAAAAGCTTCCTAAAAATGCACACAAATAGACACAAGTTTTGCCAATGAAAGACCAAGAGGGACCAATATCTTCCTGTGTGAGACATCCCTGCCCAAGAAAATATTGGTTTATTTCTTTGGGGATCTGTTGGATGGATTAAGTCAACCTTCACAGAGTGAATCTTCCTTGAAAATTGCCTTTTATGGATTTTCCTTACCTCTGTTCCGGATCCAGTTACAACCAGTTCTTTAAAGACTGCAACCATAACAAAAATGTTCTTACGTTTATGACCATTTTATGAGTCAATTTAATTTGGAGGCATACATGTCTTTGGAATAGCACTTCCTAAACTAGGATTGCTTCCAGAGCTGAGGAGCACACAGCAGGTAGGACAGACCCTGAACTGCTTGGAAAGGTGAAAAGAAGGGAACAACACTCAAATAAAGCAAACTGCATAGATGGACCTTGTGATGGTACTGGGGTAGTAAAATATTTTCGGTTGCAACCTTGCTATGGCTGCAATATTCAAGGAGAGGTTTTACAAAGGGCAATAACTTTGTTACAATTCACCTAGAGTTCCTTTTCTTCTGTTACTGGGAAGCAGTATGGGTCAAACTAGTGAGTGGAGCTTAGCAGAGACAGCCACAAATACCTGAAGTATGTGCTTGTAAATGTTCCCCCTTGGTGATTTATAAAATGTAGGGTGGCCGGAGAAAGGAATCACTTCACATATTAGAGCTATTAATTCTTTTCAATAAAACTAGCTCCTAAAAAGGCCTAGGCAAAATCTAAGTTGCACTATATACATGCACATCTAATGATACCATGTTTTGCCCTCAAGGAGTGGAGCAACCTGGGCAGACACAAAACACAAAAGCTAAACGGAAGTAGCGTTAAGTCATCCTGAGTTTGAGCCTGTAGCCCAGTAGGTACATAACTGACTTTGAACACCCAAAGAGTCTCACAGGTGCTCACAAAGCTAGCAGTGGCTTAACCCCACGCACGTTTCAATGTAAGTAATACTGACAAAGGATTCAGATTCAGAAATTCACATTCCTTACTGCCATAGTCATCCCTGGGTGACTTAGGCATAAAGTACCTACAGGGTTCAGGGAGTACACAGTTTTCGGCAATGCAAGGGATTAAGGAGTAATTTTTGTCCTGATAGGGTCCTGATAGGGTCTTACTGTAGATTAAACTGCTTCAAAGAATATGCCTGATACCCACTACAGCAGTCCTTTAGGCTTTGTAGCTGGGTAGATTCCTAGTCACAGAGGTTCACTTCAAAACAGATCTAACATAAGGTTAAGAAAAAGGAAAAGGGCAGCTCCCAGTTTGGTTTTTTTTTTTGCCCAGCCTGTGTGCTGCAGCTATAGCTTATTTGTCTGACAGTTACCTTGTACTTGGTGCTGTGGTATGCAAAGGTTATTGGAATTTGTATGCAAAGCTCAATGAATATAGAATTAAAAAATGCCTCAGAGACATTCCTGAAATGAGATGCCAAATCTTAGAAGTTGTATCTTTATGAGGAAAATTTGAATACAAAACACCAAGGTTTATGACTCTTGCACATATTAATTCATACCAGTCCATGTTATAAGAGGACTAAAGGGGCTATTTTTCATCTTGGGCTGAGACAGGAACTCTGCGAGATTTACTGACTTGCTGTGAGAAATCTACTTTATCTGGCTGATAAATACCTTTAAAATGTAAATCAGAATGGTGAGCTTATCATAAGGCTACCAGTAGTAGCCTATAAAATGCTTGGTATAGCAGGTCACAAGATTTTAGAATAAGGTGAGCAAACTGGTCAGCAAAAACAGACCTGAAACTTGATACTTTTTTTACTGTCTTATATGGAAGTTACCAGATCAGAAATCAGAACATTTTTTGTTGTACATCCACCCCTTTGGCAACTAACAATTACCATGACTTTATGGGAGAGACTAGATTGTAGAAGATACTGTTATAATTGTGCAGATGCACAAATTCTTGCCCCACGCATGGCCTGGGTGCTTTGTCTGTTTGGACAGAAAAGGAAAACCAGCTGCCCTATGAAAACCCCAGATGTTCTCCTTAAGGAGCCCTACCCAACTCTGTTCCCTCCAATGTCCTATACGTAGCCCTTTGAATTTGTACCGTATTTGCTCTGTCGTGAACCATTCACTTCAGGACTACCTTGTAGAGAAACCTAGGGCTCAAAAGTTTGAAATACCAATGCTGGCAACAGATTACAAAAGCTAGAAATTTCCTCCGTGGGTAACCAATATTTACATTAATACTTTCAAATAAGTTCAATAGCTGGAATGACAGCAGCCATATTTCCGTGCTAGTATGGTTGTTATTAATTTGTCCTCCTGCTGGTAAAAGCACATATTGCACTTGCTGTGTCTTTTTCATGCGCACGTGCAACAACACACAGGCAGATGATGTGCTTTCAAGCCATCCACAGATGGTTTCCCCACGAGGGTTTACTTTGCCATTTAGATCTCCTGCTTCACAGCCTCCTTTTGGTGTTGCAGTCCCTATTTTCTGTAATTAACTTCTGTTCCTCCTCCCATTTTTTTTGCAAACACTTTTCACACTGATGCTTAGAGTCAACTGTCTCCCCAAAGCACTGTGATATTCAGCAGCATCCGGAAAAAATATGGTTAGAGAATTGGGACACTTAAAGGAGACACTGCTCTCGTAAGTGTGCATTCACATTTTTGAATAGATATTCAGAGGGAGGGAATGTAGATGAGGGAGAAGCTATGAAAGGGCTTATTACTAATTAACTGTATCTATTTCTCACCCTTTTAAACTGCTTTTTGTTTATCATTTCAGCTGGTAGGGTAATACACCAAATTAAAGCTGCAGAACACAATTATAATTAAGATTCAAAAAGCCAATTGCCTGTTAGTAAACTACCAATTGATAATAATATAAGGGATATTTATAGTTTTTTGCTAAGTATGCCACAGATTTCCATCAATAACATATTTGTAGCCTTTTATTTACTATTGAACGTAAGATTACTCTTCTCAAGCCATCCTTTTTAAAAGTATCCTTCTTTCATCTTATTTGTAGAGTTCAGCAAACACAGATGCTTCAGTCCTTTCCTCTCCTATGAAATAGTAATAACGATATATAATCATTAACATCAGACCATGCAGAAAACCTTGCCATAAAGAACATACTATACATAGTTCAGCACTCAACATTTTGCATTTCTACAGCTCCTTCTTTCTGAGTCATCTCACATATTTTATAGAGGAGAAACCAAACCACCTTACGTAAGAGAGGAATCATCCACCTCTGGGTAGAGCTTGAAATTTTGTTTAAAGAGTTAAAAAAATAAATTACCAAAGTGATAGATTTTGGTTTATGTTTGATGTGTGTTACTGGGGGATTAATAATTAACCTTTATAACATATTTTAATTATAATAAAACATCTGTGTAACTGTCATTTCTGCTGTGTGATGATGTGTAAATAATTGGGATGTGACTTTTTTGTGAAATGTTTCGTGTGTCACATGTTTACTATAGTTTGAGTGGCCTTGTAGTATTAATTATTGGAGTCATTATGAGACACTGTGTATTATCCCATCATGTGTACAGCAGTAAGAGGAACTGCTTAGGCACAGGCAACTGTCTGCCACCCACTGTTTAGGCACTGGAGGGGCAATTTATGAAGCGTGAGGGAGTCTCATCTGTTATTATGCCATAACTCCTCTTGAACCATGAGCACCGAAAACTGCTAAGTGTATGAGCACCTGCATGATTGAGAAGAAATATGGCGTACACTAAGTACTGAGGACAGTGGTGGAAAATTTCATGGTAAGGCAATGTAGGTTAAATTGAGCCAAAATACCCACTCTGGAAATCACAGCCTGAATTGTGCCTGTAGCTACTGCCGCAAGTGAGAGTCCTGGAGACTAGAGCTCTCTAGTCCTGCCCCTTTTCTGAGTGGATGAAAGATGGTTAAAAATTGATTACCTGCCTATTCTTCAGCCCTCCTTGACAGCAGGTCTGGGCAAGGGAGAGACAGAAAGTGTTCAAGTTTACTATGTCCTGCACATGTGGGAAGAAGGTCAGCAGACCTGCGTAAGAAGATATTCCCAAACCTGAAGCAGGGCTGCAACTTCTCCCAGCCACAATTAGCTCTCATTTAGTTTGTTCTTCAAAGACACATACCTTACAGCTCAAGCTGGAAAAGAACACAAGAGTTGTGGTTTTGTTTTGTTTTTTTTTTAAAAAAGGGAAATAATGGTGTAAAGACAAATGGGCAGGATGCAAGAGAGAACCCTGGACACAGGCAAGAACTAACACTATCACTACAACAGAAGGGACTGCGGTGTGAGAGCATGAGGGCATCAGAAAGCTTGCCAGGAGCCTAAGGTAGCACAGGTTTCCCTTGCATCTCTTCTCTTTTGAGCTAAATGATGCCATCCTTCCCATAGGTTAGCTGACTGCAGGGTGAATCCAGGTGACAACTATGAAAGCAGTTTCTGCTTCCTGTGCTGCCTATCATGAATTTAGTTATGGGTGGGTAAGTGAACCGTCTCACCCCAGGACTGGCCAGATAATTACATGGTCATTACTAACTACATTACTGAAGAGTAAATATGCAGTTATTTTTATCCATAAAATCAGCTCTTTCAGCCCTAAGACTAATTCCACATTATTATGCAGCAGTGTGTAATTACTATAAGACAGCCTCTACCCACAAAGAAGCAGGCACTATTCCAAATGAAATCTTTCAGGGTTTTCAGTAAGCCATGCAATCTGATGGCAGGATTTATCCTCTACCAGCAGCTACCCAATAAAAATTATAAAACTGTAACTAGAAAATAGGTTATCACAAGACCTTATTACTGGGCATAAGTGCTAATAATTCCTTTCCCATTCAGATTTGGAATGAAAACCACTCTTTTTTTTGGTTTGGTTTGGTTTGTTTTTTTTTTTTTTTTTCCCTTTTTTTTTTTTAGAAAGAAATGCATTATTTGGAGAAACATGTTGCTATAACATTTAACTACATTTAACATTCCTATCACAAAGCTCTGATCACTTTAGGTGTGACTCCTGAGAGGAGGCACTGTAAAGTCTCTCTGGAGGTAGAAATTAGGTAAAGCATAAGAGGAAAGGTAACTATACCATAACTTCTGATGTTCCTTGTAACTCTTTTCATTTCTTGCAGGTCCTGTAGTGTAATTTACCATGGAAAAATTGCTCTGCAGCATCCTGGTGTTTGGAATGGCTGTCATGGTCAATGCTTGTCCGAAATACTGTGTCTGTCAGAACCTGTCTGAGTCTCTGGGGACACTGTGTCCCTCCAAGGGTCTCCTATTTGTACCGCTAGACATAGATCGAAGGACAGTTGAACTCCGACTTGGGGGCAACTTTATTATTAATATCACCCGGCAGGATTTTGCCAATATGTCTGGACTTGTTGACCTTACTTTATCCAGAAATACCATCAGTTACATACAGCCCTACTCTTTCACTGACTTGGAGAGCCTTCGTTCTTTACATCTGGACAGCAACAGGCTGCCTGACATTGGAGAGGATATTTTGAGAGGCTTAATTAACCTTCAGCATTTGATTTTAAACAACAACCAGCTAAGCAGCATCTCTCATGAAGCCTTTGAGGATTTTTTGCTGACATTAGAAGACTTAGACCTCTCCTACAATAATCTCCGAAGCATTCCCTGGGAATCTATAAGGAAGATGATAAACTTACACCAGCTCAGTTTGGATCATAACCTGATAGATTATATTACAGAGGGGACGTTTGCAGATCTTCAGAAATTGGCCAGATTGGATCTAACATCCAACAGACTTCAGAAGCTCCCCCCTGACCCTATATTTGCCAGATCTCAAGTAATTCCATTAGCTGTTACTCCATTTTCTCCCCCATTGTCTCTTAGCTTTGGGGGCAACCCACTACACTGCAACTGCGAGCTACTGTGGTTAAGGCGACTTGACAGAGACGACGATATGGAAACTTGTGCTTCTCCTCCGGGTCTAAAGGGAAGGTATTTCTGGTATGTACGGGAGGAAGAATTTGTTTGTGAGCCGCCTCTTATTACACAACATACTCACAAGTTGCTGGTTTTAGAAGGGCAAACTGCTACACTGAAATGCAAAGCCATTGGAGATCCCACCCCCATCATTCATTGGGTGGCCCCCGATGACCGTCTCATTGGGAACTCTTCGAGGACAGCTGTCTATGACAATGGCACCTTAGATATCCTCATCACCACCTCCAAGGATTATGGGACTTTCACATGCATAGCAGTCAATGCTGCTGGAGAGTCCACCGCAACAATTGAGCTCTCAATTGTTCAACTCCCCCATCTCAGCAATGGCACAGGCCGAGCAGCCCCACCAAAATCCAGGCTCTCGGACATCACCAGCTCCAGCAAATCTAATCGTGGAGAAACAAAAGGCCCACCAGAAAAAGCTGTCCTGGTGTCAGATGTGACCACTACCTCAGCTTTGGTCAAGTGGACAGTGAGCAAGTCAGCCCCTCGGGTAAAAATGTATCAACTGCAGTATAATTGCTCAGATGATGAAGTCCTGATCTACAGGTAAATGCACTTGCTCTTTTGTCTTCTGATGGTGGTAGAGGGGAGGAAAGCGGGATATGAATTCTGTAACTCTTGGGTCACTGATTTGACTTTGAACCCAGGTAGCACTCATGCCACTGCTACTTGTAGCTTTAGCGTTGTGTTTGTCAGTTTATCTGTTGGTCTATTCATCACTTTTATAAGTCATACATTACAAATCTCTTCATTCTTTAACAACAGTTGTTTTCCGTAAAATTTCCAATTTAGGAAAAAAACAGTACTGCAGATGATAGCCTCCTTTCTAAGCTTATCAAAGAAAGACAAATTTGACAGACTAGAAATCAGAAGTTTCCCTTTCCACCTCCTGTAGGTGGGATTGAAACATACTACTAAGAGAGGAAACGACGTGGGAGGAAGTTTGTGCTGTCTACCCATAACGCAGGCTCTAATTATCCTGCAATTCAAGATTCAGGGTTGTTAGCAAGAGATTTTTCACCTATATGAGGAAGCTCGTTTTTTACTTCACTAATATCTGTTTTATGCAACTGTAATGGCTCACAACTTTGGAGTATTTAATGTTTTATAGCATACTAAATGCAACAAGAGATAGAGATAATTTCAAAAGCAAGCCCTGAATGTTCATTATGCTCCTCCAGTTCTACAGCTCCTCTGACTTTTAATGATGTAGAGAAAGAGTTGCTCTTGCAGTGATCCTAACTATGAAAAAGAAAGAAGCAATAAATATTAGGAATTAAAAATGATTAGGAAACTGCTTAACAGTACAGGAAAACAGTGTTACTGCTTTTTGGTTCTGTCTTGGAAGAAAGATTGACGTGGTGTATTCATGATAATGATGAATCCCTAGAAACCACCCTTTCCTGCCTTTATATTGCAGAGGCAGCAGTATCAGATGCATTGAGCTATGTGAGCTACCAGCAGAAGTCAGAATCTCAGGATAAAGTAGAGCCAAACACAAACTCCTACAGCTTTACAAGCATCCTGAAGCTAGTGGAAAAAACATGGCCTCTGGCAGAGGAATGACAGGATTTGTGTTTTAACTGTAATGTGAGAACATCTCTGGACAAAACATAGTCAAAACCATTGATTTGCTCTGTAGGCTTGACATTATCTGCTGACCTGCAGATGACTTGTCCTGTAGTGGTTGCTGAGGCACTAGTCAAGTCACAGTACTCAGCCTCCAGATCAGACCTTGCTGTTTTCTTCTTTACCATTGCATAATTTTCTTTAACCCGAGAAAGTCACAATGAGAGATACTAAATGCTTCTGTGACTTTTTTCACTCACCCCTCTCCTAAAATGAAATGCAATTTTAAAGTTGTTGTCAGAACTGAATGTTTATTTGACATGGACAAAATTTTGTGTCAGAAATACCTTTATCTCAATCAGTTGTAGAACAGAAATAATAAAATTATTTATTTGGCTACTCCAAATTTAGTCATTCTTTGCCAAAATTGAAGATGTTGACCAGGAAGTCCAAAGGATATTTTTTTTAATCATATTTATACAAATATAGAAAAAAAATGAGGAAATTCAGTTCTGTTCACCTGCATTCCTCAAAGTAAATATTTTGAAATAAATTAATTAGTAGCTGCAAATTATTTGCCTTGCTCTGCCTAATGTACTGTGAAACTGGTGTGTTAGCTTTGAGACTTGCAACTATGTGGAGCTAAGTAGAATGAAAGGATAAGATAAAGCTAAGTAATGGTAGAGTAATAGGAATAGAATGAAAGAAAATATGCTAGTGTCAGTTTTTCCTGAGGCAAAGCTTTTGGCAAAAACTCGACAGTATTCAAGATCTTGAGCCCAGTGGAAATCTGAAAAAATACTTTGTATAGTCATATGACACTGTATAGTGAATCTGTCCCAGTGAACAAGAATATCTTTGCAACCAGAATGAACGTTAGTAGAGATTGTCAGGTACCAGAAGTGATGGGACGTGTTGATTTGCTGAGGACGATGGTTGGGGTAAATAAAACAAAACAATGCAAAAACAAAGACATGCGGTCTAGTAGCTGGAGGGGTGAGAATCAGATGCTATGTGGAGAAATGAGAGAAAGACGCTATCTTGCCAGCATGGTGTGGAGGAACAAGTGGCTGCCCGGGTGTTAGGAACCCTAAATTCTTATCCTGTCCCCAGTGCTGCTCCTCAGTGAGGTTTTGGTCCTTTGTTGCTTTACTTGGTTGTGGCTCAGTTTTCCAGAAGCACAGTGAGGACAGTGCTATTTCTATAAATCTCACATGGGCCCTTTTTGAGTGTTCATTGATGATGCACAGCTCTTTCATTACCAGGTCTCAAAAGCACTTCACCAAAGAAAACAGATTTTATTTCTCTACATTTTGCACTGGAGAAAAATGAAGTATAGAAAGAGAAAGTGAATTGTCCATCGTCTGAGAGTTAATCAGTGGCACTCATAATATCAAGACCAGTTCTCATTACTTTTATCCAGGGAACCACTCGGTCCCTTAGAGTTAATTAACTAAAGCTGTTTTGCTTTAATTGGTCAGATGCATGTCACTGCAATAAGCGCGTACAAAAACCTAAGGGAAAACAATTTCTACAGCGCTCTGCTCTATAAAATGCTATGTGTGTGCTAAATGGGATGTGATACTGCTTAGCTGCTAAAATGATGGGCACTTAATATACATTTAGATACATCAATATGTCCGAACTGAGGCACAGTGGCTATTCTCAGCTTGAAGGAATCCTGCCTCACTACTAAGAAGTGTATGCAAAAAAGATAAAACTTTGCTGCACTCTCTGCTCAGAATTTTTCGTGAACACAGTGAAAGAATGAACATGCTTCCTACCTCCCCACTAATATTAACATCTCTTCTGATCATTACCCAGGATACCATTCCCATTCCCACTTCCGTCCCAGCTGTGGTCTTCCACTTGCAGGAGCAGCAGATGGTACAAAGGGGAATACGATGGGCTTCAGTGGTCCCATGAAAATTCAAAGGTGTGGGAGATAGTGACAAGTGTTTTCTGTTGGGTCTCCTGATTTCACTGAGCTGAAATGGTATCACTAGATACACCAGTGCAATCATAATGAGAATTAGCAGGAGGGGCACTGTTGGTCTGCTTTCCCCATCTGACCTTCCCTTGTATCTGTTGTTTCAGGGCCATTGTTGAAGCTAGCAGCACACTTTTATCTCTTTCAGTGGATTCAGGATGCATGCTTTGGATACTGATGTAATGAGCATGGTCCTAGATCAGCACTCTGTTCCACACAGCTTCCCAGAGTGAAAAGGAAAAGCTAAAGGGAAGGGAGCTATAATTTGTGCAAATGTCTCAAAGAGGCAGCTTGGTCAATGTCAACTTGCAAAGACAATGTCTGCCCCTAACACTGCCACTAAATCAATAAGCTGAGGCTGTTTAGGGGTGACATCTTACATTATCTTTTCCACTTCATTGGCAGAAGAAAATATTTCCTTTTTAATGGAGCGTGCACTTAACTCTTTGTGGTATCTCGGCACTTCGTTTTTGTGTCTTGACCTGTGCTCAAATTGAAAAAATTCCTATAAGAGAGGTCTGTGCTGGAGTTGTGTGTCACACACAGGTGAACACCATTGCAGTATGGATTGATGTATCCTCTCAATGACAGCTTTCTCTCTCCCTCAGACTTGTCCTTGCACTGCTTTTAGTAATTGTGCTGTTGAGATAATTATATTGTTTCACCTGGAACAGAACCAGGATTCCTCTCTTTCTAGGTAGAGTGACAGCTCCTTTTCCTTGTAGTTTGGGGAGGAACGGGGTGGGTGAAGTGGTTTGACACCCTTTTCTTGTTTTGAATTTTTTCCCCTTTTCTGATTTATGTTGCTTGTTCATTCCAACTTTTCTTTCCTCTATTAACTATTCATCTTTGTGTTGTTCAAACCACCATTACCCTGGATGGAGAAAATGGAAATTATTGATAATGTCGTGAAGCCACATCATGGCCAGCAGGTGCCACAGGGAGATAATAGATTGCTATGTCTTCTATTTATACACACATGTTTATGAGAATAGGCCCTTTTTCTGAGAACTGCAAGTAATTTTTTTAGCTACAGTCACATAATAAAGTCCCTTGGCTGGCACATGGTTGATGCTGTTCCAATCCAGCAAACTGGATAGACACGACACTGATGGGATGCACCCATGAGGCTGAGGGATCTGCCTTGATGTCAGTGTGAGGCCATTAACTTTGAACAATCATGGCGCTTGGGAAAGATGCTCAAAGACTAGAGGAAAGCAAATATCACTCCTATCTTTAAAACAGGCAAGAAAGAACTACAAAGCAGGCAGCCTCACCTCAGGCCCTGGGGAGGTGATGGAAAAACTAATCCTGGGAATCATTTCCAGGAACGTGATGGACAAGAGGTGACTGGGAATCATTAGCATGGATTCACAAACTCATGCTTGATAAACTCGATAACCTTTTACTGTGAAATAACTAGGTTGGTAGACAAGGTGAGAGCAGTAGATCTCTACCTTTACTTCACTAAGGCTTTCAACTCTGTCTCATAAGATCCTTGTAGAGAAGCTGATCAAGAATGCGCTGGATGAACAGTGAGGTGGATTTAAAACTAGACAAGCAGCTGAGCTAGGAAACTTGTGATTGGTGACATGAAGTCAAGTTGGAGACCAGTAACTAGCAGTATATACCAAGAGTCAATATCAATCCACAACCTGTTTATCATCCAATCCTATTCAATATCTTCATTAATGACCTGTGCGATGGAGCAGAGTACACCCTCAGCAGTTTTGTTGATGACACAAAACTGTAAGGAGTTTCTGATAGACCAGTGTCATGCTGTCATCCAGAGGGACCTTGTCAGGCTGGAGAAATGGCCTGAGAGGAAACTCATGATATTCAAGAAAAGGAAATCTCAAGTCCTGCCCCTGAAAAGGAGTAACCCCATTCACCAGGTATGCTGGGATTCCCTGGCTGGCAAGCAGCTTTGCAGAAAAGGATTTGGGTGCCCTGGTGAACACAAGGTTGAACATGAGCCAGTGACATGCCCTTGCCATAATGAAGGCTAATAGTATCCTGGGCTGCATTAGGAGGAGAGTATCCAGCAGGCTGGAGGAGCTGATCCTTATCTTCTGCTCAGTGCTGGTGAGGCCACACAGGAAGTACAGTACGTAAAGCGTCCAGTTCTGGTTCCTCAGAATAAGAGAGACATAGACATATGGGAGAGAGTCCAGCAAAGAGCCACTAAGATGATTAAGGAACTGGAGCATCTCACATATAAGGAAAGGCTGAGACCTGTGACAGTTCAGCTGGGAAAAGAGAAAGCTCAGGCGGAATTCACCAATGTATACAAGTACCAGAAGAGAGGGTGTAAGAAGACGGAGTCAGGCTTTATTCAGTGTTGCCCAGTGCCAGAACAAGAGGCATCATATGAAGGTACACAGGAGGTTCCATCTGAACATCAGGAAATAATTCTTTACTGTGAAGGTGACTGAGCATTGGCACAGGTGGCCCAGAGAGATGGTATAGTCTGCATTCCTGGATATATTCAAAAGCCATCAGGACATGGTATTGCACAACTGGGTCTGGGTGGCCCCGCTTGAGAGGGGGGATTGGAAAAGATGACCTCTAGAGATTCCTCCTAATCTCAATCATTCTGTGATTCTGTAATCCTGAGTACCACTCAGGTGGGGACTTACTTTGACATTGTGACTTGATCGCTGAAGAAAAAATATTTGTAACTGCCCTTCTATGAAAGTACAACACAATCTGGAAAGGCAAGAGCCAAGTGCATTTTTGTATGCTTAAACAGTTTTGTGGGTTTTAATGCAGCAACTTGTTCATTCTTTCATCCTTTTCTGAAATATAAATCATCCTTAAACACACACCAGTGACGGTAAATGTGTATTGTACCCATCGCTTTTAGCCAAACCCAGAGATTTGTTACAAAATGTACAGTTGGTAGTCACTTCTTATTTGAAGGAAAAACATGCAAAAAGAGTAACCAATGTCCAAAAGAGAAAGGGGTGGAAGAATATCAGAGGTTTGCAAAGCAATATCTGTCATTCAACTCAGGGTTAAAGGAGCAAACACTAGGAGACTTGCTCTATCATAGAAATTCTACCTGCTTCTGGGGAAGGTTAAAAGTACATTTTTGTCAGCATTGATTCTCTTTTCAAAAGTGGTTTAGATGTTTAAGAGCATCAGACTTATGATCAGTGCAACTTAGGCACTGGCATACTTGATCGATTTTGAATAAGGGATTGAAATTAAATATAAAAATCTGGAAAATAGTATCTTTGGGGCTCAGTTGTCCACCTGCAACCTGGGGTAGTAGTACTGCCTTGCCTCACAGGAACAAAAATATTAGAAAATATTGTGGAACCAGGAGCCCACATAAATGAACAGGGAGACTGTTGCTTTGAAGTCATTGTGTGGTCTGCAGCAACAGGGATAGTAATGAATGATTAAGATGAAGCGTTACATAACTGAAACTCTTGAATTCAAGTGAGGCATCTGGGGACAGAGACTGTGTCTTTTTATGTGTAGAGCACCCAACATGATGTGGGACCAAATCTCAGTTTTGGCCATTTGGCATTGGTGTAATATATAAATTCACCACTATTTCAAAAGATGAATAAATCTGCAAGTGTTTTGTAGAACTTCCCAGGTCATACTGAGCCTGCTGGCTGTGTTTTGAATTAAAGCAATGATGCAACCACTTAAAAATGTGCATCTGAAGTACGACACTGCCATTAGATTTATGGGAGATTTAGGTCTGTTTTATTTTGTGGTATTTCTTACCAGGAGTGATAAAAACAACTGTACAAATTAAGAATTACTGTAGCACTATAGTCTCCCTAGCTTATAAATTCAGCACTGGGGAAAAAGAAAAAAAAAGTATTTTATATATCTCTGAAAGCTTTTTTTTCCCCATATATATTTTATGTAGCAGGCAGTCTAAGCATTAAAATATGAATAAATGGCTCTACATCTCTAGCCTATTTAAACAATAGTGCCATGGATTTGATTACTTAAACAATATAACAGTGATTTACATTTACACAGCTCCTTTCAATGCAAGTGCTGTACAGACTGTCTGAACAGAGAATATTCCACCAACCACTGCTATCCTTTCACCTCTCAGTTAAATATTAGCTGCAGTTTGGCAGTCAGGTGATAGTGCAACTCCATTTTATGAGAAGAAAATAACTTCAGCATTTGCACTTACAGGTACTTTTACCTAGGTAAGAAGTAATTAATTTGAATTTCCCATAGCATAGTGGGATAAATATAACCATGTACTCTTCTAGTCAGCTACATGTCAATAAGAAAATGTTTTATGACTAAAGTGCTGCAAACTTCAGAAATATCTAAGTTGTGTAAGGATGTTCTCTCAAACAACAGTGCCACACTGAACACCATGCATCAGTGGAGATGCCACTCTATATATGTTGCTTGCAACGAAACAATATTGTGTGGAGGTCTACCAGCTAAAGACTGAAAAGAGTAAGCCTTGCCCTGCTGCTGTTAGGGCAAATGATCTCAACATTTTGATGCCATAGTAAAGTGTGATCACATTATTTTCTCTCTGAGAAAAGTTAAAAATACGTATTTCTTGTGATTTTAGAAAAGGTAGAGGATCAATGTATTCTGGAAAGCCTGAATATCCATTTTTACTCCTGATTTGGACAGTGTGTTCACACAGATCACAGAATCGTATAAAGGTTTGGGTTGGAAGTGACCTTAAAGATTATGTAGTTCTGATGCCCCTGCCATAGGCAGGGACACCTTCTCTTGGATCAGGTTACTCAAAGCCCCATGCAACCTGAACACTTCCAGGGATGGGGCATCCATAACTTCTCTGGGCAGTGTTTCACCACCCACACAATAAAGAATTTCTTCCCAGTATCTAATCTAAATCTCCCCTCTTTCAGTTTAAAACCACTACACTTTGTCTTGCCGCTACAATCCTTGACAAAGAGTCTCTCCCCATCTTTCCTTTAGGCCCCCTGCAGGTACTGGAGGTTTGCTATAAGGTCTCCCTGAAGCCTTCTCCAGGTTGAACAATCCCAGTTCTCTCAACCTAGCTTCATAGAAGAGGTGCTCCAGCCCCCTGATCATCTTCATGGCCCTTTCCAACAGGTCCGTGTGCTTCTTATATTGGGGGCCCCAGAGTCTGATGCAGTTTCCCGGACGGGGTCTCACCATTGAAGAGTAGAGAGGGAAAATTGCCTCCCTCAACCACTGGTCATGCTTCTTTTGATGCAGCCCAGGATGTGGTTGGTTTTCTTGGCTGCGAGCACACATTGCCGGCTCAAGTTGAGCTTCTCATCAACCAACACCCCCAAGTCCCTCTCCTCAGGGCTGCTCTCAATCCATTCTCTCCCTAACCCATATTTGTACTTGGGATTTCCCTGACCCATGTGCAGGACCTTGCACTTGGCTTGGTTGAACTTCATGAGGTTTGCATAAGCCCACCTCTCGAGACTATTCAGGTCCCTCTGGATGGCATCCTTTCCCTCCAGCATGTCAATCATGCCACACAACTTGGTGTCATCAGCAAACATGCTGAGGGTGCATTCAGATTAATATTTATGGATAAATTCCTGATGTTCTTCTTCCTCTTTTTCAGTTCTACCCTTGTTTCAAATCTGGCTAGGCACTGGTCATCCTCAACGGCTCACAGCTGGTCAAAAAGCCCTCCTTGCCCTCAACGAGTGAACTGAGCTATTCTGGTTTTATTGTATGCAGGACACAAACCTTGATTGGGTCAAAGCATTTATATAATTAAACACTGAGTAAAACAGCCATTGAAAGGAGGGACATCACATGAAGACATTAATCATCGTGTGTTAATCATTTGTATTTGACAGGTTGAGATAGCAACTGTATAAAAATAAAAATATGAAGTCATAGTCCCAAAGAGAAGCAAAATTTGTATAAGCAGAGCAAGAGGAAGTCTGACATGAACATTTGGTACTACAGGTTATTTGAGACTGCAGCAATAGTGTGCATTGACTTCTAGAGGACCCTTAGCAGGTGCACGCTTGCTGAAAGGCATCAGACATAATGAAGAAGATGCTTCACAGAAGCATGCATTCTGGGCTTACAGGGTTTTATTTGTCTCTGCTGAAAAAATTTTCATCTAGCCTTTTCTTTTTATTTTGTCTTTATGAGAGAAGTAAAGGGACAAAGGGCATTTTAGGCTTGGTTTTTGGTTGTTTGTCTGCTTGTGTTTGAGTTTTTGTTCTTTCCTCCCCCCTCCTCCCCCTTTGCAATATGAGAAATCTTTGAAAAATAAGAAAGAAAATGCAGTGAAAATGACAAAAACTGTGTATTGTCAGATAATGAAGAAAAAAAATATAAATTATTAAATAAATATAGTAAAAATATAAAAATAAGTAAGAATTAAAGAAAAGTAGATGTACATCTTAGTATTGTTACTGAAATTGTCCTAGATTGTTGTGACAAACTGTCATCCACCTGATGATTGCACAGAAATTAATGAGAAATCCCTTGATCAGAGCCATTTCTGTTCATGAGCATAGGAAGACCATGCAAACACTACCCGGACCAGTACTTTCTTGCTGGATAACCATCACAGAAAGGCAAAATACAAAACAGCCTCTCATCCCTACAGGAGACATGTTCCTTTATGTGAGTATGTGAGAAATATACGAGAGCATGTGAGAGGGCACTTGCTGCCCATGCCTCAGTGCCCCACCAGAGCAGAGAAGGGCAGTGCAGCATCTTTTGCTGGCTTGGAGGCATTCCCATTTACTTCAAAGTTTAACAATTGTCAAATAACATTTAGTGAGATAGGTGGAGAGGTTGCATGCTCCAGTTCTACCCCTGAGCTCTGCCTCAGGAGCTGAATACAAAGGGAAAGAGCCTGATCCTCATCTTAGCCCCTGTTGTGCTGCTGGGAAGTAATCCTGCCACAGCCAAGGGTGTTGCACGGGGTGGAAAGAAAATCAGAATTGGTTTTCAGCGTAAGACAGCAGTACTCTCATTTTATCTCTGCTGCTAATTATTTATTTAGCTCATCAAAGGCTCAGCATTTTTACTGGAGGGGAATTTGGGATGAGCTAATGCTTGCCCATAACATCTGCCACATCCCCTCTCTTAGCTGCTCTGAACACAAATGCCAAGAGCTGTCTCCACCCATCATTGCACTAACGAGCTACACATCTGATGCCAAAATAAACTATTGAAAGAAGATTTTGATTAAGCTTCAGGTGAGTCAACAATTTGATGTCTAAATGAAAAGTTTTAGCATATTCAGATTCATACTACTCCTGAATATTAAGAAGCCAGCACACAGCTGCACAGTTACCACCATCTTTCCTATTTTAAATCTAGGGCAGGCGTATAGCAGTTCATGTGCTGCTCTGTGCAAAAAATCCCAAAACCCTTTACGCCATTTGCTGACTGCTTAACAGTAACAACCTCCCGTGTAATTCATAGTCATGCAAAGGAATAATAGTCAGCACGATCAAGTTACAAATGTTAACTGATCAAATTCTTGGCTGAAGGCTTGTCTCAAAGCCCTCAGAACTGAGTTACCACCATTGACTCTCATGGTATCTGGCTTAGCCTGAAAGTCTTGCATCTTAGGGATTAACATTATTTTCTAGAGAGGCAGATGGAAGAAGAAGGAGGTTAAATAGTTTGTTCAAGGTAATTCAGTAAACCAGTGGAAGAAGCAACATGCCTGCAGGAACACAGCTGGAAGTAGTCCTGATTTAACTTTCAATGTGTTCCTAATAAGGTCCTTCCTCATATTTAAAATCTGGTAATTTCCTCTCATAGTGTCATGATCTGGGGAGAAAACAGAGCATTCTCAGTGTTGTTACTGTTGTTAGATATAGATTATAAATCTGTTTGACTTGGAAAAAGGCATTTTCATTAGCATCAAACTTGGATCAGGGCTTCACTATGAGCATGTACCTATCCAACAGAGGTGTGTTGTCTCCTTAAAGAAATCACGAACACAACGAGACTTAATTTTCTCTGTAGTTTATACATGTAATGCACATTTAAGCATTCAAGATGCTCCACTTGATGTCTGAGTATTCACTTCTTCAGATGGTGCCTGCAGCAGGTTCCCAACACTCCTTGTCTCTCTGCTGCTGACCCATTGAGTTCCAGATGGTAACAGAGATCCACTCTAATCCCTTCCTCATTTTTGGATCACAGCTACTGTCATCTGGATCCATTTAGGAGACATGGAAAAAGTATCAGTGACCACAGAGCATGACAACTACTTCTAGCCTTTCTTTATCTGTATCTGAGAACTTCCTCCCTCCCTTCACTTCACTTCATTTTAACTGGACACCAGCAATCCAGGTAATCTCCACACTACTAAGAAATCTCTTTCAACAATGTGACCCTCTAATAAAAGCAGAGGCTGAAATCTGCTTCAAGGAGAGGATGATTTCTTTTTATCTATAGTTGTTTTGCAAGAGAGCTACAAATAAGAAAGAAAAGCTTAAAATCATATTGTATTCCTAAAACATACCAAGTTCCTAAAATTTGCCTACCCAGTTTGAGATCATTCTGCTTAACTTAGCTCCCACTTGCTCACGCGCAACTCCAGGCTGTGGGTAGGTGAGATAGGGTGCCTTGACAGCTCCTGCCTCCCCAGCCATCTGACACCTTACCTTGTACAGCTCCCCTCTGAAGTCATACGAAGCCTTTCTACCTGTTTCGATGTTGTCTTTCTTTTAGCTTTTTGGTAGGAGGTACTTGGAGGAAGGCATCCGTTCCTCCTGCAGCAGATTCCTAATAGTCCCTATCTCTCCAGTGTTGACCTTTGAGTTCTTTCTGTGGGAGCTGATTTGGGCTTCTTGCAAGAAATTGTGTTAAATTTTTATGTAGGAATACACTAGACTAAACAAACTATGCAGTAAGTCTTCATTATCTTTAGCTCCTATAAACCTGGTTATTTTTGGATTTGCCTATAATAGGCAGATTTTTCTGAGCAAAATATATGCACTCAGAATGAGCAAAAATCATTCTTTTCAGGTGATCCAGTACAAGGTGCATGCAACAATTGTTTCTCATTTAAACCTGTTTTGAGGCTTTAATTGAGATGCTGATTGTGGGTAGTCTTTGTGTTAATGCTCTGGTCAGGGAAGAATAAAAGAGGAGGATTTCAGACAAGCTGAGGAACTTAAAACTTGGGGCAGAAATCAGATTCAGGCCCCATGTAATTTTTTGAGTGTTGTAAATTTTCAATGAAGGCTTGTACTACAAGTCATTTATCCTTTCTTTGTTCTTAAAAGGGCAGAGTAGAAATGTAGCTCAAATTTTCAATGGTAAAGAAAGAAAATGTGAGGTAATGGATGGCTTTGAGAACATGAAATGGGTTATGTTGTCATCATTATTACCCTTTTCCCCCCAAACGTGCCTTGTTTCACAGTCTAATATGAGGGCAGTACAGACATGTACCCTGTAGTCCTTAATAATTTGTAAAAGGGCCAAGCACAAAGGTAATCTAGTCCTAACTCAGGATAATAGGCTAGTATTGCAGTGTAAAGAAACCTTGAAACTATAATGCCATTGAGAAATGTCTGTGTTTAAAATTAAATATTATAATCTTCATAGCAGAGAAAAAGTAGCCCAGCCAGCAGGCTGATCTGCCCAATTGCCACAGCTCTGCTGATGTCTCAGATTCACAGCGTGATCATATTAGGTCCCAGAGTATTTGACAAGAATCCCACATAGTGACGCTGCCTAGAAATGAAACAGGAATTGGCTTCAGTGTTTGGCAGAGGGCACTGTAGAGTGGAAGTAAAAGCAGCTCTGTGCCATGGTAACAGAAAGGGTTGCACTGGTGCCCAGCAAGAAAGAGAAATACCAAGCCTGACATCCTCTGATGGGAAAGAGCTTATCCTGTAGGGGCTGCAACTGTCCTTTAGGGTGGCCCAAAAATCCCTGTAGACAACAAAGTAAGCCTATACCGTAACCTCCTTCTGTTCAGCTGCTTCTGGTTTACAGATTAGTTTATCTGCAGAGATGAACAGTTTGAGACAGCTAGCACTAGGCATGAATTTGTGCTGAATTTGCCCATCTGTCCTCCCTCCCCTTCCCCTTACATCACTTCGAATTTGCCTAGTTTTAGGTTTTGTAATGTATTTATTACCTCATAATTTATCTCATTCTGACAAGAAAACAAATAAAAGAGCTGTTTGCTCAGCCCAACACACTTCTTTTTTTCTTTTTTTTTTTTTCTTTTTTTTTTCTTTTTTTCCCAAATTATCTATTTGTTCATTTAATCGGCTTGGATTACAGAATTGTTTGCTATGTAGATATCCCAAACCATGCTCTGAATTTTTCTCAGAATGGGGATTGCACAGGCAGTAGCTGCCCAATAGACATATGGGCAGCTGACAGCATCAAGGCACCCCACCAGCATCTCTGTCGTCTGGCAGATTGCCTTAGAGAGTCAGGCTTGATGAATCAGTCTTTCTGCCAGGGCTGGGAGGGCGGGGGATGTCTGCACCTCTTCTGCAGAAGGCTGCTGCAGAATGAGAAGGAGACACAGAAGTGATCGCTGAGCCTCCCTGTGCATTGTGCTGCCGAGTTGGGACAGCAACGTCCAAGTGAACTTGAATCTTGCTCATTCGAGTATGTAGACCCATTTCAGCATGGCTGCTCTGGGGCAAGGATGAATTACCAGCCTGGAACCTGCTTTCCTCTCTGCTCTATGCAGATATTCACAGCCTGGGATTGCCATGAGGAGAAATTTGGTAGCTCTGCCAAGGTTTGGCAGTGGGAGAGAGGAGAAGGAATCCGGCTTGAAACTGGCCCATCTCTCTGTGCCTCTTCACTTTCCTCCCTAAAAGGGAGATAGATGTTCACGTAAGCTGAACAGAGAAGGGAGCCAAGGGGATCCTGCTTCCCTCCTCCACGCCTTGGTCCTTGCAGCCTCCTCCAGTTGCCATTTCAGTCAATGACGTGTGATAGTGTCATTATGTCTGAGCAAGCTGAAGGAGGAATGGTCACCATGGAAGGAGTTACATTCAGATGCAGGCTCCTCCTATCCAGGGCCTTGTAGCACCTGTCGGGAGGCTGCTGTCACAGGCTGCTGGCTGAGCAGAGGGCGGTCACAGTCCCGTCTTCCTTGGGTAGCATCAGACAAACCTGACATTGCGAAGCTGCAATGTCTCTGCTGAAAAAGCAGTGCATAAGTATCTCCAATGGACACCCGGCACTTGTATGATTTGCTTAGAGTGATGAGCCACATCAAAGTTATATGTATGTCTAGTAGTTTAAATTCTGATTTCTTTTCCTGGGGGCACTAATGTGTTTTGTGAGGTGAAGGACTGTTTGCAGGGGGAAGGATGAAGTGAACAGTGGGAGAAGGATTCATGCCTGTGCTGAGTGTTAATAAAAGCATGAGGGACTGCAGCATTCCCACTTCAGGGCTCAGTGCTGCACGTTTGTACAACACCAGGTTGGAGTGGGATCAAGAGCTGACAAGACCTTATGCTATAAAGACTCTGACTAATGGAAGCATGTGAGGTTTTAGCTGTTTGATATTTTTTTCCCCCACTAAAACATAATATTCCTGTTTGTTTCACCTTTTCTCTCCTCTTTGCCCATCCAGGCTCTCTCATGGTAGATAATTATATTGGCTGTATTTTAATTAGCTAATTATGCCAGAGCTGTTGTGTTTTTCAGAGTAAATCCTTTTATTTAGTTGTTCTTAAGCAGATTCTATTTAGGTTTTCTTCTAGAATTTTCTTTGGTTTTCATTGTGTGGTAGCCCAGGTGTTTATAACTGGTTTTGATGCGGTTTATGGATATGCTGGTTATCCAAGTGGAGTGAAAGGAATAGCACTCTGGAGGGCAGAAGTGGCATACTCCAGGCACACTCCAGTAACGCATTTACATAAAACTTCCTGCAAAACTGCGTTGATATTTTGACTTTAGAGCAGAAAATAATAACGATATACTTTTACTCCAGAAAAAGTGATTTTAACTTTCGTATTAACACCTTTAAAGGATGCATTTTACCTATCAAGCATAAGGATTTGTGATTTTGGCCTTTGCATCTTCAAACAAGAAAATAAAAAACAATTCCCTGTTTTCTTAGCAGGCTTGGTTTGTCGGTATATAAGTCTTCCTCATGGTGCTAGCTGTATACTGTAGACAAAGATTTGGGTGTGAACTGAAGTGCTGAAGTATAGGTTGCAGGTGAATGGAATCAAAGCTGCCTGGTCTTTCTTGAAAAACCCAAAGAAACAGGGAGTAGCATAGAGAAGCAGGCAAGAAGAGTTGCTTCTTGTCCTGATTAGTGCACGTGGTGGTAAGGTTTATGTTGCCCTGATGTGGAATTGTAACGTGTGTACTTTTTCAGTGATACCTAAGTCCAGCAAAGTACTGCAACTTTCCATAAAAATCCATATAACCTTGTAGTGGTGATGGCCAATCACACTCCATCCCTTGCTATTTCTAGCTCTCCACTTAGAGTCACTAGATGTTGTTCAACTATCAAAGGTGGTATTGAGAAAAGTCTTAGTAAGACTTTTTGCTGTCTCACTGCTTTCACTCTGTGTATGTGGGATTGTGGTGTAGACAATTTTCTTCTTTTTTCTTTCTTGGTACCCCTTGGATGTGACTAGTCACAGCAACAAGGCCAGGGATTTGATGAAACTTTTGGGGACCTATATTTATTATGAACTTATTCAGGATCATACGTTAGCTTAAAGTGGCCACGCTGTGACCTTACTGCTGCATGGTGCTGAGAAGTTTCTAGCTTCGTTAGTCGTGAGGACCCAGTTCCCAACAGTTCAATGGTTCCCATACCTCCCTAGTTAAGACTGGATTAACATGCTTGCCAAGCTTCACGTCTGTCAGTTGTCAAACTGTGTATGTCTGCTCTTGTTTAAAGCCTGTTTTCCACCCCTTTTTACATCATTTCGGTCCAAAAACTTTGCATTTTTTTAGTGTAGCAAAGGGAGTCCAGGAAAAGGCATACTAGCAGAATCCTTCTTCTTACCTAAGAGAAGGTCCTGCAGACATGATCTGCAAGTGTTTTCCTGGCTTTTGCCATTTTCTTCTCTTCTGCTTAACCCTGGTTAAACTTATTGGTGATAGGAAAGCATATACTCAAAAGAGATGCAGGCTGCTTTTCAGGTCACGTTTACTAGTTCCCAAACAAGAGATGTTATCTTGGGAAAACTTTGAAGCTTTTGCCTCAGTTTACCCGAAGTAAACCTTAATCTATGATATAGTGGGACAGAACTACAAGGTAATTGATCACTCCTTATGTTGAACAAGGATTAGACTTGAAAACTAATTTAAAAACTAACAAACAAAATAAAAAAGATCCACAGTAGTGGGTCTCACAGTCATTGCAGCACTGTGCAACATCTGGCTCACACACCCTCCAACCACCTGCCTCTGCAATGTCTATGAAGAAACAAACCATATATCAACTCAGTTTTATTTTCTAGCCCTATTTAAAGTGGAATAAACCCTGGAATATCTGTCCCCTGGGAAATTCCAATATTGAAACATCTGTTTCTGTCAAGAATTAGGCTGAAAATTCTCCGTAACAGTTGCTTTGTTTGCTTATGGAAACAAAACTCTAAAAGTATTTCATTTGGGAATATGGAAATCTTGCTATCAGTCTCTTTGTGGATATTACAACTTTGGGAGTGACAAATCCATCCCCACCATACATCATGCTCCTTGGGGAGTTATTTTCCTCCTGAAAGCAAATTCATCATGTTCACTTTGCTCTCTCTCTTCTTAGCACAGAGGTCTTTCTTCCTTTCATATTTTCCCTGCTTTCAGTCCCTGCAGTGGTGAAGAGATGGTCAGGGTGCACAAGGAGAAGGCACAACTGCCTGTGCGGGAGCGGGAAAGGAGAGGACAACATAGTGTAGGAGCAGAACAAGGGCTGGAAGCAGAGCACCCTTCACAGATGTCAGGGAGAGCATTGTAGCTTCCCATAGCTATAGCCTTCATTTTAATTTTCCAGACAAGATTCAAGAAAAAAATGAATCTAGCAGAAACTCCTAACACTAAAAACAAGTTTCATTTGAGGTATCCAACAGCTTTGCCATCAGAATAGCAAGGTTTTGTTAGATGCATCTAATGTTAGTGACTGTAAGAGCTTTGAAAATATAGTCTGAGAGACATCCAACTGATGCAAAATACTTGTGCACTTTACACAAGCTCCCTCAGGGAGGGGATGGTTTCACCTGAGTAATGATTCCCTCTGCCAGACCGAAACCGAATGGCTCTGCCTTATACAGCTGCAGCTGCAGGAGCTAAAAATCTTCTGGCTGAAGTTCATGTCCTGGGAACGATCACATTTTTCAGTCATTCTCTGACACGAGCGATAGATACCACGATCGTCCAGCTACACCCTCCCTGCTACAGTTTGCACTTCAGGGAAACAGTAAGCCTCTTTCCCATTTTCAGGTGTTTTGCTCAGATTTGAGTGCATGATGTTTTGTTTTTTTCCTTGCAGTGACAGCACAACTTATGAGGTTTGCTGTTTATCTGCAGTGCTGTCTCTTACATGTTGTTTTAATGACAGTTCAAAAAAACAGAGCTGCACTACATTTAGCTAAAGGCAGAGGAATGAAGATGGAAGATACAATATGAAAAGGGTGACATGTGAATACGTTAAAAGGTACATAAAGACAGAGGGATCAGTTTTGGGGAAAAAAATTCTTTATCTTTCCTCCCCCCTTCCATTCCCAAATTCCAACTGCATGTAACTTTGCCTAATGCAGTCCTTATTTTTTCTCATTTTGTTCTCTTATGGATTTTTCTACAAATCAAGAGCTGAGCAGAGCTAAGTCACAAAACACCACTTGTCAGGACTGGATCCCTTTTTCCATGACCAGACTGAGATTTCTTCAGCTTTATTTTCTGTTCAGAATTATCAGGCTGGAGGTTTTGTGACACTTTTTGCTAACTAGTGAAATTATAAGACCTATACATTTTTACCTTTTTGTGCACAGACTTTTTGGTTTGAATGTTTCTGCTAGATAGATAATGATCTGTGTTTTAGGACTGGATTGGCTGTTTATCCTTATAGTCTCTCTTCTCACCCCACTATTTTGAGCTTCCTTTTGTGCTAACCAATATTTTACTGAGCACAGGTAGGTGAATATATACTTAGGACACACTTTTGTAAGTCAACATAGTATATTCCTGATATATGTATATATCATATACATGATGGCAACTATGCTTGAGATAATCAAAAGTGGGAGCAACCTGCCACGAAGACTTATAGATAAGAAATGCAATATTGCTTCAGGATGGGTTAACATAAACAGTTCTCTAAAAATTCAGTGTTTTCTCTCTTCCAGCTCAGAGGTAACATGAGGTGCTTTCTTTTACTGTAAGGAAGGCCAGAAATGGAAGCAGAACAGCCTTTTCTGTAGGTTCCAGTCCTATTTTGCATCCTCAGAAGCTATGGAAATTTCACTGCTGTTCAGTCAGATTTGGATAAGCACCAAAACTTTACAGAGACTGACTATTCAAAGAAACATTCAAGCTTTTCTTAATTAGGACATTGCAAATTCTAAATACCTATAGGTAGAACAACTCAGAAAATTGTATATCATTTTCCCCAAAAATGAAAAGTGAAATTATATAACATGTAAGAAAAATATGTAGGAAATAATATTCTATTCCATTAAAATTTTAAAAATTTTCACTGGAAAACAAGCAATAAAGAAGAGCTTCCTAAGTTCTACTTTTGAAAAGTGATAGCTGAAAAGGCTGATTATTTTCTTTTTTTTTTTTTTTAATCTGTGAATACACCTATTAAAAATGAAAGATGCAAACAAAACTATTTCATTTTATTTTATTTCATTTTTAAAGAAACCACAGCTTCTGCGAACTAGACTTCAAAGTAGAAGTTTATGGTGTGTAGCTGAAAGTTCCCGCAGTTAGCATTTTGGCAATCTTACATACCTTCTGTGTTGTTTACAAAAAAGTTGGATGTAGCTGACAACCTACACAAACAGACTGCCTGGCTCCCCAGGAGTGGTTTCCATACCACCTAGCTCTGGCATCTAGTTTATACAGTGATGGCAGAGGCAGGTCAAGGAGGGTTGCCTTTCCTGCTCTCGCCAGCTCCGTGGTGGAGTCAGAGCAGAGTAACAGCAGCTCTCCCTTTCCCTAGGACTCACCTCTCAGATGGACCCATGAACTGGTCTCACCACAGCCCAGGCAGCAGGGCTGGTCTCTCATGTTGCCAAGATGGGGCAAGACTCTACCTGTCCATAGTGATTGATTTTGATCTCTGGCCAGCTGAGAAGGTGGAGCTTCAAACGCCTGAGCCATTTGTAGACGCACTAGTCTAAACATAATCCGGCTCTCTCCAATAGATTAATCTGTTCTGCAGAGTTTTCAGAAAGAAAAACTTTTTCTGGCTAAAATCAGCAGATATATCACTGAATGACGTGACTGATACACTACTCCCACAGACAGTTCTTTTGAAAGCTGGTTCGTGATGTTATTATACAGCAGGTTTTGGGATAAATTGTGTGCTTCGGAATGCACTTCCTAGCACAACTGCAAATGAAATTACTATCGCAGGTGCAGATACTGTGAACAATAAGTGATGTCTGCCTGTCTGACATTTTCTTCCTGCAAAGTGAACAACAGTGAACAGAGTATAGTAGCCAGCCTTAAATTACTTTTCTGATTTCTCATATTGGTGATCTGGATTTCCCCTTCTTGTGTTACATACACATATTAATTGGAAAACTATAGCCTGGCCTGTGAAGAAACTCCTAGAGAGCTGGCAATTTTTTGTTGGCTTGGAAGGTTTTATGCATTTATCTGTCCCGGGGATGTTCCATCATTCTCAAATGCTGAAGCTTTGAGTGAGTTATGGCCCTAAGGAGAGGGAGATGCAGCTATTAATCATTGGCAGCAATGGGATATCCTCCATGAGCATCATGCGCCAACGTCAGTAGATCACAGAACTGCTGTTGACCTTGAATGGAGAAAAGTAAAGGATAAAGGTCATCTTTATTTCATCTGCAGAAGAGAAGTTTTGAAAATGGCTTGTCATGAAAGCATTAAAGACCTACTGCACAAAACCCTTCGGCTGAAGGGTACTGGCTTCCCCCCAAGACTTTCAGATGATCAAAGTGTTAGGAGAGGCATCTTGGAACTGAATAGTACTGTAGATACTGTAACTAACATGCTAAACTGAAAAGACACTGGGTTTCTGTTCTTCTGTGTTCTTTTTGGTCCTGTGGCCCTCAGAAAAAGCTTCTAAATGTTGTCTAAAGAAAAAGCTGCTAAATGCTGCCTAAAGTGTTTTTTTCTAAGTTTCTTTTAATACTGATAATAACACCCAGGAGTACTTCACAGCCACAGGCACGTTTCAAGTGGAAGTGTCTGGATACAAAAATGACCTATCTCTGGACACTCCGGAACTGGCTGTAGATACCTGGGACTACCTTCTTTTTCCTTTCACAAATGAAACTGTTATAGTCTTCCTTTTTCCATGGTGTCTTTTCATCCCCTTTAATTTCAATGAGTTGTCCAAGTCTTTTCCTATTAATAAACTCTGGATACTTGTTTCCATGTTTATCATGGCCTTGGGAAGATGGCCTGTGGCCACCTGGGCTTTGTCCAGCCTATCTCTCAACCATTTTATGAGGAGCCACTAACTATTAAGCCAGTCATCTTGGCTAATGACAGACCATAAATCACACATTACATTATTCTTTATATTCAAAATCTCCTCAACCCCCTCCTGTAGAAACTCATGGCATCTTCTGACTCTTCCCAGAACAAAATTCACAACTTTAAAAATTCATAATGGCTTTAAATAGGCTGATTTTGTCTCCATCTTGCCTCAAAGTCTGTAGTTTGCTTATTGGTTTGGGTTTATATGCAGATGTGTAAACCGCTTTTCATATTCCTCAGGGTGAAGTGCAGACCTATATATTCAAATTGGAAACAAGCTGTGACATTTTAACCCTCTGAACCAGTAGAGGAAGTGGAGTCACCAGCTCATAATTCCCTTAGAAATCCTTATGACTGTATGTTCAGTAAACCGCTGTGCTGAGGCTGAGTGGAAGAATTCCTGGATAAACTTCTCAGCCTATGCTGGACTCTGCTGTCCAGAAGATCATACTAGTTGATCATGAGTATATGTACTCCTCTTAACATTTGGGAACCAGCCACCTACAAAGGCAAGAATCTAAAAGCGGTCAAACTTTCAATCAAAGTTTTCTGTTAGAGTCAGGAGGTTCAATAAAACTGAACATCTCTGTGTACACTAATGCAGTTGTTTGTGTTCAGATTTCAATTACCTTAGCTTTTGTGAGTGAAAATGCTCCTAACTTTACCTGACAGTCACGTCACAGCAATCATATGCTGAATGGATCTTCTTAGGCTGTGTCAAAAATAGATATTACATAGCCTCACCTTCCCTGAGAACTAAGAAGGGCTTTTTTAACTGACATAGTGGAATGCTGTCAAGCTTTCAGCTAGTGTTTACTGTTATGAAAGTAAGGCTGATGGAAACAGCAAATATTCATCATTTCAGAGACTCCTGGTCTAGAGCTCTGGTAGCAAAGATCCTACCAAACCTTAAGCGATGTCCACAGGGGCGGAAAGCATATGACAGGATCAAAGCCTCTCTCTACCATTGTTTATTCCCTGGATAAGCTATTCAGCTATGATCTATTAAGTGTCTCCTGTCCTATTCCTCTGGAATCTTTTAAATGGATTTTGTCTCAGCAAGATCCAGCTTGCAAGAAACATTTGTACTTGTGAGTAAACTGAGAAAAGTGCATTATGATACTTTGTGCTGGGCTGCAACTGAGGGGGAAAGACATGAAAATATGTACTTTCCTGTTTGACTGTAGAAATGCTCTTTGCTAGCCACTCCCTTGGACAATTGCATCAAAAGATTTTTTGAGCACTGCAAACACATATCTTTGCCTTTCAGCCTGCCTTCTGTACTGTTAGTCATTGTGGAAGAGATATGTTCTAGATCTGTCTTTTTGGGTGTATTATCTGGGATTGCTAGTGGTCATGGAAGTCATTAATCAGTGTCTTCCTCTTTGCTGCTTCTGCTGAAGTTATTGATATGACTGTGTCAAGGTGTCAAGGTCTCAAGTACTGCAATGCCAGTAGGGCTGCAACTGAGAGACTGCAGTATCCCGTTTCTCTTAAGAAATAATCAAGAACTCAGTCCAGTGGCACAGGTTTGGCCAGCTTTAGTGAGCCCAAGCACAACCTTGAAGCACTTCTGCTGATACTGTCTGAAGAAAGGGTTAAGATGTAATGTGCTAGTGGCTGGGTGAACAGTTGCAGTACCAAAAGGCTCCCTAGGACCACTGTGCACATCCCCATGACACAGCTCTGATTTAAACAAAAATGAAAACAGCTGATGCATTTGCATTTTTTCTGTATCATCTTTTATGGCCATACTCTCCCATATACTTCCAATTCACCTTTATCTGAGTCATCCTGCATCCATGGTAAACTTTTCTTCCTGCCATCCTTAAAGGTGTGTGCTACTGACAACAGCCATCATCAAACTTGCGATTTCTGCTTAGGTAAGGGATTTGCGTTTCAGTCAGATAGATCTGCTTTTGTCATGCCTTCATAAATCTGGGGAGGATGGGGGGGGACAATTGTGGCAGTCGTTGCTCTACCAAGCCTTAAGTCTAGTTTAGCTAATGCACAGAAATATCAGAGGAGCCAGCTGCACCTGCATAGGATTGTGTTTTAGCCAATAACAGAGCCAGGTATTCCTTCAACTCAGGGCAACTGTCTCTTGAATTTTAGAAAGGGTTTTATTCAGAGACTATTCTAGTTAGATAGATACTTTTGGATATTGGTTGAAGCATTCTGAAGACCTCCAAGTATTTGTCTAAAACTGCAGTGAATTCCTATGAAACAATGACCCTTTGCTTTCATCACGAGTCTCTCATCACATGAGAGATTTATAGGTTCTTGAGGGAGACAAACATTGTAATCTGAGAAAATTGCTTTGGTATAAAATATCATGCTAACATCTTCTTTCTCAAACCGAGAGCAGCATAGAAATTTGTAACTTTAAAAATTTGTCTTTTCACGTGATTACAGGTTGCTCTCTTGAGAGATACAAACTTGGGGCATAATGTTACTGAATACTCCAGAGTCTGAATTTCATTCTCATGGGGAATAAATCTGCATAAATCTAGGGTGATAAACCCAGAAAGGAGGATAAGGTTATTTTGGGGTTTTTTTGTTTGTTTTTGTTTGATTTTTTTTTATATATAATATCTCAGGTAACTAGTCTCTGACAGTAGAGCAGATCCAAGTTTGCTGAGCAATACATAAAAGGCCAGTTGTAATAGGACTGGAATTTTCTCTCTCGAGGAATCATGAGCATATTGGAAAGCAGTAGACAGAAAAATGCTGAACATGAGCAGTTTGAGAACAAAAAAAAAAAAGATGCTATCTCCTAAATCCCCTGTTGGGGAATGTGTGGTAAGTGATCCATACAGATAGATACACTCCTACAAGACAACCCTTTTTTTAGGCTTTACCATATGTTCAGAAGCAGCAATCACATTTGTTTTCATGCTGGAGGGAGGGCAGAGTGATTCTTTCCAGAGCAAGGTAAAAAAATTTAAAATCCACAGAGTAGTGGATTCAGAAATATGTCTATGAATGTTCTGGGATGCTTCAGAGAAAAGAGTCCATTATGTGCAGACAAACTCAGAGTGCACATGAGGAAAAAAAAATAACAAACAAGACCCAGGTGAAACCTGTAGCAGGCCACCATGTATTTACACTGCAGAGTGAGAAACTGCCTTGGTGATTACAAAAACCTTTCTATCCATTCACCTTTCCCCTCGCACTGCAAAAAGTTGCCAGCATGGTCATTTAAAAGTAATTTTCCAAATCGTAGTTATAAAGTTCAGTCATGGCAGAATAAATTATTTTCTGCTTCTGAGGTGGTAAAACCAATTAAGCATTCTTCAATATTTCATTGACATTTAATCACTATGAGTCAGTTATACCTTCATTAGGTACATGACTACATGTATTTAGGAAAATACTATCTTTGACATGTGGCTTATAGTCAGGCTAATGTGGAAAAGAGAAACACATGTAATGTGAGGAAACATTTGGCTCTGTCTAGTTTCTGTTGGCTGAGACAAGTGAATTTTAATCTGCCTAGGAGACATGTTAGGTAGCAACTTATCCAAATTATGTAAAAGGCAGCAATGAATAGAAGTTTTCTGCAGTGCCACAGCTATATCTACTTCATCACATTTTTCAATCACCAAATAATGATTTGTGTCACTGTCACAGTAAGGCCAGTATTTCCCAAGTCAGATCTAGAAAAAAGATTCACACTGAACATGGTGCAATAGTACAAATACCCACCTGCAAAGACAGTGTGCACATGACGAGGAAAAGACTACACCCTAAATGTCTCTCCTGAAAATAATCCTGGATCTTAAACTGGATAAAAATCCCTTGTGATTCTTGGACATGGGATTTTTCTTACCTTTACGACCAGCTGGGGAAGGCATAGGAGCGAAATGGGTATGTTCTGCTTGAGATGTCTCCAGGGGTTGTAGAAACAAAGGCATCTTCCAAGCAGACTTTAAGGACAAAAGACAACTCTAGTTAGACCATTCTCAGTTTTCCTCTTTTGCTACAACTTTTAGGGGAAAAGTGGGCATTCCTTTTAGAGACATTTGGGTACAGGCCAAATCCTCCCCCCTTGTTTAGTCAGAGTTTCTGTTCAGCAGGTTTGCAGCTCAGTATCTTCTGCTAGTGACTCTCCCTCCTTCTGTAATTTTGGCGAGTCAGAGAAATAAGGATGGAAAATAAGCTTATATATATACATAAAATCCCTTCTCTCCAAAGCTGGCTGACTTGCCCAGCAAGAAAGTAGGAAAGGTTATCTCATCAGCCGAGATGCTCAAGTCTAGCTCTCATTCTTCCTTGAGTGAAAAGATAGACACTGTGCCTTGCTGAAGTCCTGCCACAAAGTGATGGTAGTGCCTACTAAAATTCCACATGTCATGTGGACAACACTGTCTTGGTGTGAGCTAGAAAGGGAACTCAATCATCATTTAGAGAAGGGAGCTTGGAGCCCAGCAGCTGTGTATCACATGGTGCAGAGACAAGTTCAGGACTCCTCCCAGTCTAGCTCACTGCAGAGAAGTCAAATTCACCAGTTCTGCTAGTGGACCACAGCTTTGCAGAACTTTGTAAGGGACTAAAGTTCTTATCAACTTTATTTTCTTGCTCATACACTCTGAGACACACTCCAATACTTCTGGGGTGATCATTTATTGAGAAAAGAAGGGAAAATGCTTTACTGAGACTTTGCTCTTTCTTAACTGCAGATGTAAGAAACTCTCTCAGCCCATATAGAGGTTACGAAGGGACATGCTTAAGTTTCCTCTGAAGGATTATATTGGCTGTTAGAAACGCTGAGTAGAATGCTTTTATAGATGATGCTCATGATGAACATATGTATGGGAAAACAGAGTCATAGAACCAATGTATTCTACAGTGCAGTGCTGACTGCACTCTGTAAGAAGCCTGGAATCTCATATGTAATTTTTTTTTATAGTATTTATTTTACCCTTCTTTCTAGGAATGATTGAGTCTGACTTTTTACTCCTTAGTCTTTTTTTGGGGGACACACTGAGATTTTGATGCTGCTTGATATTATGAATCAATGTTCAGCTCATCCTTTTTGCTCCTAAGTATTAGCAAACATTTAGCAAATTTCTACTACTGCTTATTTTGACAGGACGAGGATAACATTGCCTTGTCTGATAATGGGATTGACAAATGATTCTGCATTCTCCAGGCAGGCAAAAATTGTAGGTTTAGCATCATTGTGTATCTGATTTACATTTTATTCCATGCTATCCTTTTTTAGCTCTCAGGGTCATTTTTGCATGTCCTACTTACCAATGCTATCTGAAGTTACAGCAGAAAAGCTCAGAGAAGATTTTACAGAGTGAAGAAGAGTTTTGCAGGTTTTACACTTGAAGCTGCAGAACAGAGCAATCTGCATGTCTCTTCCTTCACTACTCACTGCTTTGAAAGGTTTTTGAGCAAAGATAAAGAAAATACCATTAGTTCATTTCACTTTCAACAGTATAGGGTGCTCTTACACATATGATTCCACAGTATTTATAGAATTTTTCAATTAAATTATTCATAAGTTGTTTTATGGTATCTGTAATGACCTTGTATGTATGCCTATAACTTGGAGAAGCTTTTCTTGCACTGGTGGACAATGAAATATCTGTGACTGCAAAAACCTTCAGGTATAGTGACTAATAATTAATCATGGTAAAGAAGTAATAAACCTAGCAGATCTGGATCTACCTGTATGAAGTACCTGGAGGAAGAAAATCCAATAAATATTGCTTATGCTTTCCTCTTAGCGGTGGATTCACTATTGCAATGCACAACCACAAATTCTAGACTGCTTATGCTCAGGTTTTGGGCTATGCCATTGGCTTATCAGGTGACTCAACTTCCTTCAGTTTTCTGGGTCTCATTTGTAACATGTAAGGAACGAGTAGACTACTTTTTAGTACACTTTTGTCACATACCAGAAATCTGTGACAGTTGCTTAAGATCCTTCAGCAGAGAAACATATTTATAGATGATAATATCATGCTACCATTGAAATCTACCATTGATTTCTCCTTTTCTTCCTCCTGGAGTCATTACAAATTAAAACTTGTCTTAGTGGATGAATTTTACTTTCCTTTTCAGTAATGTATTTGTCACTCTTCACACAGTATGGTTTTGGTCCAGGTTCAGCTTTGAAAGAAATGGGCTGTCTCTGGTTGCTGAGAAATGCTTTTATCTAATTTTGGCATCACAAACTGAAAGGATGTAACTGTTCTGGCCTTTTGTAGAGCATTCCAAAATTCAACGCCTCCATGTCTTTCTAGCCTATCCAGTTCTAGCCTTCCTTCTCCTTTGCTTTATATGCAATACCCAGAAAGTGGTAAAATGTCAAACCACTGCTTTAGGAAATGCTTTTATTACATATCTATGCTGCTTCCCCTCCCACCCCCACTTCCTCCCTAGCTGCCTGTCCCTAGGAGAGAATGCTTTTGACCATTACTGATTTTTGCACCCCATGTTCTCATTCTGCAATTGAAAAAACTATTTTTCTCCTAGTGTTATTGCAAAAGTCACCTCGAATCATCTTGGTTCTCTTTACCTTGTGCACTGTAATGCGTGCTTCACAGACCTTTTTATTGTGAAAGAGTTGCTTCTTTTCTAACCCAGAAACAGAAAGCTTGATGGTTGATACCATAAGTTTGTTTTTCAGCCTTTCTCATATTGTTTTTCAATAATTTTTCTTAATTTACAAGAAGGAATTCTACCATATCCTTTGTAGATAGTAAAATATATATCCAGTGTTTGCCTAGAGGCTATGGGTTTGGGCCCTCAATTTTACAGTTTTCCTGTTTGCTTTTTAACCTGCCTCTGATAGTAAAAAATCTCTCATAATAAACACCATTTCATGTTTCTAAATCATGGCTATGTTCTTCTCTGGACACAGGTATACTCTGGCTGTATCTTTGGTGAGTTCATATTTCTTTGGCTCATTTTTGGCGACTTGGTAAATGCAGTTCTCCCTTTTTCTCCACTGGGAAGTAAAGTAATTTTTTCAACTTCACAATGAGAGATATGCTCAAAATTCTGGTAGATAACTGTCCCTGATCTCTTGAGATTATTCACAACAGGTTCATTCATTGAAGTGGGAAACACATGGTATATGATTAAAAAATTTTAATAGCGCATAAATTGTGTCTTAAACTGATGTTGAAATTCTTTTTTATGAAAACAGATATATCAGTGTATGCAGTTTATATGGGCAGTGAGACTTCAATTCACTCAGTAACACCCTTTCATTTGTTTGGGTTAGTTAGAGTAGTCCTGTCAACTATTAGCTGGCACCACATTTCTCCTACCAGTCTGCAAAGATTTTGTGACAGAAAAGCCTGAAACAGCATGCTGCAGTTTGCTTTGACCAGTCAATTACAAAACACACACAAACATAACTTCAAGCAGTGCCTGGAGATTTTGTCATTCCAGCACAACCTTCTGGAGATAAAATTAGCCCATGCAATAGGACACAGAGTTTCTGCAGGACACACAAGTTGCAACCTAGCATTATGCTCTGCGTAGTAAGCATGAATGAAATTGCTTTTAAGTCACCAAAGATCCTCCTCTTCACATCAGTTCACACGAGCTCTCACAGAAGAAGGGGATGGGCAGCTGTCAACCACTATAGGATGCCAGTCAGCTCTCTTGATCCTATCATTATAATTTGCACAGATTACACTGCCTGGAAATAAGTGGAAAGCCCCACTTGTAACTCTCAAGGAAGGATAGCACGTAGCTGAACTTCACAGCTGTGTTCTGACAGAAAAACAGTTTCCCTACTAATTATTTCTAATGTTGCTTCTTTTCTGCAAACCTCTATTGGTATGGTTGGTAGGATGACCTTTTCTAGTGTAATTGTCCAGCTGCATAAAAATTTCAAAATTACTCAAGGCAGTGAGAATAAGCATGATACTTTGGCCAATTGGATGGACCATTTATCTCTAAAAAACTAGTAAAAAAAAAAAAGTGTTACAGGTCTCACACTCTGCTTGATGACAACACACCTTTCATGGATAACTTCTGTGTCTTCCCACTTTCAGAAAAGGGGTAGCTGTAATGTGGTGGTGTGACTATCAGTGGAATAATTTACTGACTAGATATTTTTTGATTAATCTCAGATTTCTTGCCTGGCATTTTGTAACATTGCTGTGAATTACGGTAGCTTTCTAACTCTACATTAACATGATACAGGGTGAATTTATTAGTATGGTTATGCATTGTTTCCATAAACACTCAGCCTCACATTTACTAACAGAAATATTGCGTGGGCTTTCAATTATTCTGCTAATGAGTTTAAATATGTTTTAGTTGGATTTGAATTAGTGTGAGGATATTTTTTCTGAGGCAGTTAGCATCTTGGGTATTTTGAGGTGACTGGCATTCTGTGTGTAGCTGAATAGCTTGGGTGTGACTAGATTTATCTTTGGTGCTGTCAAATGTTCCTAGGATATGTCTGCATTCCTTTTAAAGATAAAATTTAACGGTAAGGGCACTAAATGTGTGCTACTGTCATGAACACATGAGAGAAATTATAGCATAGATCAGGGACCTTGGAAGTCTAATTTTGTGTTGTCATACCAACATTAAGCAAAACAAGGTTGCCCCAGTGCAGTAGCTTGCATCTGGATAGTTGAATGGAACACCTTCATCGACTGAAGGCATGATGGAATGGTTCTGGAGGTCTTCGTTCATCCAGAAGTGCCTCACCAGTTCTGCCCGCCTGCGGCTCCCTATCATTTGCAAGAATCTGATTGAGAATAATATAGAGCGGAGCATTTCCTCTGAGAGACATGGCTTGTGGACTGGAGCAGAATACCTTGTGCTGTCTACCACAGTTCCTTTTTCTTGGCCTTGTGCAGTAATGTCCCCTAGAAGCCTAAGCTTGTTCTGTCACCTGCTGAAGGATTTCAGTGCATCACCAATGCACTGTTCAGCAGCTTTTCAGATATCGCCAGAAATTTATATTCTCTGAGCTAGTAGTTTAATGTTTGTTTGGGTTTTTTCTTCCTTTCCCCTGTAGCAGAGGGGATATATTCATTATCAGTATCTCCCTGGTTCACATCTTGTGACAGACACATCAATTGCTTTTGGCTCTGTTTTCTCTTCCCTGCCTCCCACCCCACTTTTCCAAATGAGCATAAAAGACCATAAGCAAATTGGGAAATAATAATGAAATGATACGTATTATGTGTTGCATTTGACAAGGCAGATTCTCTGAAGGGCAGATGGATACATGAATGATAAGGAGACAAGGTTCAGAAAAGCAGGAAGGAATTTGTGTTTAATAATAAATGTTCCATCTGAAGGCAAAATTGTGATTGTATGTCATAAAACTCCCCAAAACTAATAAAAAAAAAATGCAGGAAATCATTCATGCTGGGTTGAGTTAGTGTTTACTGAACAAGTCCGGCTACCTCCTGGTATTATCTGACATTTCCTTATGTTGACATGACTGACAGAGGAATTACACCCTGTTGCTAATACTAACTACTATCTTTTTTTCCATGGACACCAGAAATACAACTGTCATTTTTTCTAGATGCAGGTCACAATAGGTCTCTGTCTTTCTGAGATTCTTAGATAAAAAAATCATGAATCGGGTGCCAAAAGGCTGTGATATCCCACATAACAATATATCTAGTACTTTGTATTTTAATTCTTGAGGTTTTAGGATGATCTGAAGATATATATTCAAGAGATTATTTTGAAATTTGAAGGGTCAGAAATTAATCTCCATTGTTAACTTACTTAACTTTCAATAGCACTTTAGATTCTACTTTCATTCTATGACTGCAGAAACTGGGGTTTTCTGAGATAAAAACACAGCAAAAAATGACAACAATATACTCTGTGAAACTTTCAAGGAAATTACAAAAGTTGACAGCAGAAGAGAATGTCAACTGTGCAGTCCAAATTTGTCAATTACTTGCTCTTGCTCCCAGGCAATACATCATGTGTGACATTTTCACTGCAATTTAGATCCTTCTAGTCTGATCTTTTTTTGCCCTTTTCTCCAGCCTTCTTAATATCTGTTCACCATCTGATCTCTTTCTACTGCCTTTATTCACTTCACTATCTTTCTAATTGTCTTGTTTTTGCTGAAAGATCTTAATCTATGTTTGATTGCACCCAACCATCTATTGAACTGTTTGTGTGATCTTGGTCCCCATTCAATGGCCACTTGGAGTTCTTCCATTATTTTGATGGTAGCCTGATAGCACCCTGACAATGGTTGATTTGAACTTACTTGTCTTTCTATCATTTTCTGCTGCTCTGATACTGCCAGAGCCACTGATGTTCATTATCTTCTTCTCTTTTTGCATTCTGTCTCACTCCAACCTTCTCTTCCTTCTTTTTTCCGTATTTGTCCTCAATGAAACAGTACCTTATTACTATCTCTGCCTGGTAAGAAGCAAGATCTGTGTGCCATTGAGCTAAACCCACCAGGCTTCAAGGATACTTGATTTGGTGTTTCTTCAGGCTATGAACTCCATCCCCATTACCCACTCTCTTTACATGCTCTTTAGCCAGGCTTTCTCCAGTATGTCACTATTGATACTTTCCCTCTCCACTTTCTCTATGATACTACTTTAATCCCATTGGGAATGAAGGTGAACATTCCACCTGAAAAGTAGGAATCCACATCTTTTCTTTTTTTTNACTGGAACAAAGGAAAAAACACAAAGATTTTAAAATAGAGGACAAACCTATTGATTAAATAAATGAACATTTTTAGCTTGAGATTTCCACTGAAAAATGGTCAGATTCCAGTGTTAACATTTTCTGGATTGATTTCTAGTTCTGAGAGTAACCAGAGAAATTGTGTGAATACACCTCTGTATAAGACTAGGAATGTACAGTGAGGTTGATAATTTACACTAAGGCATTACTAAGCAGGAAAGTTCATCTGCTAAATAACTGGAATATGATTTTACAGGACACTAGCTATTTCACTCTGGCACCCTTCTTCCTCTTCTTTTCCCCCCCTTCATTACAAACTATAGTGCATAGTGACAGTGTTTAGCACTACCGTTTAGCAGTTGCTTCAAAATTAGTGTATAGGCTACAGCTGTGCTGGTAAATTAATGAGGGCCTAGAAACATTTCTCTGCATCAGAACCCCATTGTCTAAATGGCTAATATCTTGGTGTGGTTCCTTGCATGCATCTCGGTTCAGGAGTTAATATTCCAAGGGCAATTTTTGATATACAGCTTTCTGAAGTCACTCTGGAAGAAAAGAGAACTTACCAGAAGACATGGACCATCTATCATGAGTTTTTTTCTGCAGGGACACGTCATGTAGACATAGAATCTTACAAGAAGAGCTTGGGTTGAGCAGTTTAGGCACAGAAAATTCACACCCAAGCAGCTGGGCTTTTTTAGAATTTTTTCCTCAGATACAAACATTTCATAAATTAACATGACTTTTTTTTCAAACTCCTAACATTCACTTCAAAAGGAGAAATCGTACTGCAATATAGATAGTATATAGCCAGCCCTGGATAATGTAAAAAAATGGACCAGAAAAGCAACATAATCTAGCAGGTCAGTATAAAACTACCTCCTGGGAGATGGAAGTGCCTCCCCAAAGGAATTGCCTTGACAGCTCCCTGCAAGTTCTGTGATTAAAGTAGTTTGAGGCTAAAAGCAGATGGTATCATACCTCCCTTGCAATGGAGAGAAGGAACAGAGTTGCCCAGCCAATTAGCCTAATCTGTCTTTTCTCTAATTTGTCTGTTTTGCATAAGCACAGTATTAACCAGCAGTTCACTCCTGCTAATCCCCAGTGCTACAAAGAAAAGAACCGATTTGTATATTACTGTGTAATCATAATATCTACTAATTTCCTTCCATACACTACAGGCCTCTTTTGAAGGGAGATTGCTGGCATTATCCCCATTTTATAAATGAGGAGTCTTACAGTACAGCAAAATGGTTTCTCAGGAACTCAGAGTTACTGATAAAGTAGAGCCTGATATCAGTGTAACTGATAAAGTAAAGAGTAAAACTCAGGTCTCCTAAATTCTCAGCGCAGTTCACTCACTGCAAGCTTCAGTGATCACTTGCATCTGGGATTATGAGTGAAGTCTGCAGCAAACCTTTTTCTGCTGCATTTCTAAGTAATTTATTTTCTAATTTTCTTAATATCAGCACACACTGAAGTGAGTAATTACAAAATTGCTTGCTTTCCGTATGTTGTGTCTACAAGGACATAACAAGGACTTTTTAGGACTGGTGGTAAAAAATAAGGTTGACTTCACAGAAGGATCTTTCCATTTTTTAAAAAAAGGGTTTCATGGTCTCATTTTCATGGTTTTATAAAATGAGATGTAAATCTTCATGGATTGAAAGGAATGTATTTTTTGCAAAAGCCCCAAAAGCTTTCATCTCAGCTTCATCACTCTTCATCACACATAAACTCTCACAGGAGTACCTCATTATTGCTGTTTTATTTCAGACGCTTATGTCATTCCCCAGTCCTCACCATTGGTGTCTTCCTCTTCTTATAAGTAATAGTGTTGTGCCAAAGGGTGGGAGAAGAGGCCTTTTTTTGTAAATTAAGAAGGTAATTTTTAAGAACCCTATGATCATTTAATTCCTTGTAGGCAAGATTTTCGAGAGGTCGGAACTGTGTTCTTATAGGAATAGTTTTCCTTTGGGTATTTGGATCTTCAGGTAGGATTCAGAAACTAGTTTAAGAATCAGGAGGCAAAATCCTGTCACTAATGTAGAGGAGGTTTTCCTGCTCCTCCTACCCCAAGTAAAATAAACCTGATGAGAAAGACAGAAATTAGTATGTCTTATGTGTCTGGACAGTGAAATTTCCCTAAGGAGGTTTTCAAATATCTTGTTATCCTAGCTAGGACTACATTTACAATTACTCTGTTAATATATTTGAGTATTTGTTTGCTTTTCCAGCCCTGACTGTTCCTGGGCTCCTTAAATTGTACACATGAAAACCTATCATAACTTATCATTAGTTTAAAAATAAACAGTTGTTTTCCTGGATGATCTCCTCTTGCAGTTAGTCAACTCTTACTCTTTTTTTTTTTCTTAAAGAAAGCTATCAAACTTAGATCTCTATTCCTCTTCAGTGATAAGAAGCATCTCTGCAAGATCACACTGCCCTGAAGAGCAATTGAACAATATCAGGCTCTTGCCTCAAGATAATACTGCAATTAAGTATGCTTGCTATCTGAGGGGTTACAAGTGAGCACTAGGATCTTCTGAGTTTCAAAAGCTAACTTTCAAAAGCTGGTTTTGATCTCCAGTGAAACAAGCTATAATTTCTTGCTACCTGAAATCAACTTTCTGTGTTTAGCTAATGAGATGACTGAACAAAGCCTTGCAGGATCTCTGCCTAGACAGTTTAGATATTTTTTTGTTTTGTTTTGTGGTAGTTCCTAGCTATCAAGTCCAATGGCAGTGCATGGTGGTGCATGATTAATGGTGTTAGACACATACAGCAACCATGAAGAGACTCACCCTGTTAGGCAGCAAAGCAGAGATTGAAGTGGCATCTTGCAGCAACTCATGTTGGGGACAATCAAAGAGTCATCAATATCCCAGAGTGAAAATGTGTCTATCGATTTTAGGTGTGGGGAACGTTAAGAGATGTCATCCATCATAGCTGACTGGCAGTATGTTTGGGGAGGGTGGGCTAAAGCATGGAGGAATGCCAAAATAGTCTTATAATTTGGCAGCTTCATGAAAACAAGATCGTCTTCCTCGCAACCTAGAAAACTGAGTCTGAGATTAATTACTTAACTCTTAGTACTTTTGAACTTGGTGCTTATTCCTATGCTCAGCTGTTCTTTTACAATAACATTAATTTGAATATTTTACAAGAACATTTGAAGTTTATTTATGGGATCATGCAAAATTCTTCATTTTAGATATATATATGAAGAGTTGATTGCTTTTTCCATAATTGGGATTGCAACTGTGATCTTTTATAAAGCTATTATTAGTCCCAGTATTATCACAGCTGTAGCTTCCAGGACTGATCGAGTTTAGAAATGACTCTGTTTGTTTTAAAGGCTAAGATGAGCTTTTATGGGAAGTTTCAGCACAATTAACCTGGCCAAGCTTTAGGTTTGGTTGTGGCCTCACTGCTGTACATTTAAAAATGGACTGGCTTTACATTTTGTGCCACTGTGACCACCTGCCAGTCCTTGAAATATTACAGGTAGTTATATTTCCTTGGAAGCATACGCATAATCATATCTCAAGAAAACAAGTTGGAAATGATTGAAGTTATCAGTGGTCAGCATATATAAGTTGGCGTACTGTGTTAGGATGAAAGTCTATTTCTATATGCATAAGATATGTACAAAGCTATTTACTGTGTAAACCCAGTTGTTTGCCGTTCACTTGGAGAGATTATAGAGGTCTCTCTCTTTCATCAGCGCAAAGCAAAAGGAACTTCTCTAACAGACAGTGCTACTGCTCTGATTTTAGAGAGTTATGACCCAAGTCCAAGACCTAGTTTATAGGACTGACTCTTCTTTCTGCTACCAGTGCTACTTATTTGTAATGAAATTTCACAGTGAAATAATTTCTGAAGGACTTACGCGATGCAGAATTTTTTAAGCATGTGGGTGGGAGTGATGATGGAAAGAAGTGGAGTATAGCACCAGGTGATACAGAAGGAGATATGAAGCAATTGGCAAAACTGTTCAAGACTTTGAAGATCATACATTTGAAGATCAATAGTATTCTGTTATTCCATGCATCGTCCTCAGTGTGTGCATATGAAATTCTTTGAACAGTTCAACGAAGTGCAGGTATTTCCTCAGTGATGTGTTGGTCTGAGTCCTCTCTACAGAGAGGAGAACAATTAGAAATAAATTGAGACCAACGATTTTAACTATTACAAAACATTTGAGCAACTATATCTGGAGTTTTGCAGGAGGGATACTTTATGACCTCCTGGCTCATTCTGAATAACTAACTCATCTGTGTCTGTGCAGAACATCTCCATTAGGATGGTAAATGTGCCAAGAATCTCAAATTTAACGTTGAGTAAACCTGCCAGGTTATATTTATATTCCAGGTATCTCTCACCAATATTTCTGTTCCATTACATTACATTACAGAATGTTTTGTGTGTTTGTTTGCTTTTTAAAAAGACTCCACATCCTCACCCATGGCCAGACTGAGGGGTTGTGTCAGTGGCGTGAATACATCAATGCAAAGATGATCAAAACTTACCAGAAGCTCGTCTTTGCAGTGCCTTAACATTCTCTGTGCAGGCTGTTCCCTATCCTTCACTGCACAGAAGGGCCTCTGCAAAGCTGCAATGTATGCTCGCTGTGATTTGAGGCTAAGACAGACTGGCATTCCCACAAGGAGTATGCCTTTTTCCTCTGGCCAGGCCTTGCCATCCTAATGACAGCCACACCAGCTTGCTGGGTGGTGCAGGTGCCTCTAGGGCTCCCTTTTTTTCTGGTTCTAAAGATCTGCAGCTCTTAGTCGGAATGGACTACTTTTAATTTCAGCTTTTTTTCTCTCACTCAAGCCTACTATAGGGAAGTAAAGAGAAAAATGCATGGGCTGTCTCTTTGATTTCATTCTTGGCTACCCACCAGGCACCAGATCTAGGTTTCCTCACTGTATTCCACTAATGTGCTGTAATTTTCACCAGTTTGAAGTGGGAATAGACCATGTTCATTCCCATTTGCTAATTTTGAATGTTAGGGATATTGTATGAGTTCAAATGACTGCTTAAGTTTTGTGACAGCAAAGAATAATACCCATGAGTGACCAAACTTGGAGCACAGCTGGGGCCTATCTATTTGGTTATTAAAAATGCATTTGTATTTGAGTAGAATTTTTAATTTTAAAGAAAATTCCCAGTTTCCATCCCTGCATCTTCCTACCTATCCTCACACATCCATAGCCCGTACTGCCAATGTAGGTATGTCGTTTTCACTCACACAGAGGAAGGTGGTTGCAAGGAGAAATTTCTGGAAAGAACAAAATAGCTGCATTTGTAGGAGGTATTTTCTACAGTGGGGAGGTGGAGAATGGGGAAAGCAGACAGGAGCGGAGTGAGAAGCAGCTACCTGCCTTGCATTCTCAGGGAATATAAAAACTAAATGTAGCCCCTTCTCTTCACAAGGTAAGCAACCTGCTGATGTTACACAGTAAATACTCAGGCACCCATGAAGCGATGCAGCAGCTGCCAGCTTCAGACTCAGCAAGTGCAAGGATGATTTGCACACTGAGAAAGAACTGCTCATTGTAGGCACGTATTTTTATTCTGAGCTGTTTGCTCAGATTTTAATGTATTTAAGATTAGAACAGACACAAGTGAAGAGAAAAAAGACCCCCAGGCTAGTTCGCTTTCTCTAATTCCTTTTATTGGAATCCTTTATTCCTCAATTTGGAAGATGGCCTTCAAAACTTATGTATTACCGAATACTGGGATGTGGGACGCACAGGAGCTGGGAGATTTGAATGGTTGTTCAACTTTATGGCTCTGATACCTCTCTGCCAGTGCCCAGCACAGTAAACACTATATTGTTCTTACATCTGTTTTCTCTTTTCCTTTACTGTGAAGAGTAACCAATCCTTTTCTCTCTCTCTCTCTTTTNACAAACAAAGCCTTTGTTGTAAACAACCTTGTTTCTGGAACAGGCTATGACCTCTGTGTCCTGGCAATGTGGGATGACACAGCCACAACCCTTACTGCCACCAATATTGTGGGATGTGCCCAGTTCTTCACCAAAGAGGACTACCCTCAGTGCCAGTCAATGCACAGCCAGTTTCTGGGTGGAACCATGATTCTGATCATTGGAGGCATCATTGTAGCAACTCTGTTGGTGTTCATTGTAATACTCATGGTTCGCTATAAGGTCTGCAACAATTCCCAGGGGAAGATGTCTAATGTCAGCAATGTCTACTCACAGACAAATGGAGCACAGCCAGTCCAGAACGGAGTCTTGCCCCAAGTCAATCCCAAAGTGGTCGTTAGAAATGAACTTATGGAGTTTAACTGTCAATCTGCACGGAGCAGCATTTCCTCTTCCTCCAGCTCTGCAAATAGCCGTGACTGTGATGACTATAGCCTCCAAAGTGAACAGGGCACATTGTCCAGTAAGTGGAGGCCTCCTTCTAGGTCAAAGCACAATATTGACCGGCTAATGGGAGCTTTTGCCTCCCTGGAACTGAAATGTCAGAAAAAGGAGGAGATGACAGACTCCAGAACTTCCACAGTGGCCCGCCACTCGGACAAAGAGCCACTGCTGGGCCAGCCGGAGTCCAAATTTCGCAGTCTCCTCATGTTGCCTCTGGAAGGCAAAACTAAACGTAGCCATTCTTTTGACATGGGGGACTTTGCCACATCTCAGTGTTGCACGTACCCAAAAAAGATAACAAACATTTGGACAAAGAGGAGCCTCTCAGTGAATGGCATGCTTTTACAGTATGATGACAATGACCTAACAGGGGCAAAAGGGACTTTTGGGAGCTCAGAGTGGGTAATGGAAAGCACAGTGTAAATATCAGTGTCTCTCCACCCTCTCTTCTCCTTTCATGTGTTATAAAGCGTGGTTTGCTGCAAGGCCATGCATTTGGAAAGAGAGGGGAGGAAACGTTTTCAGTTGTACTGGCCAAAAAGATAGATAAACAAATAAGTAACTGGGATACTAAAAGAGAAAGAAGGTAATGAAATGTGTATAGGCACGTGTGGCACCATTCTGGCCCCAACTGAACCATGCGTGAATGTTTCAAGGATTTTACTAGTTATATTTAGCATTGTTTTCCAAAAGTTACTCTCAGACTCTGTGTGAACCGTCACACAGGATTAAACAAGGAGGATGAAAAGGGGTTTAACAGCACAAATTTAATTTTACAGGGTTTCTTTCTTAATTATTTTTTTTTTAAGGGAACCCCTTTCTTTTCTTTTAACCACAGAAATACACTTCTGTGGATATATGACTGGTGCTAGGATAAATCTGGTTGTCATTGCAAATGACTTTCTCAAAAGTGCAGGCAGGGCACCCACAGGGACAGATCAGAGCAAATTGTTCAGCATAATCTCATGGTGTTAACTGTGACATCTGGGAAAAGACATGTTGTTGAGTGGGCTTTTGGTTGGGATTTGATGATTTCTGTTCTGTTTTTCCTTGTTATTGCTTTTGAGTTGTTTTTCCCCCCACAGCAGAAAGTACATTTCCCTGCATATTTTTTTTTCCAGTCACATCAAATCCCCCAGATGAAAAGGAGGATAAGTAAAAAGGTCAAATTTCTGATGTACTGTAAAAACCACCTCCAATACAATCCCTTTATGTCCTAGGAAAAATTAAATCTAGGGGCTAATAAATTTTTTAAAAATCATCCTCTTTCTTCCATCTTTTTCATAGTTTCTGCTTGTCAACCGTCAAGGCAGATTGCAGCACCTATTGATATCTGTAGGGGTGTTGCTATCAAAGGTGGAAAAAATAGTAATCAAGATTTCCTCCCAAAGGATAAAGAAAGGGAAAACAAAAGTACCTCCCATGAACTTCCCACATTATGAATATCAGTGGCTTCTGGCAAAGATCACTCCATTTAACTCAGAAAGAAAGAAAGAACTTTCACCCTATTGTGACAAAAGCTCTTTGTCTGTACAGTCACCAGCCATGACACAGCTTGACTGTATCAGTAGCACCACAGGAAATGTAAGTTTTTGTGTATTTCAGAGGATTGGGTATGTTCCAAATTAGCAACAGAACCCGAGTTAAATTTGAGTGTCTCAGAGTAGGGGGTCCCCCATGTGTCCCCTCTCATTACAGACAGCCCTTCCCCAGCCCTCAGTGTACTTCTACCCCCCTGTCTCTCACCTGCACTAAAGTACTTGCTAACTAAGAACAGGAGCTCTTTAGGGCTTGTAAACTGATTCTCAGATTTGTTTTTGGAGAGCATTGCTGTGGTTGTGGAAATGCATATGGCCCATGCAGCTGACTTCATTGTCCTTGACAATTTTACTGTGATTTCTAGCATTCTGGTGGCTACTGCAACTGTCCTTTCATTTGTTTATTTATTTGTTGGCTCCCGATGATCAGCTGCTGGGAACCATTCTGAAATTGCACATTGTCACTATGAATTTGTAAAAGACATGGAGAAAGAGTGCAAGGCACAGAGAAAATAACACATGAAAAAACTCTATGTATATTTTTTTTAAAGGTGCAGAAATATATTGTGACATGGCTGTGTACTTGATCTTGTATTCGTCACGTTTCCTACTTGGAGTTTTAGAAAATGACATCCCTGTGATCAGAATATTTTTTCCTTTATTTTCTTTTTTTTTTTTGCTACAAAATGTACAGTAAAAAACATTCCTGGGGAAAAGTACGTGCTTTTCATTTATTTGTTATCCTGTGGTCTGCTTTGAAACCTAAATAAGGAGCAGTGATTATTTTTCTAAATTATCTTAAAAATTTAGATATTTGATTTCCCTTCCCCTCAAACTACCTTTCCCTTCATGATTTTAGTTATAAAATGGGAATCAAGAGATACAGACCTTTTCGAAATGTATCAGAAAGGATCTTATAAAATACATTTAACTTATTTTTCAGTGGTTGCATTTATAGAACTCTAAATGACTAATGCATTTTAAACCCTGATCCAAAATCTGCAGAAATAAGAGGAATCCCTTTTAGGCTTAGGACCTGACTTTGTAAGTTTTTGCTCTGATTATTGTTCACAGCCAACGTTAATATATTCAAAAGAGATACAGTCAAACTCTGTCTGCAACTTCTTCCAAAGGCTCTGGTTTCCTTATGCTTTCCAAGAGGAATGACACCTCTAGTGCCAGAATCGACGTCATTCAGCTGTCCAGATGGCACATTCATATTAACCATAAATGATATTTATGCTTTATTGAAGACTCTTGAAGACATTCATGTAATTATTTTCTTTTCCTTGTTACGCTGTGGTGTGGTTGGACTTTTTTATTATGTTGCTGTTTTGCTCTGAACATGACATCTGGGTTGTTTTTAATCTAGCCATTGAGTTCACCATCAATATTAGTAGCATATGCAGCCATGACTTTTCAAAAGCAATATTCTATACTATTTTCTTTTTTAAAAAGGAAAACATCTCTTTCATTTTCTCATACAAGATTAGAGAAAGTTAGCCAACAGATGCTGTTTCAAAATAATGGATAGCTGCCAAAGAACCCAAGTAATGAAGTCCACAATCTAACAGCTGCATTTATAACTGTTAATCATGATCTTAATTTGTTTAGCTTTAATAAATGAAGCTCAACCCACATCAGCAAATTTGCAAACACTGAGCAAATGAAATGAGTGCCCAGCAATTACTTTTGGTGCTCGCAGCATTTGGGAGGAAGAGGACTCAGGGACTCCAGTGGGTCAGCAAGTGGCCAGACCTGAGAGAGGGATGGAGCCAGCCTGCAGTGGTGCTGCCAGTGGCTGCGTACTGCTGGGTTGTGATCATCCTCCATGTGCCACCAGCCACTGCCCTGCTTATACAGCTGGCCAAAAGGACCTCTGAAATTATCCCATGGCTTCCCCTTTACGATTTTGAGAACTACTGAACACAACTCTGTCTTTTGGGTTACATCCCAAACCTGTGCCCTAGTTGCTAATGCACAAATATGATTCCAGGGTCCTCCACACACAGTCTGATGAATTTCTACCTTGCCTTTGTTTTGCCTCCATTGTCATGACTACTCCTCCCTCAGCATCTCTGGTTATTTTTCTGTAGCACTGTTGTGTGGTTCCTTGTTCCTCTTCTGACAGCATCTGCGCATCAGTGACTGTTGAAATGATACATAAATATCCACTTACCTGGGTTTAATAAATATTTTCACACATCATTGAGGAGCTGAGCTCCAGTGGCCAAGTCCCCTGGTCTAATAACCCTACACTGAGAAATCTGTACAGGTCTCAAGTAAGTGTGCTGCCTCATAAATTAACTTGCAGTAGTGTGATGTGCAGCTGTACCCACTGTGCTTTGGATTCAAGTGTCAGGTAGAACAGATAGTAAGAAGGACAACAGAGATCAATAAGAGCCTTCTGAAAGAGAAGCCTGGGAAATTAAAGGTGCTGCAGAATTTAAAGTGAAGCCTGTGGAAATAATAAAGACAACTCCATATGTATACATAACCCCTGTAGGTTCAATTTTTTGACTTTTTTTTATTACAGTGGAATAAGCTTTTTTTTTTTTTTCCCTAAAAATATATGCCAGTTACTTGAAAGAACAGGATATGATTCCACTGTGAAATTCAGTCCTGCTAGAAAACAAAAAACCAATCCAAATCCCCAAAATATCATCCTAGAGACTATTAAAGAAGCTGATGAAATGGAAATTTCTGAAATTAGCGATGATGTGGATTTCATTTGATGTCTGTTAGGAACCAAATGGTTGTATGGAATGAAAATAAAAGTGTACATGTGTGTGTACGTCTGCATATGTACATATGCATCGCAAAGAAGACAATATTATTTGCTCACAGTTTATATCATCCTTACAGATTTCATGAATTGGAATGTATTTCTGGTTCCAAATGTCTTTTCTGAGTTTGCCAGCTCTGGAGTAGAGCAACTGATTTACTTTTCCCTTATCCTTAGAGGAAGACAACCTTTTTGTATGTCTCCATACTACACCCGGTACTTGATTACAATTTGGATTAATTAACTTGTAAGGCAATGCATAACAACAAAGCAATGAAAGATGCTTCTGCCCTGCATGATGTAAGACAAAAAAGTGATAGCTCTTCCTTTGCTAAACCAGTTTATATCCCATACCATGGGACTGATCCACTCTGGAAACAGAAGAAATTAATACTCCAAAAGACTGCTTGTTTCATTCTCACTCTTCACAAAGGAAAGGGTAGTGAAGACAGATAATCAAAAGAGCCCTTGGAAGTCTCCCAGTGAGTGCAATATAAGCATCAAAGATTTCAGCACATTCTAACCCAGAGGCCAATGAATAATTCCACCTGATAGCCAAGAGAACATTTTAGTCTTTGAATAGCTCGAATGTCACATCTGTTTGCAATGCTTTGTACCCATTAACCCATGGGTAACCCACAACACACCATATGGTTCAGGCAGCACCCCCATCTATCCCTTGCAGTCTATTTCTCTGGAGCTTTTTCTCAGTGACTCTCTCCGCTCTGTGTTCAGTGTTTACAATTCAGTACTTGGAAAATTCTGGATGTGTGATAATATTCTGGATGTGGAACTAACAAGTGACATTATTAACATCTTACATGTTTCAACTTTAAATTCCCCTACACGTGATGAGGGGATCCCTCCAAAGACATTAAATTAGGTTTGGTTTTGGCTGTAGGCCAGATGAAAACTAAATCAAAGAGTGCCTTGAAACCCTTGCTTTCAATATAGGAATTTTATGTTTTGCAATATGTTTTCCTTGTCCTAATTAATTACTCCTTAATCCCCAAAGGAACAACATTCCCTAGCATCAGCTGTCAAAAGGCCCTACTATACGAAACAGTGCCAGATGCTTATTCCTGGTATTACACTCCCAACAGATAGCAAATGCCAGAGATATAAATATATATCCAGATATAGATATATCAGCAAGCGCATGCATGTGTGTTCGTGCATACATGTTCATGTGAACACATGCACACATGTACATTTGTGTTCTTTAATTGTATGGTTTGTGATGTACAGGTTTCCTAGTTAGGTAATAAAGGAACATTAACATTTTTTATGAAGTACTAACGGAAGAGAGAACAAAAACCCCTTCTTTCTGGAAAGCAGATTAATTGATAATTTGCATCTCAGCCCAGTCGGAAGGGTTCAGTGCTTGAAATGAACTTAACTTGAGGTGAAAGGATTCCACAGCAAAGGCTCAACTCCTACGTTTGGGCATGTATTCACCTGATTCTCCTATCACGTGCTGCAGATAAATTGTCTGTCAATGAGGACTCAGGTTTTGCAGGGAAGCAAGCAGCTGTAGGGAGCTACTGTTCTGCATTCACTGCCCCCGTTTGTGCGCTTGAATGTACCGACAATATCATGCTTTAGTTTGTTAGCTGGTGTGCTTTTGGGAAGGGGCAGCACCACATTATACTGAGCCATATGAGGAGCCTGGACACAAGGCTAGAGAAAATGCTGCGAAACAGAAATATTGAAAAATCAATGGCCTGCACCAGGAGAAAGTAAATTCTGACTTTAAAATCTGTAAATCTTAGTTTGGAAATAGGAGAGGAGAATCCTACATTGGTTTCCTGTACAGTTACAGAGGTGGACATCAACTTATTGTTAAAGCTGCTCAGCCGTGTCTGCCCAGAATAATTTTCATGGAATGAGAAAGTGAATGGATATCTCTTGTGACATTTTTCAAGTTCCTTCTGTGGGACGAGTTTATTTTAAAAGTATCAATACTCCTATCCTCTTGCCTGCAATGAACAATGCAGGAGTATTTTAACACTGAACAGTCAGTTACCACCTGCACCATTTATGAGCCAAATCACAAGATGGGTGTCTGCAGCAGAAAAAGAAAGAGACGTTAGTGTTTCAGGGAAGTTGGCCATCTTTGCCAGTGTTATTGGTACATCTCTGTGAAATGCAGGAGCTGAGAAAGCATAGTCAGGGTAACGAGGCTTAAACATAAATCCAGAGAGAGGATGTGTTAATCTTCCTTCCTTTGAACACGACTCAGAGATGTGAAATTTCAAATAGTTAGGCTTATAAATCTGATGTACCATAGACAGAAAAATGGCACTCATTGGGCTGGTGTGATCCAAGAGTTACTGCAGCAGAGAAGTTGCACACTGGTGGAACTCGTGTCACACAAAGGCTGAGCCTGGTAAAGCAGGATCTCCAGGAGAGAGGGTGTCACTGCACAGGTCACAGCAGACAGAACGTGTGGCAATGTAAGAACATGTTAGACCCACCTAGGCCAATAAATTGTTCTTATCTTGGTATGCTGTGATACTGTTCAACTCAAGTTACTTCAGAGAAAGCACCTCCAGGAAAACTTCAGTCTGTCCTAAAGCCTGGTGGTCTAAGAGTCTACCCAGTTCTTCATAAGGGAGCAAAAAATTTCTTCCAAAATTCACATCCTGAAAACTAAGCACAACTTCAAACTAAATCCGGGACAAGCTCTGAATGACTCATTCTGTTTTGGAGTTCTTGCCTCTGAGCCTGTCAATCCTGACCAAAAAAAAAAAAAAAAAAAAAGGCAGTCCTGAGGAGCTTGGAAATGGACAGGTGAGCAATTACAGCAATGAAGATAACATTGCTCATTTGCAAGAAGGCCAGAGTGCGCCTCCTCTCTGTCTCACTGTTAATAAACACATCAGCACAGCGCAGCAACAGCACACAAACAAGCAGCAACTTTATCAAATGCGAAAGTCCGTGCCGTATTGCAAAAAAACACAAACTACCATCACCTGACAAAGTGCCTTTCTACATGTTTTTTAAAAGCATAAGACCAGATATTTTCCATTCAAGTAACAGTCTGGATATGCATATAATACAAAATGTGTATAGAAAAATGATCCCATCTTCCAAGAGATGCGTACCATTGTATAATACCAGATTGTGCAGTGATATTTGAAAATGAGACAGGAAACTCTTGCTATAGCACCAATTTGATCCTAAGAAACATGTCCTTAGATTTAAGGTCAGTAGAAGATGATATCTTATTGTCTTCCTGTTCAATGCAACACACAAGATGACGGCTTTCTATTGAAGAAACCCCAGTGGCATTGTGGACCTTTAAAGTCAGGTTGGGAGGCCAGTGCAAAGCTTAGTAGGTGCATAAAAATGTAAACAGTCCAGTGGCCATTAGTGCAAATGCTGTTAACAGCTGCCAGAGAGCCGCAGCTTGCTGCATGGTTTGGCAGCCTTACATACCCAGAATGACTGCACAGACTCAAATGACTGAAATGTAACTGCCTATAATATGCTGAGTGTTGGATAATGATTAGCATTGGTTAGAAGTTATGAATACAGATGAGAGCAACAGAGTTTTGGCTGCAACTTCTGGGCTACAGTTACTGCTGGATGTTCAAATCATTGTGCTGCTGCCACCCTTGGCCACCCAGAGTCTGAGGGTCAGAGCCATCGGGGTTGGACTTCCTTCACAAAGACCAACAAGCATGGTCTTGAATGAGGCTGAGAAACTTGTCCCTTCTTGAAGAATTTAGGTTACAGATCCCCTCAGCAGCTTAGTCCAGAAGGAGGACCCTGCTTCTGCCATCTAGACCAGCTTGAGTTTATCTGTGAGGGATGGATCACATTTCTCTAGCCTGGCCTTCTGGGACCCAGCACCTAACCCCTTCTCCTCCAAGTTTCATACCTCCTCCATTCCCTGTCTTCATTGATTTATCATTTTATTTCAAGCAATAGCCTATATTTTATTTACGAGAAACCTCAGCTCAGCTGATCCTGTGAAGTAGCTACACACCACAGGAGAATGGAGTGGTGGGCTAAATATGGCTGATGTGCTTTCTGGCTCTACTATTCCTGGTTGCCCTGCTGCAACTATGCTGTTGACTACAGCAACAGATGATTACAATTACAGCTGTTTGAATTATTCAGTGTAACAAGACAATTAGATGAACTGAGCTCCATCACTCTCAAACTGAGGACCCAAATTTCCTGAGAGGTGTCTGTCATCCTTCGGTATTTTCTCAATAGGTAGCAAGAAAACAGTTCAATACTGGGGATCTTGCTGCCTTTTCACTCCTGATTAGTAGTTCCAAGATGGCCATTTCAGGCAGATTTCTTCAGAATAACTATAAAACAAAGAAACAAAATGACCATAAATACACTGACTAAACAGACCTGTTAGTCTGTTATTGTTCCAGCAAGAGAAAAAGTATAGCCCTTGGGAATATCAATCTGGTGACCCAATTTTCAAACAGCTAAAAGGTATTACTATGTCAGGTATGTTAGATTTACTGTTAATGCATCTATGTTTAAATTGTATCTGGCATTAATATGGATTACACCTGGTGAAGAGCTTCAGAATTAATCTCTAAGACAGGTGACCTGGATCTCATTTTAGTGAGAGGAAGATCTCATACCCTTCAGAGGTCGCATCCACTCCTGGATATTCTTGAGAATCTGCTAATTACTACATAAATTTATTTTATATGTCGATATAATTTCATCCCTATAAATATAAAGAGCGCAGTGTGGCATGTTCCCTTCATTCATACCATTTGTGGTGGGTATAGATAGGCCAGATTGCTATTCAGAATGAAAACCTGTATATTTGATCAAAAACCCTCCAAAATCCACCACTGTAAATCTCTATTCTTTCAAGAATGGATGTACTTTGGATTTATATCCCAAGCACAGATTGAGGTGGGACAATTAGGGCTAAATTTGAAAAACTCTTGATAGAAATACACATATGCTTTCTGCACAGAACTTCAACCCCAAATGTGCTAAACAGAGGTGGATCTGCATTCTTCTGGTCTTAAATTGCCTCATAACCCCTACTATAACCTAGCCAGCACTCGAGAACAGTTCTACAGGTTTAAATTTTTGTCTCCTTTTCTGTCATCTTCAGCACACCCAACAGGATTTGTTTAGCAGCCCTTCCCAAAACAGCTGGGGGATACTTTTTTCCTGTAGTGATAAGAGTCTCCTTTGGCTGTTTTCTTCCTTTTATTTTTTAACTGATACAAAGCTGCAGATGAGAGAATCTTGACCACCGCTCTTTTTACCGCCTTTGCTGGTGAAAACCCAGCCAGTCTCAAAATGTGTTTGGTTCCAGTGTGCCTCGTCTATTCCATGTTATCCTCAACTCATAAATATTTACGTCAGTTATTTTTTATTCATATGGCTGTGTGGGGAATGATCTTTTCACCACTGCCTGTATTAGCATACAATACTCCCTCATGAGTACAAGTATTCTCCATTCATTATTTGTTGTTCATCATGTCTTCTTCATTACTTGGCCATAGAAAAAGTTATTCTCAACTGGCAAGGGACTAGAAGCAATAACATTTCTTCTACCACGAATAGCTATGTAGGGACTGTAACAGCTGAAATTAGCAATATAATCACAAATCCTAGAATAAAATGTCTTTCCCCAAAATTATGTGCAAATGAGACTAAGATTTGCTAACATTAGCGTAGGTCAGAAGCAATTCATGAATGGAAACACAACAAGAGCAAAACAAATCAAATTCATTAGACGATTTATTTGGAAAATGGAAGTCTAAGAGTTTTAATGGTTAGTTAAAATGGAAATGATGATATTTCCTGAACTGCACAGCATCTATTGCATATACAGTCGGAGAAAAAAAATCAGCTGAGCCTAACGTAGAATTATAGAATGCAGTTTGCAACACTGTATAATTCTGAAAGGGTTGCAAAATTCCTGAAGAAGGAATGCAATTACCAGAAATGGGATTAACTAATAATAATTAATCAAATTTGAATCCTAATTGGAAAGGCGTTTCCTTAATGTCCCTTATGAAAGGGAAACTGAAGGCATGGTATTTAAAAGAGTTTTGAAATAAATAAATAAATATTAAAAACAGGTTGAGAGTGGATTTGCAATCCAGGCTTAATGCTCAGTTTGCTACTAGTCTCTGGATTATGGGAGATTATCATAGATCAAACCCTTTTAACAGAAAAGAACCTTTTAAATCCACCTCAGCATTGCCCTTATTAGGAATGAAGGAGAGAGACTCCTTCCACTGGGAGGAAAGAAGCCCTTAATTCATGGCTTGTCAGAAGAAAGGTGCTTGCTTCAGCACCGAACCAGGTTAGTTATGGCTTAATTTACACGGAAGCATGTCATCCTGGTGGAAGGGACGACACCTTTAAGTAATAACGAACAAGCGTGCGTTGACAGAATAATAATCACGGATTGAAAAGGTTACAGCAGAGAAGGTGGTAAAGCTAAGTGCCTGCTTTAATTCCTCTGGGTACCATAATATCAGGAGTCGGGAGCTGCACTTACAATATAAAATAACATTAGTGTGGCAATTAGGATTTAATGGTTTGTGGAGAGAAGTCTGCAAGACTTTATAAAAACATCCAAATTAGTCTGTATTCAAGTTTTACTTCACTCTCACTTTTTTCTAGCTGTCATCTCCCTCAAAGGCAGAGTTCTCTTAAAACATAGTGAACAAATGCTAGAGGCATCAGGGCCACTTCTCAGTTTGTATATATGGGTGTAATCTCAAGGACACTTCTGCCCGTTTATCCCAACTGAAGAATCTGGCCTAGGGTGCCTATGAATAAAACTGGTGACGTAGAGCAACTCATTTACTCCAGTGGGTAAACAAAAACTAGATATATTTGACCTGGTCTTCTATTCACAACATTTCGATGTCTCAAACTGCATAAGACATCCAGTCCTAGTGTTTAGAAAGCACTGAAGACAACCTAAAACACTTTAGAAAAATATGTCTCAGGAGCCTTTTGAGTGAATTCAAACCCCACGTTTCCTTAGGTTCTTCCCCCAACCCCAGAAGGAGATCACTCAGATTTCTGGGAGATAATCTGCATTTTTTACAGAGCTCCCCTGGATTCTTGGGGGTCCTGCCATCATGGTAGCAGTGTGCCAATGGCCTGTCAGTGCTGGGCTTGGCAGAAAATGCTGGAGTGACAGCAGGTAGAAATTTTTTGATAGGGGGAAGAGGGGATGCAGGCAAAAAGCGGGCTTGTTTTTTTGCAATCTACTGCACGGCACAAGAACTGTGGCCATCTGCATGACCAAGAACTTTTATAAAAATATGTTTTTTTCAATAGTTTTCATTTCAGCAGTGACCGGGTACCTAAAAAGTATCCTAGTATAGTTGCAAGACCAGCATGAGTCAGGTCAGTATGAGTCAGGAACACGAGAATACAGGAACCTGGGGCAGGAGAAGCAAGCTTATCAACTTATGGGTATAGCAGCAGCACTTTGCCTCACATTCTCACCTTCACATCTCATGCATCCTTGCTATCACATGACATTACACACCTGTAGTTGGCAGTGCTTCCATCGCGCTCCTGCATGTACAAGATGATGATGGGAGGCAATAGGGAATTCTGCTACGTTCAACTGAAATGGAGTGACTTGAGAATCAGGGGTGCCTTTTAGGACAGCTGCTCCGTAATAGCTCTACTGCTATGCAGCCATGAAGCACTAACCAAGATCTTTTTTTTTTTTCCTTTAGAGAGTACTTTACAGAGGTATGAGTAAGAGTCTGCTTGTGTGTCAGGCTTGATTTACATGATTTTTCAATTAATTTCCTTCTTTCCACACTGTGGGCTGGAATAGTGAGATTAAATTCAATAGCAATAAATGCGTTGCAGAATCACAGAATGATAGCAGGCTGGAAGGGACCTCTGGAGATCACCTAGTCCAAATCTTCTCTCAGGGCAGGTCCACTTAGAGTAGGTTGCACAGGAACATATCCAGGTGGGTTTTAAATTTCTCCAGAGACAGACACTTCACCACCTCTCTGGGCAGCCTGTGATGCACCCTGCCTGCTGCATCAGAATTTGAATATTTAAACTGAACTTACCCTTTTCTCAGATACACCTTTTAACATAGTATTCTGCTCTTTATTTCATCTACTCTGTGGGAAAACTAGTCTCTTAAGCTGTTATGTATTTATACATAGGCAATATATTCTTTTAAGTGGATGCCTCTAAAGTAGGAGGGATTTATGTATTGAATACAAAAGAATTGTACTCCTGACTTTCATGTCTGAATCAAGGGAAACAAAGTAGGTTTGTCCAACACAATCACTGCAAATTACCTCACAGGGGAGCGGTGAGGATTGATTCCTAGAGTAGAGAAAGGTGGATTTTCTGAGTTTCTGGGAAGTTGAATGTGTTTTCTTGTTAACCCCTCATGCACAATCTATCTTTGCCATTGCCAAGTCAGTAGTTGAACACAGTGCTCTTTGGGTAACCAGTAGGTGGGGGGACACACCTGGAAGATCTGTCAGAAGATCAGAAGATGCAGTTAGTTTTCCTGCTTCAGCCCTTAACATCATGAGGGTGGTTACCTGAAGAAAGTGGACAAACACAGCCTGATAGCCCATGCCCAGCACTGTACCATGTTAGTGACAGAGGATATGCTTTTAGAGCAGCAGTAGCCGTGCATGCAGAAATAGAAAGATTCCTTTGTACGGAGTTTCACAAAACACTGATTACCCTGAAAACAGCTGTCCATCCTTTGGGTTACTGAACATATTGTGGTCCCATAGTACTAAATCCAGTATATGTAAAGCTAACTGAAAACCTGGACCTGGTGCATGAATCAAGAAACCCGCTGTCCTAACAGAAGTGACTCTAATGAAACCTTATTCATGTTTTTTCAACTTTGTATTATGATCACATTCTTGTTCGGACAGAGAGGGTCTTTACAAAAGGTATTTAAGTCGTCTAATTGCAAAGGAAAATAAAGAATAAGATTTAGAAAAGCATCTAGATTATTGAGTCTGATTTCATTTTAAATCTCTAAATGCAGGAGGTGACGCACAAAGTATTTATTTAGCACTTTAGACATCTCATTGTCTCATATACATCTCATCATAACTGTCTCCTGGTCTCAGGAATAGGAGACCTAAAAAAAAATTGTCTCCCTAATCTTTGAACATTGTTAGCATTCTTGTTCTGTTGGAGCAAGGGATATCTTTTTTTCCCTCAAATACATAGATCATAAATACATTTTAATTTTGTGGAATAGCTGACTTTACTCTGAACAATTAATGACCAAAATCACAAACTAGCCTGATTTCAGGTACGAACTAGATCTCTTTCATAGAATCATAGAA
>VXBW01004007.1:0-32262 GCA_013400375.1 Thinocorus orbignyianus
AACAGACAGGGTCCTCCTAGAATGTTGGCTGTTGAAGAAAGAAACTGACCCTTTGATCTCTCACCTTTTATACTGAGCGTGAGTCAGATGGGATGGAATATCCTGGTTGGTCAGTTTTGGTTCACTGTCCTGTCTGCTTCTCCCCACAGGTGGGACTGTTCTGTGCTTTCCTGTTTCTGACCCTCCAGTGGGGCAAATAAAGAAATAAGCTGATCTTGGTTGCTATAGTAATAAGCATAAGGAAGAGTCTCTCTACATACTGTTCCCCTGACATCAGCTTAAACACAGGTCTCACGACTCTGAGAATGAACAGTTTTCTGCATTATATGATGTTAATTCAGAGAGTTAGAAGAGGCCTAGCTAAAAAGTAAAATTACTGAAGTGAAAACAGGACCAATGTTATCGCAAAGCAAGACAAACAGTGAATTTTTTGAATCTGTAAATTGTTATGAAATAACTTGTATTTGGAAATAAGCATTTAAATCTAAAATGAAATTGATTTTAAATAATAATTATATCTTAGAATTAGTTGCAAAGGAAAGTGAGTTCTGCATAATTATTTGTTTTTCATTCTCAGATAATAACTGTCGTTTCTTAAATTTTGCATAAGCCACTGGCTTACAAGTATACAATACATTTAGAATAGAATCATTCAGTATGGACTTCAGGAGGTTTGTCGTCCAGCACCCCGCTCACACCAGAGCAGGACAGTTGAGTGTCAAAGGCTCCAAGCACAGGGTCTGCACAACCTTTTTGGGCAGTTTATGCCACTGCTTGACTCTCCTCATGGGGAAAAAAGTCTGAAGTAGATGCCCAATTTGAAATTCTTGTTTCAACTTACACAGTTTTTTCTCAGTCTCCCAACCTGTATTCCTGTTAAGGGCCTTCCTTTGTCCTGTTGATGACATTGTAGGTACAGGAGTGCTGCTTCCTGTGCACCCAAACCATCTCTCCTCCAGGCTGAAAGTGCCCCTCTCCCTCCACCTCTCCTCACAAGGCCTGTGCTCCAGCCCCAGAGCATCGTGTAGCAATACTGTTGACCTTTGCTGTCCAGCGTGCACTGCTGGATCATTTTCATTTTGCTGTCTTCCAAGACTTTTAAGTCCTTTTCTGCAGAACTGCTTCCCACCCAGTCAGTCCACAGTTTATTCCATTGCAAAGTCCTTCCCCTTGCAGACAAGTGCAGGTGAAGATAGTTAATAAATTTCAGATTGATTTACTGCAATTATTTCATTGTCATAAACTCTGCCGATATATGAAAATCCTGAGAAACGGGAATTGGTTTCTAGGATCTTTGAGTGACATTAATGGTTTAGGATCACTCATGATTTATATCAAGAGTTCAGTAGCTGCAGAAATTTATCATGGCTGATCTCTCAGTTGTAAGATGAGCTTGTTGAATGTTGCTTCAAATAGTTACAGGTAGTTCAGAAAGTTGTAATAGTGTCTTTTGGGAGAAAAAGAATGCCAGCTGTTGGTACTGTGCCACAGAGCTCAAAGACTGAGTAAATTCAGAATTGTTTAGGTGTATAGAATGTCCAATTTCAATTTGCTACTGTTGCTGGAAAATATTCACAATTTTTCTGTAGCTGCTGCATGCACATTCTTGGCATTTGTGGATGTATTTTAAAAATAAAAATATTGTACAAAACTCTTGTCTGTTTTTTGTCGGTAAATCCAGATGAGTTTCTACACGTTCTCTGGCGCTTTTTTTAGAGTAGTAGTGTAGCATGGTGCTCTAGAACAGATCCCTGCAACTTCCTTAGACTCTCATATGCCTGCCAAAATCGGGCAAGAATACATGTACATTGTTTTATTTCTCTTCTTATACTATCTTTTGTTTTGTTTACTTTTTCATGTAACTGGAAGCATGACTATAGTGGGTATTACATAACTTACAGTAACCTTTAAAGAAAGTCTCATACAATGTATGCTTTAGGCAGCAATTAGCCTCATAAATTCTGATTCACAATACATCTGTTGTTACTGTTACAGCCTTAGGATATTAGCAGGACATTAAACAGGCCATGGTTTTTTTTCTTTACATATTGTGTGAGACTTCTGTAATGTATCAGGAAAAAAATAAGTATTTAGATATAATTAACGTAAAGAGCTTTTAAGAGATTACAGGCTGAGCCAGGCAAAATGGCATAAGCCTTTCATGTATTATTAAAGAACCTTCTTGAATGATTTGTACTGTCCCATGGCTGCAGCAGCTTAAATGTGAGATACTTCCTTTTTTACTGGGTATAATTATGATTCCGTTTTATGTTTTGTGCAAGGCACGTCTTATGTAATCTTTTCATTTGAGTCTTGTCTTAAACTTACTCAGATTTCAGTTTTTCTTATGGGAAAAGAAAGGATTTCAGGAAAGAATTCAAGTAACCTAAGTAATTTGTGAGAACATATTTGAAGATGAGATACTCAGCATAATACTGACAAGATGTAAATGCTTATAGTAGAGTTTATGGTTATGTATCTTTTCCAAAACAAAATGGATATTCATTCTGTTTATTGGAATACTTGGAAGGCATTTGCAAAACGCTAGGGCTGATGGGAAACTAAATGGAATTAATTTCTTAAAGAAATACTGAGAAACGCTTACTTTAAGTTTGCAACTCGAGGGGCTTGGAATGGTTATTTAGATGGGTTTGGTACCAGTAAATTTTTATTTTTACAGGAGGAAGCTGATAATAATAGATAAGTAAACTTAATTTTTTTTTCTTTTTTTTTTTTAAAAAAAAGGATATTGAAGCTATGCTCACAGATGTAATTTGCTCAGATTTTATTAAAACCTTTAATATTCTTTATTCTTTCTGTTAATCGAGATTAATATAATTAATATAGATAAAGAAATACTTTTGCACTTCTTACTGCCACTTATGTGATAAAAACATTTCCAGGAAAATCTTGGCATGATCATTTATGTGTGCCTCCATTGTATTAAAAATAACTAATACTGTCTTTTGAACTTAAAAATAGCATTTGGTATTGATAGTGCAAGTCTTACGTCTTCTTCTTTTTATTGTATTTCATTTCTGTCCCCTTCATGTTTTGAAATTAATATATGTAGAATTTGTGGCTACAGTTGCCTGAGTTTGAATTCAAACGCTGAGGAGAGACGTTCATCCTAAGCCCTGAAAAAGGAGCTGATTGACCAAGTCTGAGCAAGAAAAAGGATACTCACCTGGTGACTCTTTGTAAAGCAGAGCAGGAAGATGCCTCCTGCTGTGGGACTAGGCAAAATGGTGGTGGCATGTGTTGCTAGTGGGAAGTGTTTGTTCTACTACAGAAAATACCACAGGAATACCAAAATTATATTGTCTAGGGCTTTTAAACAGTACTGGGAGAATAAATTGGGCTCTTTTACTATAAATTCACTTTCCAAACTAGCTTGAGTGTTGCTGGTTCTTGTTATTGTCTAAAGACTCTGCATATAGAACTTCTGTGCTCTCATTAGGTAACGCGGTGGATAATCATTCCTTGATGTGTGGGAAAGCAAGAGCAGTGGGGGTCACTTGCTTCATGAAAAAGTGATGATCAAAGAGCTTAATGGGTGCTGGAAGACCATCACAACAGGGGTGTATATTCTGTTTAGAGATTCTGACAAAATAATACTGCTATGCCTGACAGAAGTTAGAGCTCCATCTTCTGAAGTAACTAATAGTCTGTTGGGTTTTCTGACTGTTTGTATGTGACTCTAAGTAACAAATTTACTTAGAAATAAGCACATAAATAATCCTATGCATCTTTTGATTGCTCAAATCTTGCTAATCTCATTTGGATATATTCAAGTGATTAACTTGAACATATGCTGAAATACTTTGCTGAATTAGCTCTTACATCAAGAGAGTGAAAGGAGTTATAATCTCCTTGTTCTGCAGTACTTTGTCTTTCAAAAACTGGATTTGAATGAAATTGCTCTTCTGAGGAATATGTAAAAAGCAACTTTTATTTCATTGGTGAACTGATTTAATTGAGAGAATTGCAGATGTTAGTTCACAAAGCTTTATTCCAGGATAGAAGTGCTTGACAATGACAACAAGCAAATGATTGTGGAACGTCTGTATGAGCACTTATGGTAGTTAAATGTACATTGCTTGTAAGCCCATTAAAACCCAATTAAGTGTATTGAATTTTTATCTGTGGAGACAAAGGAAACCAGATATATGTTGGTTCCACAAGATCCAGGCATTTTTCTTAGTTCACAGGGGTCTGCATTATGTTAGTTCTGTTGGCCCAGTTCACTCATATCCCACTGTGTCTATGCTAAAGAAAACATTGCAAATTCTGATTTGTCTGCAATGGGTCTTCACTAGGTTCCCTCACTGTAAATCTGTGCCAAGTGGCAGTGGGAAGGGAGAAATATTGCCTTCAGAAGTAATTATCTTGGTATTACTTCCAAAAAGCTTTTTTTAAAAAGAAATGACAATACAAGATTTATGAATTTTGGTTGAGCCTAATCCTAAAAATTTTATCTTAGAGTTTTATTTTAATTGTACAGATAGCAGATACCTAAAGGGCAAATCCTAGTTGGTTTTTTTCTTCATAGTGCTGGTTGGAAAATGGCTGAAGCTACTGCAGTATGCCAGTAGGTCACCTTAAAGTGTATGTATTCATGATAAAATCATAACGCAGAAGAATATCAACCCTTTACTTCCGTGGATACAGTTAAACTATGCTGGTGCAGGTCCATATGTTTGCTTTGTTTCTTTCCTTGACCAGCTACTTCTCTGAGCTGTGCCCAGAAACGCGTGTCACAAAGTAATTTCAGAGAGCCTTCCAGAGAGAAAAAAAAATATATTTTACCTTGATTTTATTGTTCCTGTTTTGTTTAATGAAAATTATCTTTTTAATTTTTTGTTTTATATTACATTTTTTCTACACAGTGCTGTATACTAATGGAGTTGCGTCTACATACCTTTCATTTAGCCATTGTACTATTCCGTTTTTAATTCTTTCAACCACAACAAACAATATACTACTGATATAAAGTTTTGTTTGTTTTGGTTTTTATTCCAATTTCAAACTTAAAGTGTTTTTCAAAAAAGCAATAATTGCAATTAAAATGCAATAACATGTAAAATGTGGAGGCAAAATAAGTCAGCATATTGTAACAAAATGACCTTTGTTAAAATAATTGCACGATATATTGCAGACCAAGATTGTCTCTTGAATTACTTTGAGTAGATTTGCAAAACAAGATATGGACCATGTAGAAGTTTGAAACACAAATTGCTTATAATTCTGAAAATTAATGCAGATTTAGCTGATTAAACACCTTTTAAGTCTCACCTGCTGCTTGAATAAACAGAAAAAAATCCCATAAAATAGAGACAAGAAAAACATCGACTGCAAAAGATTTACAGGTGAGGTGTAACCTCTTAGTTTTCCCATGAAGTTGCAGTTGGCTTGCAAGAAAGACACAATTCTGAAGTGCACAAATAAATAAATAGAAACATTTGTGATGATTAAAATTCTGAATATTCTTTTTATTGTCTTATCATTAGGTGATGGTTTAAATCGATTGTATAAGGATCATAGAGCCACAGCACATTTTGATTTTAAGCTAGATTCCGTAAATAAAAATCTTCCTGAGAAGGGACCTGGATCAATGGGCCAAGGCCAATGGGATGAGGTTCAATAAGCCATGTGTGGGGTCTTGCACCTGGGTCACAACAACCCCATGCAGCACTATGGGCTTGGGGGAAGAATGGCTGGAGAGCTGCCTGGCATAAAAGGATCTGAGGGTGTTGGTTGGCAGCTAGTTGAACATGAGCCAGCACTGTGACCAAGAAGGCCAACAGTATCCTGACCTGTATCAGGAACAGTGTGGTGAGTAGGACTTGGGAGGCGATCATCCTCCTGTACTCAGCACTAGTGAGCTCCCATCTCAAGTACTGTGTCCAGTTTTGGGCCCATTACGACAAAAAAAGACAATGAGATGCTGGAGCAGGTCTAGAGAAGGGCAATGAAGCTGGTGAGGAATCTGGAGGGTAAGCCTTATGAGGAGAGGCTGAGGGAGCTGGGGCTGTTCAGCCTGGAGGAGGCTGAGGGGAGACCTTACCTCTCTCTACCACTCCCTGAAAGGAGGCTGTAGGAAGGCAGGAGTTGGTCTCTTCTCCCAAGTCACAGGAGATAGGTCAAGAGGAAATGGCCTCAAGTTGCACCAGGGGAGGTTNTTAGTTGGTTTTTATGAGAGTTAGGTTGATGGTTGACAAGATGATTTTAAAGGTTCCTTCCAACCTAGACAATTCTATGATTCTGTGACATAAAAATAAAATAACAACTTTGCTGCATGCAACTAAATAGAACTTTGCTGAGACTGTTTTTGAGAACAAGCTAGAAAATACTTGGAAAAGAGTCTGATAATAGAGAATTTTGGGATTAGAATGCCTTCTGGAACATTTTCTAGATCTAGGTATTTGAAGGATTTGGAGTACATTGCTTCTTGTGCAGTGTTATTTTACCTTTCCTACGTAGGAATATGACCTTTCCAATAAACTCTTAGTTAGAATAATATTTACCTTTATGTTCAAATGGGGAAGAGGGAGATGCAGAAAGAGGAAGATCTGTCTGGAAGCATTCTGGGCTTTCGCCTGTGCTGACAGTGCTGGATTGCTGACTTTTTTGTAAAAAAAAGTCCATAGTTCATAGTAACTTCTGCAATTAAGGATGCAAAGTTACGGCTGCAAAGGATTCTTACACACTTTTATCTGTGTTTCCAGGGGAAAAGTCTCTACACAAAAAATGGAAACCTACTAGATGCATAACTAGATATATATGTCCTGAAACCTCTCCACATGAGCTGTGTGTTTCAACATTTCAGTCCCTCACAGCTACCTTGAAAACCTGTAAAGACATAAAGGAACTGTCAGCAGTTATTTTGCTTATGGTCATAGAAACCTGTGCTTTTTTATTCAGTGTTTCAGTGATAGGGCAGTACTGCCAAGTGCATGTGCTCTGATATGATCTGCCAGCTGCAGGCCAGCTATGGTGACCAGAGTGGAGCCAAGACTGCAGTCAGCCCAGCAGCAAACTGTGGACAGGCAGAGAGGGGGAGCTCAGGTTAATGAAATTTGTTTTTCCCTGACCTCTTTTAAGGAGTAAGGTAGGCAGGCTGGGCCCTGATGACAGTCTAACTTCAGGTCCATGTGAGAAACCAGAAATCATACATGATTTCAGTAAGAACTGAGTGAATCTGTTCTGAAGTTTATCAAGAAAGCCATACAAAGTTGTGTCAAGTGCTAGTATCCTGGTGGATGTTCTAGTTGGAGTTTTGTGTCTGTATCTCAACTGCTGTTTTTATGATTCCCGTGGAAAATGTGATGGCTGAAGCAGCCAAACTTTTCTTGCTTTTATGGTCTGATAGGGTTTGATACATACCTGGTTTCAAACTTCCATGTTTGAAAATAAAGAATTTTCTGCTTATCAACTCTAAGCTGGATTTTCTCCCCTCTTCCTGTCAACAGTACATTAGCAACAGAAGATGATAGAAGTGAAAGGAAGTGATGAGAGACAGAGGAGAACTGTAAGCCCAGCTGTATAATTCGCTTGTAAATCCTTTCAGGGAAAGTGGTAAGGAGACGAAGCATAAGAACAAAACAGATTGTTCACTGATGTTACCAGAATCACCATATTAAACTGCTGTCTCCAGAAAACCTTATAAGGACCTAATAATTGTTTTGCATCAGTTTCTCTTCCAAATTTTTTTACTCTACTATTGATGCAAATTTTTTTCATATGTAGTCTTGGAACTAGCTAATGGGTTTTTTTTCTGTCCAAAAAGCATACTGAGCTGTGAATTCTGTAAGTGAACATCAGGCATGCTGCAAAAAGCGTGAATAAAGTGCACTCTTGAAAAAAGCAGTGAGATGACTGAAAGTAAACACCTTTGTCACATACTCTAACTGAAACATTCTGCCAAGGAACAAGCTACATATTCTAGAGCAAGTAGAGTGTGTAGTTTCCTTTGTCTTCTCTTTGCCTTGATAAATTCTTCTTCCTCTACCTGTTGTTTTCATGGTGGAGATCAAGACTGTTAGAGGTCAAAATCGGGTTTATAGAGCTATGTGTACAACTGCCAGCACCAAATAAATAAATAAATAAATAAATAAATAAATAAATAAGTGCCCTGAGGTACCTGTTCATATTTACAGTTTCTTAGAAAACAAGACACAGAGAGATTTCTATGTCAGTACTTAGTGCAGTTGCACCAAATACTTTTATGCTCACATAGGAAATTCTGTGGTGCATGTACTTTACCAGAGCTATGATTTTGACTCATGTTGCCTTTGGATTAACCGCAGGCTATGAGCTCTCCTGTCGTCCTTTCTACACTTTTTATTGACCTGAAGTATCTAATGTCACGATTGCTTTTCTTATGCTTGCCCTTCTAATGCTTATACCTGGTGTTTTCTGCTTGATTTCCTTTCTCTAAATTTTGTGCATAAAGGTGCTGTTGTGACAACCTCCAGAACTTTCTGGTCTTTGTATATTTCATGACTAGTTTACTGTTTTGAGCTGTAGAGTTTTTCTTGAGTATTATTTTAAATAAACTTCCCTGGATTAACATTTGCATACTGAAATCAGGTTTGTATTTTTATACCTTTCCAGCTTCTTTCTATTCACTTGCACGCATTCAGTTTTTCACACTCAAAATTCTTTCCTTGTCTGATGTTCTTTTTATCCTTCTCAGCAGCACTATTCTTCAAACTATCTCCTGTAACTTTTACAATTAAAAAATTATACTGCTCTCTGCTGAATTTGAGTTTATTGATCCCCTCCATCATCTGTATCCCCATAGATTTTTGTTTTGCTCGCTTCTTTGAAAATAAACTCATCAGAGTATCTTGATATTGTGGATCTAGCCATTGGTAGCTTATCGCAGTGATGCTAGCTCAGTTAGCCACATAGTGAGTATGTGACACAGACAGGTTGTCTGTTTGGGTTGCTCTTCCAGCAAAGCTGGGCTAATACATTTGGAAAAGGCATTTGTGAAATATAGTTAGAAACATTTTTAGTTGCTAGTAAATTGGAATTCATATTAAACTCATTATTGTAGGATATATGTATTTGTCCTTATTGGTAATCATCCATGTGTATCAGTTCCTGATTTCTTTCACACTCTTGCACAATTCAAACTATTTAAACAAGCATTACAGACATATCACTGCTTATAAGAACTGTTGATGATTTCTTAGATCTAACACTTGCTATCTTAAAATCTCTTGATAAATTTGATTAAGGCTACCTATTAACTTTGATTTTGGAAAAGTTGGGTCTGGAAAGCCTAGGTTTGGTGTCTTTCTTTTCCTTAAAAGATTCCTTAAAGTATTATGGTACCAAATTGTACTTAAAAGTGTGTAATATCTTGCCATAACAATCATGACATGAGCTTTTTGTAATGCTTGTTTACATTGCCAGTACCACAGTTTAGACCCATTCTTTGATGTCTTGCTTCCAGAGTGAATGAAGGCTGCATATTACTTGGAAATCCATTTCAGTTGTGCCTTTTCAGGTCTTACTTACAGTTTCGTGCTGTCGGATGGCATTATTGCTAGTTTTGAAAAAATACAGAATGCTTACTTTTTCAGCCAAAATCAGTCTCTAGGCTTGTGTGATCTTGACAAGCAAGAGAAAAATGATGGTGTTTGAATATCTAAAGTAATAGTCATTGAAAAGCTATGCAACTGCAGTCTGGCTAAATTGTTTTAAAAGTTTCTGTTGCAGTCGTCCTTTTGAGTACGTTCTAAATTACAGTACAAGACAGAAGGTACTGTAAAAATGAACTGCTCAAAAGAAACCTTGGATAAAATTGAGGGAAACATTAAATGAAATAATTAGTAGTATGTCAATGAATGCAGTGTATCCTTTGGCATGGGTGACTGAAAATATTAATTGTAATATCTGAGGAAATTAGATTCTCTGATTCTACTTTTCTCTCTACCATCTGACAATGCCAAAGTAATTCTAAAATGTATCAGCCTCTATGACGGTGTTCCAATCTATTTTCGTTCAGAAACTGCACTTGATTGTGAATGGTTGCTAGGATGTGCCTTAGGTTGCTTATGTTGGAAAGGCTTGCATGTCTGTGGTTGACAGGCAGTCTTATAATACATGGTAGATTTTACTACCAACTCTTAAAGTTCTTCCAGCTCAAGTATTTTCCAGCACCAGACAGTAACACCTCTTGAGGACTCCACTGAAAACTGAGAAACTGCATCAATTCTAGAGGACCACTGCCTCAGTTAATTCCAGCTGATTGCAAATCTAGTTAACAGTTAAACTATTTGTCACACAGCAAACATCACATGTGATAAGTGTCATGCGTTCATATTTCATTGTAAGTGGATTTTTTTTTCAAAATAGTTTTTTTGTTTTACAGTAAAGAAATAATTTGTCCAGAAAAAACTCCCCAGATTAACCAATCTTATCTTCTTAAATATCAGATAAGGAAATGTATCTTTTAAATTATATAAATTAAACATGGATACTGCAATTATCATTGTGATAACATTGCTCTGGCATTACTTAAGCATTTTGTGAAAATAATCCTGGTAATTTTTGTCCCTTAAATAATATAGAAAAAATATATTTTTCTGAGTTTCATATTCTGAAACTCGTTGTAATCATCATCTTTGTTGTGCTGAAGTGTCTCCCTGTTCCTTCTTTTAACAAGTGAATAAGAGATTAATATCTCAGTAAAAGCTGGAATAAAATGGTGCTGTGGAACTTCTCGTGATTCTCAGCTGTGCTTCGTAGACTTCCATTATATTTGAAGTTTTATGTCTGAGATGACAACCACCACAAGATTTTTGATTTTTTTTTTTAGTAGTGGTTGCTTCAGGGCAATTTATGGTAATGACAAACAAAGATGTTGACCCTTTCAGTTCTTAATTTATTTTTCAATGCTTTTGATTTGATAATAAATCAGATTTGTCTGCAAGTGTCCAACTATTTACATCTCCAGTTATGGAGATCAAGCAAGATTACCTAGAGCAGGCTGTTCTGGACCGTGTCCAAAGAGCTTTTGAATATCTTCAAGGGAGGAAACTGTGGTTTTTCTGGGCAACTTGTGCCAGTGCTTGGTCATCCTCTCGGGAAAAAAAGTGGGTTTTTATGGTCTTTCTCCTGTGTTTCAGTTTGTCACCATTCCTCTGGTCTTGTCAGTGGGCACCAACGAAAAACAGCTTGGCTCCCTCTTCTTTGTACCCTCCCTTTGGGTTATTTGTATACGTTGATAAAATACCCCCTGAGCCTTCTCTTCTCCAGGCTGAACAACCCCAGCTCAGCCTTTCCTTTTAGGGGAGATGCTCTAGTCCCATCATCATTTTAGTGGCCTTTTGCTGAAATGTCTCCAGTATGTCCATGTCTCTGTTGTACTGGAGAGATCAGAACTGGACACAGTACTCAGGTGTGGTCTTACCACTGCTGAGTAAAGAAGGATCACCTCCCTCTGCTTTCTGGCAACACTCCTTCTAATGCAGCCCATTAGCATTCTTTGCTGCAAGAGCACATTACTGGGCTCATGTTCAATTTGATGACCACCAAGGCTCCCAGGTAATTTTCTGCCAAGCTGCTTTCCAGCTGGGCAGCCCCAGGCCTGTACTGGTGGCTGAGGTTGTTTCTTCCCATGTGCAGAAGTTTTCACTTCTCCTTGTTTGAACTGAGTGAGTTTCCTGTCTGTCTGTTCCTCCAGCCTGCCCAGGTGCCTCTGGATGGCAGCACAACCCTCTGGCATATCAGCCCGTCCTCACAATTTCATTTCATTAACACAGTTGCCAAGGGCGCACTTTGCCGAGTCATCCAGCTCATTAATGAAGATCTTGAACAGGATCTAGTATTCGGGAGCCCTTTCTGTTGTCTTTGACATCCCTGACCAGAATCAATTCCATCTGGGCTTTGACTTTCCTAACCTCATCNGGTCTTACCACTGCTGAGTAAAGAAGGATCACCTCCCTCTGCTTTCTGGCAACACTCCTTCTAATGCAGCCCATTAGCATTCTTTGCTGCAAGAGCACATTACTGGGCTCATGTTCAATTTGATGACCACCAAGGCTCCCAGGTAATTTTCTGCCAAGCTGCTTTCCAGCTGGGCAGCCCCAGGCCTGTACTGGTGGCTGAGGTTGTTTCTTCCCATGTGCAGAAGTTTTCACTTCTCCTTGTTTGAACTGAGTGAGTTTCCTGTCTGTCTGTTCCTCCAGCCTGCCCAGGTGCCTCTGGATGGCAGCACAACCCTCTGGCATATCAGCCCGTCCTCACAATTTCATTTCATTAACACAGTTGCCAAGGGCGCACTTTGCCGAGTCATCCAGCTCATTAATGAAGATCTTGAACAGGATCTAGTATTCGGGAGCCCTTTCTGTTGTCTTTGACATCCCTGACCAGAATCAATTCCATCTGGGCTTTGACTTTCCTAACCTCATCCTTGGATGCTTGGGACAATGTTTCTGTATTCCTCCCACATTACCTGTCCCTGCTTCTACCTTCTGAATATTTTCTTTTTTGTGTTCTTTTTGAGATTGGCCAGGAGCTCCTATTCCTATTTCTCTTGCAGAAAAGACCAACACAGAACTGCTGGTATTCCTCCTGCTCATACGGATCTTTAAACAATTATCAGCAAGCATACTTTATTACATTTCTTTCCAAGAGGAAAGAATACTCCATTTGCTGCAGAAGGAGTATTTTGAGCCAACACCCCTGTCTGCACCATGAGGTGTTGAATTTCCTGAGGCAGATTCATCAAACTTTTATATAAATGTCTAGGTGTATGAGATTTCTTTGCTTTATATTCCTGAGTATCTCAGCTTATTTTTATTGATCACAAAAAGCTGTATGTGAGCTCATTTGACATGTGGAGAGATATCAGAAAACTATGTATTTCTTCCTTTGAATGATTTTTTATTTCTTTGTATAGCTGGACAAAATCTTCTGATTCTAAGGCCAGAGTTTTCAGGAGTGTGCAACTATTTTGCAGAAAGTTGAGCATGAAGGGTAATAGCGTCTCATTTCTGAGATTTTGCCTCGTATTCAGATAGTGGCAACTCCTTTCTTTGAATCCCTTACCAGAAGTTAATCTTCTCTAGCACCTCATATATGGGCATTTAGTTTGGATGTTTTTAGCTAGTTACTCTTTTATTGGTATTTATGTGTTTCTCCGTTCCAGTACAAACATCTTTATCAGTCTGTAAAAATAAATTGTTGGTGAGTGTAATGACTTATAAGTGAACACTCTCTAGCAGTTTAATGCCTAAGAGTGTTGGAGGGTTTGTTGTTGTTGGTTTGGTTTGGGTTTTTTTTCCACAAAGATAGCAACTGTTACAATAGGCTACTGTAGCTGGGGCAGTTTCCTGAGTGAGCTACATCTGTGGGAAAAGAGTATTTATAGTTTATAAAAATGATGAGCTCTCTAAAGCTGTATTGGCTAGATTTTGTGTTGTCAGCAAGTGGAATATTGTTTTCAGTTCTTTGTCTTTTAAATGCTGCTCAGGGACTTATGTACGGTGTAATTGATACATGCAGAAAGATTTAGAATTTTATATTCTTTAGGATGCCACACTTATGTGGAATAGAAGAATGAGACTGGGAAAGATATTTTCCTCTGAGAATGATACAGATTATTGCCTGAATGTTTATACCTCCTAAGCCTTTTTTGCAGTACATTTTTGTACAGAGCTAGTTATGTAGCCAAGACATTGTTAGATAATAATACTTTAGGACAGAAAAGACCCTTACAGTGTTTTAGTTAATACAGTTTTAACACAAACCAGATTTATGTATGCTGTTTTGCTCATAAAATTATAAAAGGTACAAGAGGCACTATGCAGTCATTCCTTACCCACTGAGGGCATTGATGTTTACCACATAAAGACCTCATGGTTCTGCTAGCAAACCCTTATATTGCCACACAGTTGTTCTCAGTAGATGATCTACTTAAAGGAGTAGATATGTGCTGCATATGTGTAGGAAGCAAGTGATACCTCCTCTTCTTAAGACATTTAAGTTTCATAACAGAAACCATTCCCTTACTCCATTGTCAGGAAGGAAGCACACCAAGGTTTGTCAGGGTGTGAATGAGAAAACAGAATGGTTGCTAATTGACAGAATTCTTTGCCCATGCAAAGAAAAATTGTTAGATATTTGAATGTGTTGCATATAAGCGTGCAAGTGTGTGCGTGGATCTGTGAGTATATACGTGCAAAGGATTTAATTATCTTAATAAAATCATAGAATCTGAATTGGATAGGAATTTCCATGCAAATAAGTTGAGTGCATTTTCCGTATATCAGAACGATGTATTGTTTTCAAAATGCTCCCTTCAAGGGCAATACAAACATCAAGAACTCAAGACAAGTTTAGTTGTGTCTTGTACGGTGAAGTATGAAGAATGGAGTCTTTGATATTTGGGTTGGTGTGTTCTTCCTTTAGTTACCCATTGTAAACATGTATGTCCCTTTGCAAAGACAATCAATATGAAACCCTGGCAAGATTAAAGCAGCTAGAAGAGAATGTAGATATACGAAAAGTGTATTTGTACAGTCTAGGAGGACTGACAGAAAATAATATGTCGAAAGGACTTAGTAGGTACATGTAGAACCTACAATAATGAATGTAAACCTAAGTATTGTCACACAAACAGAAAGACTTGCATCTGTACACTTACCCAATTCTTTTAAATATTTTTCTTGTGTTGAGCTGAGATGATATAGATAAAGTACTTTAATATTAATGAATAGGAGATAAAATAATAAACTTGTGTCATATACAAAAACAGGAACTGAGGCTTATTTTCCAGAGGAGGAGAAAATAAGCATCTTTTGTCAAATCAGACCACACTGACACATTGCTCAATAATTCACCATGGTTTTGCCTCTCCTCCTTTGAATGTTCCCAAAAAGTGGAGTACCAAAGAATATTATACTTGAGACTACTTTAAGTGGCTTCTAGGTTTCATAAATATTTACTTTAAAATTTTAACCAGGGCAACACACCATATAACTGCTAAGGACTTAGAAGTTTCAAAACCTGAGTGAATGGAGCCAGCTGAACTTGATGAAAGAATTACAGGATGTAATGATAGAATGCACTGAGTTAAGGTATTATGTATTTAATGCTTTATAAAGAGATTTATTCAGTGATAAAGAAGCTTAATGGACTAATGGGTAGGTTTTAGTTTCACAATGACAGCTTTAGTGTTCTACTACTTAGGTGGAGTAAAAATACTGTAATCATTCTGCAGCAGAAGTCATTTGGCTTACAGGTGGAGGCATCACACTGTGCTTCCTGGCACTAAATTATCAGTGTTACTGTCCTTAATATTGAAAAGTGTCACAAAAGAGAATTTGTTCTCTTCTATCTTTTCTATGAAGCTTATTGATGAATATAGGAGTATGGGGGTTTAATTTTTAGAAGTTACAATTACTTCTGTTTTCTCCACACAGTACATCGGTTAAGTCAGTTTTCCCTGCTGTACTGGAAGGGAATTATACAAGAACATAGCCTTACTTGTGTATTTATGACCAGTTCCCAAAGTGTTCCAGTGAAGAAGTTCTCTAGTCTCCTGTAATGCATGGCCATGTCATATTCAAGAAGTTTAGACCAGTTTGGATAGTTCTCAGATCAGGAAAAAAGTCCTGTTCAGAAAAGCAAGCAAGCTTCACTGTAAACGCCGTAGCTGAAAGTCAAGTACTTAATTCAGTGCTTAACTGAACAAGAATGAACTTAAACATTGTGCTTTCCTAATTTCCTCCCCAAATGAATGAGTAGATCAGTGTAGGACTGTGTTTTTGTAGTTTCATAATGTCTGATACTCCCGATTCTGCTTGAGTGTTTGGCCCATGTTTCTTCAGTTAATGTGCATGTTTCTTAATTGCATCTTTGCAATGTCAGCCCATTTCCTAGCTTCAATCTTGTGATCTTTTTTAAAACCTGCTTTGTCCCTTGTCTTTACATGTAGTAAATGAAGCTGTCTTTCCCAATATCCTCCCTGTATTTTTCAGTTTAAAGCTCCCTCAGCTGATTGCAGGCAGACATATAAAACAAGTCTGTCGAGCAATTATCTGTGTGTCTTCCAAATGCTGAACCTGCAAACCCCCCATATCTTGAGTTTTCATAAATTTGTCAATTTTTCCCACCTCCTGTGGGTGGGAAAAATCTCTTATTATCAAAGAGTTTTTGTAAGTGTTACAGAGCTAATTTTAGGCTTAGATTCTTTATCTTTCATGCTACAGCATAAAATAGGATAATTACGGTTTGATTTTCATATTAGAGAATGCATTGGTAGTCTTGCAATAATTTTTAATTATTTGTAAAGTGAGCAAACTTGTGAAATCTGCTGAGAAAAAGTGATTGAAAACCATTATGCTATTATTTGTAATCGGATTAGAGTATTATCCTCTAGAGTATAAGAAAATGCCATTAAATGAAATTTTCTGCTTCAGTATTACCTACTTTGTGTAGTCTTCTTACATTATCCCCAACCCAAAGGGAAAATCAAAAACAAAAGGTAAAAAAGCCAAATGTATGAACAAAAATTACTATTTTTCTCTCATAAATTCACTTATAAACTCAGTGTCATCAGTTTTCAGCAGTGTTAAATATGGTTATTGACTTCAAACTCGTAAGTTCATTGAGACTTGTATACTGTTGGGAATTAAAGAAGGATGGAGGGAGTACCTGTACAGAGTGTAAAGAAGTATCTCATGCTGCTACACTCCTAATAGCAGTATGGGAAAAGGAAGTTTTGTGTTCTAAGCACAATTAGAACTGTTATAGCTCCTTGTACTCTTCCCATAGTCCATGTTTCTCTTGAATAGCTGTGCCTGTGTGTGCAGTGTTCAGCAATTTACCAGTTAATCCAGTCAACTCACAGCAGATCCAAGCCTCCCAGTTTAAACAGACATAAAAATTCCATTATGGTTATTTGTGTGCTGGCTGCTTGTTAGTATTGCAGGTTGGACCCCTTTCTAAATTATCTTCTACAGAGTATGTGTATCTATAAGAATAATTTTCATGTGTTTCTTTCTTACCTAAAGCATATGTTAAGAATTGTGGAGTTTTGAATGTAATAGCTTTATTTTTTATTATGGGCTATAAAATTATTTTCTTGCCTAATTTGCTTCAGTCAGACATTTTGTGATGTGTATATAGCTTTCCTTCAGTAACAATAAAATTAAATTATGACAAATGATGATTCATATTTAATTTTCATTAATTTTCATACTAAATTTATAATAATTTTAAAATCAAAGACCTTAGTTTATTTGGAACTTAATGCAGTACAATGACTCACTAACAAGTGAAAAGCACCTTAAAAGTATGCAAATTTTCAAGGTTACAATGCCACCAAATACTTAAAGGGCACAATAAATCAATAAGCAATTGTACAGCTTCTTAGAGGTGAGTTAGGCAAAAATTAATAAATTTGTAATTGCATTATGAAGGGCCAACTCCTCCGTTAGATTTATTGTTGAGTATTTGCTATGGTAGGAACAATCAGAAAATCAATTGACTTGCCTTCTCTTTTTGGCATTAGTTTATGGGAATTGTTGTATTTGCTATTCAATGCAGATTCTTCAGAAAAAAAAGCCAGAATGTAACTAAAAGAGAGACTTTGATTGAAACATTAACCAATAGGCAGGGGTGATTAAAGTAAGATATTCTATGATAACAGTACAACTCAGATATTTGTGTAACACGTGGGCTTAAAGTTGTGTGCATCTCAGCCATATGCCTGCTTCTTTTTGACACTTAACAATACATGAGTAAAGTGTGTGTTTTGTCTTCCGTAGTATAACATCTGAAGCTGCATATAATGCAAATGTAAATACATAAATTAAAATGTAAGTGTTGCAAGCTTAAGGAATTTTTTTTCCTGTTGAAATTTGAAATGGACGATCTTTGTTATTTCAGTCATAACATTGGATTAATTGCAGAATTCTGTCATCTTCGTTTTATTGTCATGACTATTGTAAGAGAATGAAGGAGATGAAAAATTCAGTTGAGATGCTGTCATCAGCAAAATTTCTACATAAAATAGTCTGATCTGGAAATTTAATTATTTTCCAACCATTTCTGATGCAGAGAGCTTCCAGAAGCCAATCTTACCTGTGGTTCCATTACAGATCTGTACAAATGTGGAACTCTTTTCAGAAACAGGATGCTAAAAAGCTGTGGCTTTGAATTGATACAAAGTTGGGGTTTAAAGTTGACAGATTCAGATATCCCAAACTTTTAAAAGCTACTCATCTTCTTTGGGTTCCCTTAGTTTTGTTCTCATTTTTTAAGTCTTACTGATATGCATCAACATAATCAATACTGAATGTGTTAATCATCTGATGAACTAAGTTTGCCAAGGACAACTTCAAGCTTCACTTGAATTATATTTGTTTGATGTTGTAAAAGTAACTTTTAGCTTTATACTGAAAGGGAGAATTTCCAGGGCAAACTGGATGTTTGGACATTCTATCCTAACTTGGTTAAGATAGACTATAATTTGGAGCTGAGCTGTAAGCAGACACGATATCTAGTTTACCAGTGGCACTTTTTAGCTTTCTAGTCTCTATCCAGTAAGTGTAGTTTCAGAATTTGAAGATTAGACAGATTGCTGTGTGGAATTTTATTATCCATTTTCTCCAGCCAGTAGTACAGAAATTTTCACAGAAAAAGGAAGGAAACTGGCAGTTTTCTCCAGATCACACAGAACTCTATACTGTACACTCTATCTATACCATAGTTTGTATACATAACTTCTATTTCTTTTGAATTTGTCTTGGTACTATATGGGTTTAATTTTCCACAGCCTGCTTTGTACTGCAGAGCAAATTAAAGGTTAATTTTTTTAGGATAAAACTTTTCTTTCTAATTCAGTAATTAAGTATTTCCCCACTTATGCTGGGTGATACTGAAGTTTAAGAGAAAAGTAACTTTCTGTAATTCAAAACCCACTTCATAAATCAGAAGAATTAACAGAATTAACTAGGAGCAGCTCTACTGTAGCGCATTACACCAGAGGCTGAGCTCTGCATGCAAAACACTGGCTCATAGAATCATAAAATCATCTAAGTTGGAAGGGACCTTTAAGATCATTGATTCCAGCCATCAACCTAACACTCTTTGAGCTCCTTTGATTGGACTTAGCATTCAGCTTGCACTGAATGAGCTCTGTCTGAAGCTTGGCAGGAACCAGAGAATATTCATGTGTGTTGTAATGAATGGAAGAACATGGAAAGGCTCAAGGGTGTTGGCACAACCAATGTCTCAGTATGATGAGATAAACATAAGTATTTTTCTTTTGAAAATTAAGTCTTGGCCCGTGAACATTACGCCTGTGTACACATATTGAGTTTGTTTGTCTTTTGACTATTGTATTTCATTCATAATTAAATGTTTAATACAAACTTCTAAAGAGTTTCTTGAAGGTGCCGACCTTCAGTTATGCCCTGAAACAAGTGGTTGATGTAAGGATGACATAGTCTTCTCCCTTTATTTGGTGGCATTCTTCAATTCAATTCAATTCAATTCAATTCAATTCAATTCAATTCAATTCAATTCAATTCAATTCAATTCACATAAAAAGTTTTAAGAACAAACTTACCCTACTATCTACATTTGCTACTACAAACTAACATAGAAATGTGTGGCTGTTGATATTATAGTGCCCACAGATTCTGTTGTAAAAATGAAATTTGCAATTGAAAATATAATGTACAGGACATTTATATTCTGCATAGCCCTGAATTTGCAGTCATGCTTCCAAATCCACCTTAGAATAAATTTGAAGAACCTGCCTTCTAACAGAAGTCTCTTGTATGAGTGCAGAAAATATGAAAGAGAAGTTGCTGTCTAAAGTTGTGAAAACTAATCTGGCTATGATTTCCAAAATTCTCCTTAAACATTTTCGGCAGTGTTATTCTTGTCCCCTTAATTTAATAATCTAGAAATATAGGAGATAATTGAGAAAAAGTCAGGTTAATGATCACAGGCCTTTTTCTGTACATTTCAGATATGACAAGCTATTGCGTTTAGTGGTTCTGCAGTCATGTAATTGTCTGTAGAAAGTGTCAGTCTTTGCTAGATCATGCAAAACTCCCTAGATAATAGAAAAGGTATTAAAATTATTTAAAGAAGGATAAATCATTACTATGATACTAATCATGCCTTTTGAACTCTGAGCTACCTTCATGATGGGGAGGAATTTGAATGTTTAGTAACATTTAACTGTTCTTATAAGAAACAGTAATACTTTTCCATGAAATAAATAAACTTTTTTAAAATGTGCCAATTCTGTATTCTCCAGAGCCTTACTAAGTGGCCGAGGCATGGAAGTCAAACAGATTTGTTAAGAAGTCTCAAGAATATTTTTCAGTTGCATAGAAAATGTTGCTGAACTTCATAGCTTTGAAGAAAATTATATTTGCCTTGCAATACTTGCTGTGTAAATTCTTTAAATTGTTACAGTTGAACAATAATCCAGACAAATAAATAATCTGTGTTTATGCTTCTTTTTTTTCTTTTCTTTTTTTTTAATGTATTGGTGACAATCAAATTTAGTGATCTTATCTTCCATGAATTCAGCGTCTCACAACTGCTTTCTAAAGTGCATCTTGCAGAATTAAAATTTTCTGAAGTTTTGCCGTAAATTTCTTTGCATTTCACTGAATAAGCTTGTAATATCAAAGCAAGATACGAAGAAGAGTTTATATAAGCCGTAGTGTCGACATCACATTAAATGCATAGTACCCAGTGGAAATTCTATTGGCACTAGACCCCTGCTTTCTTTCTCCCTTGATTGTCTAAACCACCATGTTATAGCAGACTTCTCTCTTTGGCCTGCATTGAATGTTCAGCCAATATATCTTCTTACCATTTCAAGCAGTGTTCTCCAAACCAACATGAGTTGATTATGACCAGTAGTTCAGGATTCCGTAGCACTGAGAACTTGTGTGGGTTAACCCTCTCTGGGTTTTGTGTTGGGGGTTTTTTGAGTTAAACCACCCCTGTGTAGATCATTTTCACAAGCTACTTACCACAGAAACAAGAAATTAACTTTCTACGTGTCTGACTCTGTAATATTCCTTTACACTATAGTGTTTGCATGAGAAGATTGTGACTTAGTTATGATGTTTGTGTTTTATAATGGATGAAGTACTTAATAGGAGAGTACTGTGATTTGAAATTCTATACCTATTGAAGATTTTTCTGACACATTTATTTAATTGCAGTGGACGAAAATTAGCAATGTTAGATCAGTGCAATGCATATGATGGGGAAATTTTGAATGACATCGTTCTTCTCAGTAACACAAAGTGACATTATTTATAATACTATTATGTTATTTACTTATTTGTGTACCAAAAAAAAGTTAATAGCACGAAGTTCTGTACTGAATTTCTTTCCAGTTTGAAAGCAAAGTTTGTTTTCCTAAAAGTGCATGGAAAACTATGACTTTTTTTTTTTTACACTGTTTCATAACCATAAATTTATAAATGGCATCTGCAGAGATTAAATTCATAGTTTAAAATACTGTCATGTTCGAAAAAGACAGTTAACTCCACTATAATTAAAAAAAAAAAAAAAGTGAACTCAGTGTTGGAGATCCTTCTGCATGTGTGGTGGAAAAATGTGCACCTGACATGTTCACCTAGGAATGAAGAATAATCACTTCTGTGAATGGTTTTCTTCTTATAAAAATGTTTTGTAATTAGTACAGATATTGTATTTTACTCGTATATTTGCTATTTACCAAGTTAATGATTTTTCAGGCTTTGTAGAAGATTCAAAGAATCACCTATGACTATATAGTTAATTTTCTCCTCAAAAAAATCTTGAGATACTTTTGTTTATGCAGGAGTGCGTTCCCGTTGTGGTTTGAGTCTCTTCTTTAAATCAGTAGTCTCATGACCTCAATTTGTATAGAGCAATGGGTGAGAGAAAAGCATGTTTGAGTACTGGAGGTTAGTTTATCAGACCTGTGCTTTGATGATGTGAGTCAAGTGAATTTTTTTTATTTAATAGCTCCATATTGGCAGTACACTACCGAAAATTCCTTGCAAAACCATGATATATTTCTTCTAATTCACTCAGCATTTCTGGTAAAATGGACTCCCTAAATCATTGTAATAGAGAAGGTAGGGGTTGATAGGTAATACTAGTATACTGTGTCATTTGTGCATTCCACTTTGTCTAGTAATCTGTGCTTTGTTAACTGAGCACGAATAGAAATTTAAATGCTGTTTTTAGGAGCACTGTGCATCTTCTCGTACCTTGCTTTGTGATTCTGACTTCATGTTTATTTAGATTGCAGCAAACAATTCAACTGGGTAAGCTCATAGAGCATTTCAATTACATCTAAAATAAATGAACTTTGTTACTTTGTTATAGAACAAGATAGCAATTCTAAGAAACAACACAAACCTTTCACACTTGCATTATTTGGATCATATTTGTTTAAAGCGTAACAGTAGCAGATTATTATATGGTTACAGAATGAATGGAAAAATAGGTTGAAAATTTTTTAGTCTTATTTCAGCTGTTCATGATTTTAATTGAAGTCAAAGGTAGTTGTTAGCTGCATTTATATTTTTTTTTTCCTTCTAAATTAGATTTTAAAATATATTCCAGTCCATCACTAATACTGTGTTACCGTTCTTACTCTGGTTAAATGCCTGAAGGTAACATTTACTCTGCTGAAATATGAAAAAAAAAAAANTGATGAAGAGTTTGGGGGGAAAAAAAAAAAAAGAAGAAGAAGAAGAAATAATAAGATTTTAAAAGACTCAAGTTTTTCAGTATACTTCAAAACTGGAGAAAAGCTTTTAACATAATTCAAACTTCTCAGGATTTCTTTTTATAAAACATTTTTTCTTTAAATATCAGTGCAATTTATGGTAGATTTTTAAATGTGCTCCTACCTTCTGGCTTACTATATCTCCTGCAAAAAGATTAAATTATCCATCTACATGGGTATAGTAAACACATTTAAGGGCTCCTAAAAGCATACTTCAACATGTAATAAGGGAATTCCCCTCTTGTTTCCACAGAAAAGACAGTGGATCTTAACTGAGCTTCAATATGTTACGCATGAGAGAGATTTCTCCCCCCCTTGCCAGAATAATTTTAAGTTTTGAAACACAGTGAGTAGAAAGGGCAATATTCCGTCACTGGATTCCAGTGGAGACATTATGGAATATGGAAACAACACGCATGCTGTACAGATACATTTTATTTTGTAATTATTTTTACTGTCTGTCTAATTTGTGTGTTTCCAGCGCACATCACTACAGATGAATGACAGAAGATATTACAGTATGGGCAGCAGAAATACTGTCACATACAGAGTTTTAAGAGTAGTGGTAATGAGTGACCACAAGTTAATTGCTTGTTGAGTTGATTGAAAATGTATAAGGGATCATATAAGAATATAATCCATAGTAACCAGGTATAATGATAGTTAAAAATATAATTTTATTTCTCTGTTAAAAAATTGTCATAGCAAGTGGATGCGATTGCAAGCTTACTCACACTTAGTAATTATACTAAATTTTTAGTTTTAATTAGAGTAGCTCTTTTGAGACTAAACCTTTTACCATTAGGCTGTTTAAAACCTATGAGATAAAAAGGAAGAGTTCTTTCAGAATATTATTTACATGATTTTAATTAATGATTGTAATCTCCATGGTCATTTTTGAAAAAGAGCATTTAATCCCTTAGCCAGTTTTCATGATTTGCATTTTGCAAAAACATGTAAGCCCTGCAGGCTTATTATCTCCGATTTTTTTCAAACCAAATTTGTTATTGGAGAATTTTATTTTGTTCCTACTCCAAGTCCCATTTCCTATCATAACACCTGTTTCTCATGCAGAGTGAACTGATTGGTAGGAAAGTAAAGTTTGCTTCCTTTTGCCAAGACAGAACATAGCCCTTGGCAAGGTTACCTTTGAAAACAGTTTTTCATGCAGAGACCGTATACAAGCACTATTGCTGTTGCCAAGATCTCTGACTAATGAAGGTTCAGAGCAATAGTGTATTCTTCCTGGTTGCTGGCGGCGCGTATATGTAGCATTTCTTCCGAGAAAAGGCACTCTAGCGTTTCAAACAGAAGCTAGAAGTTTAACCTTCCAGGAGGAAGGTCAGTGTTAGCTTTTATTGATAATACAGAAGAAAGAAACTGTATAGGAATATGAAAGTCTTAAAAACAATGAGTTTTCAAATGGTTTTTAACAAAAATCAGTTTGAAAACTTTAATGTTTACAAAGTTACATCTTTGAATCTTAGGGCAGGCTTATGCTTAGTGTTCCATATTGATGATTTGGGGAACTGATTCCTAACTAGGAAGGATTAGCATATAGACTGAATTTAAAGGTCAGAACTTCAGGAACTCACTTACAGATTTTTTATTTTTATTCCACTTAATGGAAAAGTGTGTAGCAAAAAAGATGGAATATTCCTCTTAGTACCAACTGTGTTTAGAAACCCTGGCTATTAAAATTCCATTTTTTCCAACGTGTGCAGCAAGGAGTCTTTTCTGTGAAAAAGAATGAATACTCAGTTATCTTAAACACAGATTTTTAAATAAAAGCTTCCAGTAAAACTTATTTAAAATGGATAGGCTGTAATCTACTAAGAAGCCAGTGATTGCTGAAGTAAAATTTTATTTAAAATATTAAGTGTCTCACAGCTATAGAAATAGAGAGTTAAGTATATATTCTGGCAACAAATGAGCAAATGAAAATAAGTTCCTTCAGGTAACCAAATTAATAGCTACTCCGTGGATGTCCTCAAACAGTTAATAAAAAAACTCTCAAGAAAGTTCCCAGTGAACTTCTTGTATTACAATTCTTAAGAAACCGTGGTAGTCCATTCACATGGAGTATTCTTCAAGTGAGTGCCTTGGTTAATTTAGAAGCACTCGCTGTGATTAGAATTGGCTACATATTAACAGAAACTGAATGCTCCTTTTATAGCTGTCTTTTCCCAGACTGTTAACCAATTTCTGGGAAAGACTTCCACGTTTTATGTCTCAAATTACACTTCACTGGTTGCAGGAAAATTTTTTTCTTTTTTTGTAATATCATTATATAGCAGGAAAAAAGATAATTTTTTGTTGTTCTTCTTGTCGTAGTCCTGAGAGTACATTTCAATACTTCAGCTTGATAGAATTTATTTTGATTGTGATAGTAATCCTCGTAACTTATTTTGATTTCAAATATATCTTTTAGATAATCAAAGTATCTCTGTCATATATCTTAGCCCTAAGTAATCATTGTGCTTTGGAATTTACTCTTAAAATAGATTTTTTGTGCAGAATCTTTGGTGGTTTTGTTGTGCTTTTTTAAAATTGATATTTCACTTATTACTGAAACTTCAACACTGAATATGTGAAGTGAGGAATTCCTATGAGATCTTATTTTGATACTGCACCTCTTCAAGTTACTACAGGAATGCAATTTTGCATTCAGATTGACTCACACACTTTGGTTTGTTGCAGAGAAGCAGCACAATGGACAAACAAGCTAATTTTTTTGCCTTCTTTTAAATTGCCACATAGTGAAAGTGTAAACATGCCATCATACCCAACTTGTGTGTATAGAAACACACGGAAATTAACTGAAAACAAGGAGTTACCATCTTTGAATGATGGTAACCACCACTCAATATTCCTCAATATACTTTAAGAGATGCTGTTAAGGGATGAAAGGGCATGCTAAAAGAGACAGCAATAGCCTTCCTTACTAGGGAAAGCCTGTGGCTGCAGTTCTGTTGAAAACAATAGTATATGTCATATCAAATCTGAAAGAGATCAACTCTAAATTCTCTGATAATCTAGCATTTTTTAATTTGAGTGCTGCCTTGTCCATTACATTTTAACAGACCTTTCTGTATGGGAAATTTGAAATGCCCTGTGCTGTTCTGTTAGCATTACTGGAGACCACAGAGATCTCATTGAATGGTATTCATAAGTCTATCTTATTGATCTGTCTGTCCTAGAAAGGGTAATATCTAAGTGTCTCCAATGTAGTTAGCCACTACACAGGAAGTCCTCCAGAGAGAAACTCAAAGCTACTTTGAATACTCAGTGTCTCTCCCTTACCTCTTTCTGATTATAAAGAGATTCCTTGGCCTTGCTGAAGTTAAGCTTTGTGACTATCCCTCATGATACTCTTATTCTTGCAGGACCGATATTCACAATGCATTTTTTAACCAAGTATCTTAAGGTATATATTTCAAGATTGATAAAGTTGTTTACATACTTATTTTATTTAACTTGTAATTTTGTGGAAGATGTGGTACAATTTGCCCATGTAATAGAAACTGAAACCATGATTTTAGATGCAGAGTGAATGCAACCCTTATTAAGAAGCTGCGGGATACTGATTTTCGTTCTTTAGGCTTGTCATTTGCTCTTCCAGATCAAGCAGCATCTCTTGTTCTGATTAAATTAATCTGTTTAATAATAAGGTCACAGATTGGCCGTTGTATTTAATACTTCTTTGAACCACGTGCCATTGGTTTGAAACTGTCTCTTCTGTGTTAACTTGACATGTACATACCACAGAGTTAAGCATGTCTAAAATAATTTTCAAGCTTCCTTTGTGTGCTAGTAATGATCTTTCTAATTAAACTGAATTGAGTCTTGAGCAGCAGGATAATTAGTTCATCCTATCATTTTTTTCAGATAGAATTTGGTATATATTTTCAAAATCAGTACATTTTCTTGTTTCGTCATCAGTGGTGCAGCAGACATGAAGTACTTGCTTACAACGAGGCATATATATATTGTGTATAAAAAATATACTGTAGAATCCTGAGCTTGATAGCAGTATCTTGAGTTCAGATTTTAATTGGATATTTACTCTTGGGGCGTAAGGCTGAAGTGAACAACACCATAGGAACAACAATGTTTCCTGAGCAAAGTTAATTAATCTTTCTCTGTTTTTTTAAGTCACTTCTAAGTAATTATTCTGTAAATTGGACCTATTGCTACAGCTGTGTGATAAACAAGGTACCACCTATTATCATATAACATACAATGCACCATGAACTCGATAATTCTCAAACCTCAATGTGACAACTGATAAAATCTCTGCATTTATACAAACAAGTAGTAGAATGAGTAGATTATGTATTTCCAGTCATTGAGTTAGATACTAAATTTTGTCACTAAATCTTTATAATAGTTGTTTTGTACTTTCAGTAAGTTTTCTCATACTGAGTCTGCTACACGTTAAGTTTTTATCAATCTGAAATGCCAATAGCTACCTAAAAGATACTTCCCCATCAACCCTGTCGGGGGCAGGGGGTGAGGGGGTGAGGGAGAAGAAAAAAAAGTGCTATCCTAACAGAGAAATAACAGACTGAGGAAATCTTTTGGAAACGAGATCATTTGCTAGTTTGATACTATGCAGAAATCACTTACCTTCATAACTGTGTTATTTCCCCACTAACAAGTTGAGGTATGACCATCTCTATTCAAACCGCAGCTCGTCTGCCAATTATTTAATCAAAGTGATTACTTATCCAGTAAGAAATTCCTTATGTAAAATTGGTGGTTTGTCCTCAGATATTCAGTGGTTCATTTGTTTTAAAATCCTTTTGTGACACTCCTCTGACAAATTCAAAACTCTTAGCTTTTATAGTTTCATTACCTTCACGGTATAGATGTGTGCGTGAACCCATACTTTTTCAGGTATTCACTTGCTTATCTAGAGACCTCATTTACCCCAGCATAGCAAATATATGACTTGGAATAAGTCGCAGACTAACTGAAAAAACCAAGCAACATCAAAAAAACCCAAATTATTTGGATCCTTGTTTAACACTCTACAATAAAAAATAATTTTAAAAAAGCCTGTCACACTTTCTTCTTTTACACATTTTAGTATTTTCTGCAAGCTTACTTGACATAATGCATGTGATAACTGAGGCAGCTGGTTAAACTGAGGTTTACAATGGTAAGGTCACTATTCTGAATTTAATACAGAATCACAGAAGTCTCTGGGGCAGAAGTCTGTGGGGAAGACCTGGTCCCACCTGCTTCTGAAACCGGGCCTTAGTTAAGTTATTATGGACTCTGTCATGCCAAGTCTTGAGTATTTCTGCTGGGGGAGATTCCACCATTTTGGGGAAACCTACTCCAGCGTTTAAGTGCTCTCAGGATTGGCTTAGTTTTTTCCCAGTGGAGGACTAAAAAAAGATACAGAGGCAGGAGAGAGAGATATGTGAGTTTTATGTCATTGCCCACCCTTCCCCTACACACCCAAAAGAAAAGAAAAGTCCTATATTTTAGACTCTAATTATTAGTTAAAATGCATTCCAGAGGAAGCAGGTTGTTTCAGTATTTCATTTGGTTTTGATTACAATTGCAGCCAAGAACTGAAGCTTGTGTATTGGGTTAGACCTTTATGTCAGCAATGACAAGTTCAGTCATACTTTCTGTCATCTTTTAATTGTTAGCAATTCATCAAAGAAAAATCACTACTCTGAACTTTGAACAGCAGTTCTTCGGGGAATTTGCTGAGATGTTCCCAATTTCAAACAATATTGAATACCTCCTGTTGAAGAAGTTATTATTAGATATTTTTCTATTGTGTTTACAGGGCAGCCAAAAATACTAATCAATTTTGAATAATGTAAGTCATAAAAACTATTATTTTTACACTTCGCATTATTCAAATACAATTTCTTATTGCTAAAACATAATACTAATGCAGCTTTTCTTTGAAAAAATAGTTTTTTCTATAGTTAAAAGCAGAAATAAAGACCGAGTCTAACAATTTGTAATTTTTTACTGATGGAAGTCTAATTCTGTATTCTTTTTCAGAAAGGGGCTTTTTATATTCAAACTTTTATCATGCAGAGTAGGACACAATTAAACTCATACTGAAGCTGATTTCACCAGAACTTTGTGCTCTTGCTTATATTTTATATAGAATTTTCAATTTGTAAATTATATTTTACAGTGAAAATCTATTTATTTCTTCTGTATGTTAATCTTCATATATATTTGTTTACCAAATGAAGCAAATGCCAATAAATTTTTGTTGATTTTAAACTTAATTTTACAAAAGAAAAATAAATTTTTAGAGTTTGAAGAAAAATACTTCTAATGCAGGTAGTATTCAGTAACTCATTTGAATGAGTTTCATTCTTGAGCATGTTGAAGTTAGAAAATGCGTGCTTTTACATGGTATTCTGAAATGGAACACCAGCCATAGCTCAAGTATTTGTAAAATAGGCTACATGCTTAGAAAAGTTTAAGATTGCTTTTGAAAGGTGCTTTGGTTTTTTAATAGAAGATTGCTTGTTAAGAAGCAGTGGTTCTATATACTACCAATTTTCCTGTTCAATACTTTATTTACAGCACTAAACTGCAACAGTTTATTAATGGAGATGTTGCTTCATTTTGTATGCTTCTCTGTAAATAATTGTCACATGCAGAAGCCTTTGATCTGGAGGTTTATTTATACTGTTCTAGTTTACTGCTTTGTAAGACCTCTCTCCTTAATGGTTTCTGAGGATTCCAGTTAAGAAGCTGATTTTATTCCAGTTAAGATCCCTGCTTGGCTCCCACATTTTGACATAATCTTTTTAAAATATTTTTCACCAGATCACTATAGAAGGCCTTACTAATCAAGTTCAATTTATGATGCTGCTTCTGAAACAAAGTATGTACAACTCTGGAACTTTGTTCTGATGTCTGAATCTCCAGATACATTCTCTAGCAATCATGTTAATGTTTTATGGAAACTTTGGCTGTCTTTTTTAAAGCTTCATGATCCGTTGTCTTCTGAGGGTGGTCTTAGAAGATTTTGTGTACTGAAATGGCTCACTACTCCAACTTTTCAGATAATTTTTCATACTTAGCATCACATCACCATGCTGGTCTTCTTCAGCCCAGTACTGTTGTACTCTTTTCCAACAAGTACAACATACTCTAATGCACTCTTCACAATACCACTGATGTAGCTTATTGTGTTTCTTTCTCTAATAAAACCTGTTAAAAGCAGCTCAATCATCAATGTTTTTCTCCTGCAGCTATTTTTAGCATGGATTTATGTATTGTTGAAGAATGGCTGAAGAACAAAATTAATTATAGCTATTTGAGGGCAAGAGAATGAATACTTTTCTATCAATTTATTAGAATGCAAGGAAGTGTGAGTTCATTCCTTAGGAGGAAATGTGATCAAATACTGGATAATTCAGAGAAAACTGAAATATTTAGTGTCTTTTACAAGAATCGGTTGGCTTTGAAGTCCTGCCTAAGCATAATTTTTTAAGTTTAGCCTGTGTCTTGGGTTGTTTTCCGGAATGGAGAGGTAAACTTAGGGGCAGGCTCAGGGATAAACTCTAATAGCTTCAGCAGTGGATCAGGAGACAGAAGTTGATGCCAGTGGGCAGTGGGAGTTTGGGATCTGCTACTACAGTACATGAGCAGGCAAAAGTGTCAAGTTAATAGAAGTACTGGATATTTGGCACTGGATAGGCTAGTTATCAGGGAATGAAAGGCAGGTTAAAAGGGACTTGGAAGTAGTAACCGTTGGGTGAAACTGGCTGTTGAGGCCAACAATGCCTCGTATTAATTCATCTTTAGTTTATTGCAAATTACAGTTTACGGATATATTTTTTTCTTAAGTTATTCTCTACCCTATATTTGCTCTGTTGATTATTTTGTAGTGAATGTAAGAGTAGTTATGGGAGCTATGTAGGTTTGACTGTTCCTAAACAGAGGACTTTTCCCATGTCTTCATATAATTTCTCATATCTTTTAAATTATTTCTGTAACTGCTTGCTATCATTCTGATAATTCAGCCTTCAAAACTGCTGTTTGATTTGAAGAGCACACATTTCAATCTGTCATCCAGGTCAGTCTGCGGCTTTGTTAGTGTTGTAATTGAGGTAGCTATCTGGTCATAGGTGATTCCTTTAGTGAAGTCTGAAGTAAAAAGGGCATTTAATTCTGGTCTTTCAGCATCACTCGTTGACAGGTTTCCTTAGCTATTAAACGATCCAGCAATTGTTTCTTGGGTCTTTCTGTAACTATTGAGCATACTTACAACATAACTTTTGCTGTTCTTTGTCTCTTGCTAGTTTGGTTTCAGTTTGTGGCCTGTTCTTTCTGATTTTGTCCCCAAAGTGTCAGTCTATTATGCTTATGTATTTGACACAGTATACATTTCTATTTATTTCTATTTATTTACTTCTGTGTTCAGGCTTGTCAAAGAGTTCTGAATTATCCACAATTCCTTTTTATTGCGATTATTCCTCATTCTGATAAATTGTGCTTGGTTATCCAGTGTTGTGGTTTCAGCCAAATTTATCAAAGCCGGACTGACAGATAGCCCTCCCCCCAAAAAAATAGAGAAGGGGAGGGGAAGAGATAAGGAGATTTATGAGTTTAGAAAATAACAAAATAGATACAATATCTACAAAACCATATCAAGCTCCCAGGTTGATGGTCACCTCACCATCAGGCATACTCATTGCATGGGGCATCTGGGCCAGTGATAATGGAGTGCTTCTCCCATTCATTCCCAATTAGGCTCACTTCAGGCTCTTCAGAAGGGTTTCCTAATGGACCAGCTTCTGCACCATCTCATTCCGTGCAGCCAGCTCCATTATCCCACCATCAGAGCAACCAGGAGACAAGTGTCTCGCCATCATTACAGCTAAAATCCTTTCTTATATTTCACAAATCCTTCATAGAGAAGGATTTAGTGCTTATCTCTGCATCTGATTCCTCCTGCTTTTCTGGTGCAGGATCCTCTCCATTATTGTCTTTAGAAGGACTCTTTCCTGCATCTTCATCCGAAGAGTCCTCTCCCTTACAATCTGGCTTTACTTGGTCTTTGTTACAAGGGACAGAGGGCTGAGCTGACCTCCTNTGATTCCACCCCTGTCTGAGTGGCGCCTCTGCATCTCACTCCTGCACAGATGTTTCGTAATAAATACCTCTCACAGCACATGCAGTGAAATCAACAGCGCTATCACCATCGAATGACAGCAACGATAATCACAATAACTCTCCAAACAGCCCGCATTCCATTCGTATCACTTTGGGATAGGTAATCATTAGAGGGCGAATTAAATTTTCCACAGGTAAAATCAGAAGTGTAATTAGCAGCAGAATCCATCACATGATGCCCAAGATGTGCGAGTATCCTGGTAATCCGGTTTCTCATATTATACAACTGAAAGCTAGTCCACGCCAACAAAGCACACCTGGACCACCGCATCCAACTACAAAACAAAAATAAACTGATC
>VXBW01004008.1:0-16498 GCA_013400375.1 Thinocorus orbignyianus
GTCGGGATATAAATATTGGAGCAGCCGGGCTTGGGGCGTGCGGCGTCGGTCGGGGAGGTGGGGGCTGTGGTCGGTATCATATTCGTGTTTGTGTCTGTCCCCCCCCATCGGTGTTATTGTTTCCCTGTAATACTTGTTGTTCTGTTAAACAGTTTTCTTTTGTCCCAACCCACGAGTCTGCCTGTTGTTTTCCCTTCCAATCCTCTCTTACTGCCGTGGAAAAATCGGAGTGAGCGGGCTGCCACGTGGCTCTTTGTTGCCGCTGAGGCCAAACCAGGACAGAATGTGAGAACTGCAACAAAAGAGAAGTTGAGCAATTACCTTTGGGGCTGTAATTAGAATTGAAGTGCATGATCCCAGATGAACATTGCAAGATACAGCTGTGCTCTTCTGAGTGCCATCAAAGCTCCTCCCAGCCATGACTCCCCGCTTTCTCTGCCTTTCTCTTATCTCCTCTTGCTTCACTTTTCCCTCCTCCTGCATTCCAGCTCTGAAGTCAAACTCTGGCTGAAAAGACAGCACTAGTCAGCTGTGTGCCAATAGGCTACAGATTTCAATCATTTAAATTTTCTGTTAGAGCTCTAGAGCATTTCTTTGTTTAGGGGAAGATGAACATAGCAATAAATGTTTTGCTTTGAGGAATCAGATTAAATAAAAATAAAATTCTGATTGAAGTTTCAGGAAAATTGAAATCTAGAGTGAGAAAATGTAGCAGTGATGAAAGAACAGCTCAGAAATCCCCAGGGAATCTGTCAGTGTCAGCTGTAGGACCTGACTTTACTGACATTGCAGGGACATCATTAGCTTCTCAGCCTTTAGTCACACAAGATGTTCCTTTGGGTGTTTCAGAAGTGTTCAAATGGGGACAAAAAGTGCAAGGAAGGCTTGAAAATGCAGAAACATGGAGGGTCTGTCTTTGACACACAGAGTTGCTGGCACGTGTACTGAGTTAGCTGTATTTTTCACCTTCAGAAGTAACTACTGGGAATAACCAGTGCCAGAAGTTAGACTGAGGACCTCTTAGCAGCATTTCTTGGGCTTCTTGTCACACTTCCTCTAGGGCACCTGGAGTGGCACTGGTGAAAAATAACTGCAGTAGCCAAACCAGACCCTGGGGGCACGTGGAGCCCGTTGTGCAGCCCTTTGTCAGGACTCAATCAGGAGGTGCCAGTTCTGCCCCATGAGGCCAGGATCCAACTTGTCAGTCAGTTGAACTGAACTACACCTGTTAATGGTGCTGCTGTTGGTGCAGCATCATGCAGCAGAGTCCGTTTGCCTGTATTACTCTATTGCAGCAAAACAGGTGTAACAGTTTTTGTTCATACAGTTTACTTTCAACTCAAGCTAGAAGGTTTATTTCCTGCTGTGGAATACAGCGGTTGCTAATCTGAAATCTGATATATGTACAAAATATTAACTTCTAATATCCTGTGAGCATTTATAAAGCAAGTAATCTCTGCAAGTCATTTATCAGCCTGGAGAGAGTACTTGTGCTATTTGGTTTTGCTTTCCCTACTGCCGTAATCAGTTCTCTCCTCACTGCTTGATGATCTGGGCTTTCTGGAGTTTTCGCAGCAAGTCTTAGACAGACTTACATAGAACACTTTGCAAAGCAAACCTGTGCCTGGCAGGATTTACTACTTTTTACAGTATTTACAACTTTACAGGCAGTGGCACGACAGCCTGGCTTCCAGTCTCTCTGAGTGCTCCTAAAGCACACAGAATTCTGTAACTCTACAAAGATGTGAAGAGGCCCCCGACGTTGCCCTCTTTGCTGCCTCCGCCAGCTGGGAGTAATTCTCTACCCTTCCAGCTGCTCTGACACGCAAAGGTTATTCTCACAAATTACTCACCTTATAAGAAAGGCCTGGTTCTAATTCACTGAAGACAGGAGCACGCAGAGTTGCCAGCAGGTCACAATTATCAGGCAAGATCATTAAGCAGGCATTAGTGACTAATTATTAAGTTAATCCAAATAGTAATTAGATTTGAATAAACTGTGAGCAATTAATAAAACCTAAAATAATTAAAATGGTTGTTAAATGTGAATTTAACCACACACTTAAAACATGTTTTGTGGGTTGCTGTCAAAAGGATGTTCAACCATGCTACATTCTTAACGAGTGTGTTACTGGGTTGTTGTTACCAGGCTCAGGGATTCGGCAGTGCTGGCTGTGAAACCGTGACGCAGCCAGCCCAGCAGAGCAGAGTCAGGCTGTGTCCCCATTTACATGGGCTCAACCTGAGACTTCTAAATGGATAGTTAATATTTAATCATTGAGCATTTAGCACAACATACCACTTAAAGTCCTACCACTTTAAGTTTATTTAGCACGATTTTGGGAATACTAAACCACTTGGCAATGATTCATAATTTCAAAATCTCAACATACTTCCCAAACATGTAACCATACACGGAAGCTAAGGATTACTACTTGGCTCACAAGGGATAGGCCATTAGAACTTTACAGGGATGTGACTGTAGAGTAAGGGTTAGACCCTCAGTACCAAGGTGCTGACCTACATGTGACATCTCCCACAGAGCACAGAGCAGTGGCACAATTGCCTACAGCCAGAGCTGCTTCACCATTGTACGTGTTCTAGCACTCCAGTTTTAACAGTAGTGTGAAAAGCATGGCCTGTCTGAAACCTGCCTAGAACAGAGCAATTTTTGCAGTGTCACCTTTATAATTCCAGTACACGTCATTTGAATGAGCCCCATTCTGGCACCTTGTCTTGTCTGAAAGCATGGTCCTGTTCCCAGAGGAGGAATCTGCCAGAAACATCACGACCTCCTTGAAATTTCAACTGTATGCTGAGATATGGAGACTCCAAATTGTAATAGGGTAACAGAATCACAGGCTGGTTGAGGTTGGAAGGAACCTCTGGAAGTCATCTGGTCCAACCTCCTACCCAGGGATGGCCACCTGGAACCAGCTGTCCAGGACTGTGTCTAGGCAACTTTTGAGTATCTCTAAGTTTGAAGACTCCACAACCTCTCGGCGCACCCTGTGCCAGTTCAGTCACCCCCAGAGTGAAACAGTGTTTCCTGGCGTTTGAGGGAACCTCCTGTGTTCCAGTTTGTGCCCACTGCCTCTGGTCCTGTCACTGGGCATCACTGGCTCCATCTTCTTTGTACCCACCTTCAGGTGTTTGTGCACATGGATGAGATCCCCCCTGAGCCTTCTCTTCTCCAGGCTGAACAGTCTCAGCCTTTTCTCATACATGAGATACATTTCTTCATCACCTCCATGGCCCTTCGTTGGACCCTCTCCAGTATGTCCATGTCTCTCCTGTGCAGGGGAGCCCGGGCTGGACAGCACTCCAAGTGTGGCCTCAGCAGTGGTGAGTTGAAGAGAAGGATCCCCTCCCTCGACCTGCTGGCCATGCTTTGCCCAGTGCAGCTGAGGAGACCACAAACCTTCATTGTGGCCAGGGGACCTTGTGGCTCATGTTCAACTTGGTGTCCACCAGGACCCACAGATCATTTTCTGCCAAGCGGAAGAGACACTCCTGTATGTGTAGTGCTGTGAAATCAGAAAGTTTTTCTGTGCACCACAGTAAACTCCTTAGTTTCCTATTAAGAGGAAGACATGTGCCCGTTAAGTGAAGTGCATTGCTTGCTGTGCAGTGAATACCTTGTTCCTAACACAAATTGACTCAGTATGTGGTTAATTTTAATTCTTGTTTCATACATAGCTGACTGCAGCCCATGTGCAGCTTCAGCTCTGTGCTCTCCGCGGCTGTGTGCAGCGACAGGCAAAGGATGGGGCAAGAAGCCCACAAAGGTCCAATCAAATAATTGCACATCATCAAATCTGGATATGGAGCTATTTCTCTCAATTGCATATCAGTCTACACATTGAATTTCCATCATGATTGTCATTGCTCGGGGACCTTTTCATTGATTCTTTTCATGATTTACAGGCACGATCTGAGCTTTGGTTCTACTGGTGTACTGTTCACAGAATGACAGTGGGATTTGTCCTGGCTCACCAATACGCCGTGAAAGCAAAGCTTTTGAAGTGCATGAGGTTTAGTTAAGAATGAAAACATGTACTGGGAGTGTGTTACCATCAGTCTGCACTGATGCTGTACTTACTCAGCAGATTTTCTTCATGGAGAATGCCACTCCTGCTGTAACCCCAGCTGCCCAGTATCCCGTGCCGCACACAATGGTCGGTTGGTGTGCAAATATTACTTGTGGAAGCAATAGAGACAATCATAAAAGGTGTTTCTTACTGTAATTTTAGACTAACATCTCATTTTAGTATAACTAGACTGCATTTCCAATAGCATGTCGTATTGGCTGAGGATTTGGCTACTTGGAGTTTCCCGTATTTATGGCAGAAGCGTATTTCTTCTCACTTTTACCATTTTAAACTGCACCGTTATGAGCTTTATTCATAATTTCACTCAGAACTCCTTCTTTCATTTTATTTAATTTAAATAGAGCACAAGTTTTTAGGATGCTTTAAAGAAAATAACATTTTTTTCTTTGTAACATAGAGCATCTTCATTTATGCCCTGACCTTTGCTGCCTGTTTTTCTCTGAAGAATCTTGATTCACTTAAAAAATGTAAGCAAAAACCAGAAGAAATCTGCTTTCACATTATTTCACACATAGGCTGATTTCCAGGCAGTCATTCCCAGACACATAACGACTGTTCCATCAGCACACTGTGAGAATCAGAGTCATTTATTTGGAGAAGGAGAGCATGTAGCCTAAGTACAATAACTGCTATATAAAACCAAATTTTATTCTGTTTTAGAAACACTCCTGAATATTCATGACTTCCTAAAAATGGAAAAATAAAAGCTGAGGGCATAAAATTTGAGCTGAAGGGTGGTGAACAAATCAGGTAGTAGAAATCCCTCTACTGCAGTGGACTAAACTGGACTGAAATTACTACTCTGAGAACAGCAAATCATCCAAATGTAGTGATGCTATTGCACTCACAGTGCTTGAGATGAACCCAACCCATGGCCTTGAGGTCTGAAGGTATTAAGCCCCTATATCTGATAGGTCCCTGAAAACGTGTAGAGGATAGAATTTTTCCTCAACATCGGTCATTATGACCAGAAGCTGCAGAACAATCTTTTGTTTGGAAAAAAGCAAAATACTTTTGAGGTACAGCAGCCAATCCTGGCAACATCTATAGCCTGTTTACTGAGTAACTGAATGTGTAAATATTAATAGAATTATTGTTTACTCACAACCCGTCAGGAAAGAGTGGGATGGGGGAGCTGGGACCAGCTGCCTCTCACAGAAGTAAAATCTTGCTTCTGGCTTCTTTCAGGCTCTTGTTTCAGGGCTCAGGCTCGTATCTTTAGGGTTTGTGGTTGTAATGACAAGTGACGTGAATCATCCAGGCAGGCTAGGGAGCATATACATGGTAAAGAGGTTGGTTCGGTTATGGACAGCTGTGAGTTATAGCTGATAATACTGAATTTAGATAGGGACATCTTGAAATGTAGTCACAAGAGATTAAGCATAGGAAAAAACCCAAGGGAATTGTGAACTGAAGAAATGCTTTACTTTGGGACAGAGAAAGCCTTGAAGCAATGCTGGTGTGAGTAGCTGACATTGGAATCATCATCTGTTCTACAAGGGAAGTTGAAGAGAAAGGGCCGAGGAGAGCCCCTGGTGCCAGATGCCTGTTGGTATGTGTGACTCAAGGGTAAATGTCCCTTTTACCTATAATTATCTATATTTCTGCAGACCAGCTTCATAGTTGCAGTGCTATTTAAATGACCAGGAGTAGGCTTCTGTGTGGACGCCTTGTCTACAGGCTGTACTCCAGCCTTCGAGCAGGGACGTGAGCGTCGCTGTGCGAAAGCATCAGCCCTGCTCCTGGGCGAGCAGCACAGCAATTGTGTATGTACAGGTACTGGTTATGGGTGGAAAACAACTAGCTCTTCTGTCCTGGTCTAATGGATAGTGCACTCTGGCTATCCCAGTGTTCTCTCTTTTGAGGACCTAATTACTTGTGTGTAACTTACTCATTTGAGAACTTAATTTGCTTTTAGGTCCCAGTGATAAGAGCAACGTTTCTGAAGGCACCTTCCAGAGAGACTCATTTCAGCCTTCCCAAGATGTTGGCATAATTATGGGGTTTTGCCCATAAAAATGGAAGGGGCAGCTCATCTATGAAAGCTATTGTGAAAAGTCCATACTTGAGAATATTTTCTGGGATGACTCTTCTACAGAGTCCTTGCAGATGCTTCTTACTAAGCAAAGTGACTGGATCTGAACCTTTTAATCTCAATTCAGTAACAATCCTCCTGGTTCTTCAGAGTATGACCGTTTAGGCTTGACTTGTTCAAACTCTTATTTTTTGTTCCCGTAATGTTGACACAGCCCTGCAGCCTGTCTAGCAACAGGGACAGAGCACAAGTAACAGCTCCTGCTTTTAAAGAGACTCCCACGCACAACTAAGGAAAAACAATCAATGACCATTTAGATGTTTCTGACTGAACAAGATGTCTTTAAATTAAGTCTCGCTACTTCCCATACAAGACTTGAAAATAAGAACAATCTGACTTCCTAATTTAGCCACTAAATAGCAGAGAAAGTTCTCCTGTATTGTTTGGCCAGGTGACAGACCTGACACTTCCACCAGGGTTCTTTCTCAGGGAAACATTTCTCCTTAGGGTATCTGTCACAGTAAACAGACTGCCTTTAGAGGAGCCTAAGGACCGAGGAGAAAACCGAAATACTCAATTAGTAACCTTGTAATTAAGCAGCAGTTGATGATAATTCTTAGATTATTATCTTGGTTCAAGAAACTCATTAGTTTTACAACTAGTTGCTGATGTAAGGGACAAAGCACAGTCACACAGCTGGAGGCATGGGTTTTAGATCAGCGTCAGCTGGGTCACTGTTAATCATAATCAGGTCTAATTGCAAATAATCACTGAAAAAGACAGTCTCATTTCTCTCTCTTCCTATTCATGCCATATTCTTGCTTGCATAAATTGTAGGGACTGCTCAGACCCACTTGATGTAATTCAGCATACTGATCAGATGGATTAGGAAAGGCCAGAGCTTCTTGGCACAGGGCAGGACATTCCCTGGGCAAAGACTGGAACGTTTACTCTGCCTCCATCCTGATGTAATGAAATCTGCTCCTTGGTGCATGCAATTTCAGGATTGCAACAAGTTGCGCTGGTGATCTTTGCTTGTTTTATCAAGGGCAGGGGCTACTGTTAGATGGTTAGAAAAGAAATATCCCAAACTTTTCTTTAATTACCACTTCCAAGACAGAATTCCAGGGCCTCTACGGCTGCTCTGTGACAGTTTTTTATGGGATGCTTCCAAACAGAATTGGAACACAATTATGTTTAACTGTGACAAGGTAGTGAAGTGTGTAGTAAAAACAGTTGTTTCATTAGCAGCTCTGTGTTTAATTTAGATATGTATTTCTGCACAAATGAGAAAATGCTGCAGTCTTTACTGATAGCAGTACCCCATGCAGTAATTACTTATCGTTGTTTGTGTCTATTTTATGTCCTAGTTTACCAGCTTGTTCTTCTCTCAGTCATGGCTCTTGCACACGAAAGGGAAAATGCCAGCTTTGCAGTAACTTCATTAGGTGAAATCCACTACTAAGCAATAAAACAGTACTTTCCACTTTCTTCTCCAGCAGGTCAAATGCCTGCTTTTGTTAGTTTTTAATTAAAAGTTCCCTTATTAATCAAGCTGTTAATGTGTACTGCTGTTGATAATTGTGGAGCAGAGGATGGTGGGCATAGGAATTCACTTGTGTGTAGGGAGATTACAAAACAATTTGTAGGGATGCCACTGGCTATCTCAGCACCTCAGAGCACACCATTTGTCAAACAGTGCTGTCTTAGACCAGTGGTCCATCAAATCCAATCCCTTGCCTCCAACCTTGCACAAGATTTGCTGGTGTGCCTTATTTACTCTGTTCAAAAACATTAACACTCTTCAACAAAAAGGCCTCACAAGAGAGAGATGAGAGCAGTTGTAGTGGAAATAGGTGAGAATATATATTCCTTCGCACTCACATGGAATTCCTTAGTGAACAGACTTCCTAAAAATTCCCCTTTATCCCAGTGCCTGTCCTCCTGCCCTCTGGCTACCCTTGAGCCTCTGTTGAAACAGATGTCTCTTGGACCATATCCAGCCAGATAAGCAGACTGTGCTCCCAAAGACTGAGCGTATCTCAGAGGTGAACGTGCCATGAAGATCCTGGCAATAGACTTCTCTCTCCCACTTTTATCCTGTAAGACATGGTAGTTGTTGTGGTGTAATACAGGGAGAGAAGTGACTTCTTAATGGGAAGGAAGATGTAAGTTGGGCTTTATATATCAAAGTCTTACTCTTACAACACTTGCATACTCACACAGTGAAACAGGAAATGGTGGGAGGATATGCTGTCCACTTACATAGCGGGGCTCGCATCTTCAGCCAGGCTTGATCCAATCTTTTTTTTTGCTTAAGTGTCTCATTACAGTTCTGGTCCTGACCTGAAATAAACCATATACACTAGTATTAGGAATTAAAAGCCTTAAAAAATATCTCTTGAACCTGCTACTCATTTGAGCCACAGAAGGAGAACTGCCAAGTTGCTCTCATAAATATCAAAAAGTTAAATCTGGTATGGAAATAAGAGCCAGAGTGATTAAAAATTTATTTGCAAAGCAAGGATTACAAACTTGTTTGTTTTCTCGCACCTGCTCTCCACTTCAGTAGCACAATAAAGCAAGGCGTATCTGATGCACCTTTCCCCTAATTGGATAATACACTCATGGGAATATGATCAACTGAGGCTTTTAAGATCACACCACCATTTGCCCAATTATATCTAATGACAACACATTGTTCCTGCAAAATGCGTCTTTATTCCTTGATAGGTTACATTTCCTTTCAGCCTTTTACCTGTTGATCCAGCCGCACCTCACGTAGAACAAACTTGTTTGTTGGCAAATTTATGAGACCAGAAAAATCTTTTATGTCATCTTCTCAATGTCTGAGCAAGTCAGTGAGAAAAAAAACATGTTGTATGGAACATGACAAATTTTAGATATCTTTGTAAAACAAAGCCGTAAACAGAATGTCTGCATGGTTTCAGCTACACAGATACTTCATGTTCTGTGCTCACTATTTCTTTGCGTACTTGCAGCTTTGATTTCATAAAGCATCTTTATGTGAAGAAGGTGCCTGCGCTACATAGCCCTTGTAGAGTAAATGCTAGCTTGAATCTTGGACTCCAAGTAGGTAGTTACACACTTCATGACAGAAAATGAGATGTTTGCTGAGCAAAGCTGCAAGCATCATGAAGCTTGGGGCATATTTACTTCAATTCTTTGGTGGGGCTGGAAGGGACTTAAGGAAGCTGGTGAAATGATGTATCCCCAAATAAAACATTTTTGTGTCTCTCTTCTCTGAGCATTCACGTCTACAAGCACAGGCTGATGAGTAAGGGCAGGGTTGGATTCTGATCTCACAACTTGTCTTCATAGTTATTTTAACTATTTGTTAGTTGCAACAGAATAAATACTTTTTTACAAATGTGGAACCATTTTATAACCTCATAGTTGTCATGCTAGCTCACTGCCATCATTCCACACTTTCTAGTGGGGTTAACCTCAGCCTGCTGCTCTGGTCTCCAGACCCTTGCCTAAAAAGGCGCCTTCACCTTTCCAAAAGGAATCCTGATTTTTGCCCAACCTTTGCTGTGATGTAGTTGTGTTGCCAGTGGAATAGTTTCATTATTGGCCAGCACGGTGCTTCTGTTTTCAGTAGTTTCCCCCAGACCCTGCTATGGAATAGGAGCACTTATGTGTCACCATGACCTGTGCCCCTCCTGTCCCATTTCCCAGCTCTCCCCACAGGATAGCTGGAGCTGGTTCTGTTGACTTGAGTGATTTTATTAGGTCTCTTTGTCAATTAAATGAACTTCAAGACTGAACAACACATCCAGCCAGTAGTGGGACTTAGGGCTGTCCAGAATGAACTCTGGTGGGACCTGTGTTTGGAGGAGTGAGTAGTGGTTCAGACTATGCCATGAGTGCGTTAATTCCTAACTGGCTCTGCTCAGGCAGCCCAGCAACACATCCCTTTATCAGGCTTTGCGTCTACTCTGCGGTATAGGCTGGCACATGCAAGCGTCTCGCAAGCCTTGCTCAGGATCCTGTAGGAGCTCATTGACAGAGTGGATTCATATCAAACAGCAATCCCCTTCAGTCAAAATCCCACTTTGATACTTATATACTGAGCTGACAGAAAGAAACAATTAAATCGAAGAAGAGTTATTTTATTTAATGACACTTCATCTCCTCCAGCACAAAGAGAAATTGTAGATTTTATTGCTGCTTTTGGCTTGTAGCCGTGTTTGCATTTTCTCTTTTCTTATTACATACATGGATCTAGAACAAAAGGCCTGGTGAACCTAAATTTCTGAGGATGTGGTCTTTAAATAGGTAACTGTACACTATTCAGTCTTTAAAATTTGCAGCCTCATCATTATTGTTTTTCTTCCTTCCGTAATTACTCCTGAAGTGCTCCCTGTACAGTATTCTTGCAAGAACATTCAATTTTGTTTTCACAAAAGTTGCTACCAGTAAATTGAGCTGGGGCAGTATGCATGGGCTTTGTTCTGCCCTTGTGGGGCCCGAAAGCACCAAGTCTCTGAGGAGCAGCGGGGTACACTGTGCTCACCTACTTGAATCCATTCTGTCTTCTCCACAGACTTCATTTTCTGCAGGAAGATGGCAAACCTAACAGGTTTTACTTACATTGAAAAATGGAAACACGTTTTTTCTTTCCCAGTGTGTGAGAACTGGGAGTTTAGCACTCATTGTCACAAAGAGAGAAACTCATTATACCACCAAATCATTCCTCCCAAGCCGTCTGTCTGAGTATTGATCCCTTGTTCCTGAGTAAGTAAACCCTGTGGTTGATCATAATTATTCTGGGACATCTCATCTCAGTGACTGGATCAATACTGTCTTCCAAGGCCCTCCTGCTGCGTGTTCCTGTCATGCCTCGGCACCTCTGCATCACCTGCTGTTCATCAGGAGCCCAAAGAAATTATTTGCCGTGGTGGTAAGAATTGCTGTCAGCCCCTTTACACTCATTTAGGTCTCAGGGACACAACATGGAGCCTGGGATGTACAGCATTTGTAACGAATGTCAGCATTAACTTCACACTGCCCCGCACATCGAGGATGGCACGTTTCCCCTTGCTGTCACGTCAAGTCAGACACAATGCCTACAGGGTGCTTGTCATGAACCTGCCTTTGAGCAGGAGCAGGGATAAATGTCCAAGTTCCCCTTGTCATCCAGGGGCTCAGAGTATGCCTGTCGGGGAGCAGGGAGGCCAGGGACCCTGGTGCAGACCCTGTACCACCAGCGGTCTCTGTGGCTGCCTCCCTGCCCCTGCCCCTCTCCTGTGCTGCCAGCCCCACCTCTCCCTTTTGGCCCCCTCATTTTCTTCTGGCTCTTATTTCTTATAGCTATTATTTATGGGGGTTTTCTCATCTTTTCTTTGATTACTGGCCTGACTCCAGTGTCTTCCCTCACTGTAAGTTAAAATCTTCCTTCAATTGTTTGTGATTCATGTTTTTCTCCGGAGCGTCTTGGCCCCGCAGGCACTGGTAGGCCTCGCTGGCCCGAGCAGCCTGTCCTGGGCTGTCCGCCCAGCCCCTGCCGATGGCTGGCCATGCTGGTCAGCTCGCCGGGGCCTGTGTCCCCACACTGGACCCTGGCCAGACAAGCTTCGCCGATGGCCATTCCCCGTGGCCCTGCCAGCGCCTCTGGAGCTGGCCCTGCCTCGTGGCCCTAGCTTGAACTTGGGCCTGCCTCATCACTGACAACAACCTTCATTGCGTGTCCTTACAGCAGTGTGAGCGGTGTACTACAAATCTAGGGTAAGGCACCTTCTTATAAATTTGACCATAGAATATAAAGTCAAATGGGATTGTTGTTGTCCCTTTTTCTTAACTCCTGCATAAAATAGGCTGCCGTCATCTTTGATTCAAGTTCTGTAGATGTTATTACAATGCCATGCCTGTTACAGGCTGATGGTTTTTGCATCTGATGGGTAATGTAGGGTCCACCTGGTCATTCTGTCACTGTAGTGATGGTATGACAGCTCTGTTAAAACTTGTGATTTTCCCTGACTATACAAGCTGGGCAGGTATCAAAACCACATTCCGGTCACCCAGACAGGCTGCTCTCTTGCTGTTACATTTCCAATCACTATGTTCATCTTCCAGTTTTCTTGCTATGCTCAGAAGGATCACATGAAAAGGAATTTAGGTCTAGCAGAAAGTGGATTGAGATTCAGAGAGGAAATGCCAAATAATGTACCCTTTCTAATTTGCATAATGCAAAATTGGGGAAATACTAAATTAGCGGGAGGTTTTACTGGAGGAGCACAAGATAATGTTAGACTGCAAACAGTGACAATGAACAATAATTATAGAGGCTGGGAGTAGCATGTTGATAAGTAAGGATTACCTGGGTAACTAGAAGCAACTTAATTACCTAGTTTTTAAAATCTTATGCCTCCTAGTGTTTAAGGCAGTGTCTTCATGTTCAGACTGCCTTGATGGGATACTCAGATCCTATATTTTTAGAACAGAAAAACCTACTCATAACAGTAAAGTTATGTGACTTGATTTCCTACTTCATCTAACTTGCGCTTTTCCTGAGCCATGTGTAAGCAGTTCAGAGGCTGCGGCTCATCTGCCATGGGCCAATAATGAACAGAACATGTTTTGAATTAGGGGCATTGAGCATTATCTCAATGACAGGAGAATTTAAAATCAGGCTGTGCACATCAGTGAAGCTTAAAAGGGCTTTCTACACAAGCAAGGTAATAGCAAGGTACCATGACCTCATTCCTATCTGTAGAATGTAATTTTAATGTTGTTTTCATCCAGATCTGAACTCTAAACCTGAATTCATCACAAACTCCGGCATCAGTTGCTCACCTCAGAGCACTTTTCAGTTGTCTGCTGCTCTGTGCTTTGGGGCACAAGTTGTGCATAGTGCCCTTCTCAGACCAGTCTCACTCCCTCATTCTCTCTCATACACATGCCTAAAAATGGGAGACAGAAAAAAGCCAGCAGAAAACAAAGACTTTCTGCATTTCTTTTTTTCCAGTCCTAGTGCTTCTAGGCAGACTGTGAATATTCAGCTCACACAGTACAGCCAAAGCAGAGCCTACACCCAGCAGTCTCTTGAAAACAGAGAGAATATGCCCTATACAAGTCTGTACTTCACAGTCTGTTCCCTGAACCAGCTCGTGTGGCCTGAATAACTCAAAGGCCTGCAGTTCCCACATTCTGGCTGTATCCTGGTGGTGGCTGCATTTTAGTGGATGAACAGTTATTAGGTATTTCAGCTGAAATTTGCAGAGAACTTTGTGGGGAAAAAAAAAATATGAAGAAATGTATTCGTAAATTAATAATAGTCAGGTTTGTTTATTGATTTCTAACTGACCTGAATCTGTGTTTCCTGAATCCATCTTAGTACTAAACGGGTTTGAATAATCCCCCCATTTTTACTAACCCACCCCTGTCTGTGTCTGTGACTCAGTGTCACAAGCTTGGCTTCTTACGGGGACCATGAATTGTAGAGCAGGAGAAGCATTTAGACAACAAGTGCGGCTGCCAGCAAGACATTGTGAATAGGTGATGGTCCCAGACAAGGACAAACATAGTCAGTCCCAACCATGCAGCACTGTTGGATTTGTTTACAAGAGTTCAGGCGAATGAGTTGAGTGTTAACATTTGATTAATTGTCACTGGCCATGACATGGCTGAGCAGCGCGAACTCTGGGGACAGCAGCACAAAACGCCTGCCTGCTCCTTTCCCTGGAGAGGGGCAGCGTTGGCTGCGCAGCTTGAGCGCGGTTCATTCCAGCTGCAGGTCTGGCCCAGGTGAAGCCGTGCGATGGCCCCAGGGACCTGCTGGCCTCGGCCACAGGCAGCCCTGGGATGCCACAGCCCGAGCCGGGTGGCTGCAGAAGTGCTGGGGATTGGTGCACAGGTGAGAGCCACAACCTCTCTGTGTGCTGCCCGGTGCCCAGGCCATGCAGGATGCAGCACACGCGTGGGCATCTGCTCTCTGGCGTGGTGACCAGGCACAGCCTGCACCTGGTGAAGCAACGCATCCCCTGGGTGCTGGGAGCAGCTCCTCCGGCTGCATGGGTGCGACCAACTCCTCATGGATGTGACTTGCTGGGGCTGAAATAGCAAAGGGGCTCTCAGGTTTGTGGTGCATTGTAGGAGCACTCACAGAACTTGTTCTGCCTGAGTGCCGGCGGTGTGCGAGCCAGGCAAACGTCCCAGCCTTTGCAATGTTGCTCCAAGGCTTTCTCATGTGCAGCATCACACCCCAGGGCCATGCCGGGCCGGTGGTGCCTCTGCAGCGCCGGTATCCTGGGCTGCTGCCTGCTGGTACCTGCCGTCCAGCTGCTTGCTCCCACAGGGCCAGCGGGGCAGGGGAGCTGGCGGGGCGGTGGGCAGCTGTGCCCCAGGCCAGCCCTTGCCCCCTGTGGGAAAGGGAGAGCCGCGGGCCCTCCTGTGCGCAGGAGCCGGCAGGGCCAGGGGCTGGGGGCTGGCCGGGCCGGGCCGGGGTCGGTGGGCTCCTGGCAGTCTGGCTGCAGTGAGGTGGCGGGACCGGGCGGTGGCACTGCTGGGTCACAAAAGGAGTTGCACAGGTTCGGTTTGTTCGGCTCACACTCTTCTTACGGCAACGAAGGGAGAAAACGTCCAGGGTTCCACCCCAGCTCGCCGAAGACCGCTGGGAATCGGTGGGAATCCATTCAAAGAAGGGCGGGTGCAGGCGTGCCCGGGGAGGTGCCGTTCCAGCGGCTCTGCGGCCGAAACCCTCCCTGCGGGGAGCCAGGACGCGGAGCGTTGTGCTGGACGGGGCCCCCAGCTCCCACGTCTGGAGATCTGGGAAACATTTCTCCCTTACCTTTGCAGGTGTAATGCAGTTCCCTTAAGAGTGGATACATCAGCATGGGAAGTGCTGTATAATTCTAAGTATTCTACACTGACTTCGTAGAGTTAGACCCAACTGGATGAAAGGCCTTTGAAAAATGAGGTAATCCTGAAATAGGGTGAGAAATGTGTGAATTCCTGAACTGGAAAACGTGGTGCTGGCAAATTTGGATCTCACAGACTTGCTACATTGCTCTGTGCTGGAAAAGGTGGCAATGCAGTAGCTGTTTCTTGCAGGTCAGCTGTCCTTGCCATGTGGGTATCCGTGGCAATGGAGAGTGGAGGAGGCTGCAGAACAGAAGGAGATCACTGTGTGCATTGTTCGTGGTCTTGGTCATTAGCTGAGAAAGTGCTGTTACACTTAGCAGCTTCTATACTATGTGCAGAGTTTGTGATTAGATACTAACAGGAAAAAGTATAGCACAGGTATTAAGTATGCTCAGTTGCTTGTTTTCAAACTGAAGAGAGCAGATAGCAGCCAAACGGGGCATTCCCAGCTGAACAGGCTCCTCTATCTTCTGCCACTGCCTTGCAGGCACAAGGAATTCACTGAGGAGCCCAGGAAGACAGACCTGCTGAGGTGCCAGCATTGCCTCCTGAACATGCTCGCCTGCACACCTGCCATCGCTCTGGAAGACTGAAAAACAAGGTGGTGAGTCTTAAAACTAGACAAAATTCTTAATGGGCAAAACCCACTCTTGCCCTGTCCTGCACGGTGATTGGAAGCACGGAGTAGTCTTTCTCTCACCAGCAGAGCCTTCGTCCCAAACAGGAAGTCAGGAGAAGATTCGGTCCAGCCCTGCCCTGGTTTTTGGTACCAGGACTGTTTTAGGGAAACATTCCCTGAAAGTGTGCAAGAGCAATACATTCCTCCATGTTTTAGAGGTCAGGGAGTGTTGCTCAATTTCATTGCTTTCTGTGATGGGGTATTGATCCTTTCCGAGCATCCTTTTCCTTGTTGTTAGCCCAATTCCTGGGCTTTTCTCCCTTGTTTCCCCACAGAAACAATGCTACCTGCACACTCCAGAGCCATTACCCTGTACGAAATGTTTTGCTGTTTTCTTTCCTTCCCCATCCCTTGAAAAGCATGAGCCCTGTTGCATGCTGCTCCGGCTCTGCTTGTGGGAAAGTGCTGTGGGACATTTGCAGGCCATCCTTGCCTTGTGAAATGGTCACTCACATATTGCCAGCCCCTGTTTTGTTGGTGTCAATATCTGTGGGAGTCTTGCCTTTATGTTCCTTAGCTACTGAAACTGGAGATAGCAACAAAAGGGCATTTTTAATTTGATGAGAAGAGCTTGAGGTGATGCCATTCCAGCATGAGAACTTAGTTATACTTGTGGTTTCATTTGCAACAGCTACAATGTTTGCTTGATGATTATCAGACAGAGAGTAGATCTGTATTTGTAATCATTGATATTAGTGGTTTTAATTTCAGCACAGGAACTTTAATGTAGGTCCTGATGGCTCACAGGAGGCAGAGCGCCTTGAAAATCATTGTCGTGGTTTGGCC
>VXBW01004014.1:0-21944 GCA_013400375.1 Thinocorus orbignyianus
GAGGAGTGCATATGTCTCTAACTGTTTAGTATCTATTTTCCCTTTAGGTTGCTTACCTTTTCTCTGTTTCCAGTCCTTTTCCTCTTCTGGTTCAAAAAAATCTTAATTTTGCAGACAGAATCTGAATCATTAATGGATTTTGCTGGGAACTTTAACCAGGAGAGAAACCTGAGGTATAGTCGCGAGAATTAGACCAAGTGGTGGAATTTTTATTGCTGCTGCCTGATAATTCCATGGATTTTTTTTTTTTTTTTTTTTTTTTTTTTTTTTTTTTTTTTGTGAATTACTGGAGCTCCTATCTTGTATTTTAATTACTGAAGTAGTTTATTGTCCACTTGTAATGCTTTTATTACCCTTGTCATTAAGTGATTGTTGGGATGGGGATAACACTGTCATACTCTCAGAAGCAGCACAACAGGCAAAAAAATAATTGAAACCTTTTCTCATTACTTCGGCACCTTTTTTTCAGTCAGATTTTGATTCTCAAGGTTTCTCAGTTCAGAAGTACACCCCTTGTATGCAGTGTCTGTCAGAAAAAGCTGAGATGAATTATTAGGTATATCGAGTTAGAACAGAGTCAACACATATGTTCTTCTTCAGAAGTACCATGACTTTACCTCCTGTGCTTCTGCGCAACAGACCACACATGCAGCTTAGTTTTACGGTATGTTAATCCACTTCCATTATAATACTGACTTTAATGAAAAACAATGATCTATTAGGTAGCAAGCTACTGCAATTCTCCCCCAAGAGTCTTATTTCAAGTTGTGACTCTGTTGTTTCAGGTTTCACTAATGAAGAAGCCAATTACATTTTCAGCAGGTCACTCGCACAAGGGAGCTACAAGAGTGTGGCTGCAGTCTTTTTCACATGTTATCCACAGTCAATTAGTAGATCTTGCATAATTTGCTTGCCTTTTGATAACAAACATTTTGTATGAGGTAGCAGAGCCTGGTTTTAAGAAACTGTAGTTTATACCAGGGCACCACAGCGATGGTGGCTCCCATGGAGAGGCCTCCCAGCCAGAGCCCATCCCATCACCACAGCCAGGAGGAGAGCAGTTGGGAATACTGGGACAGCCTCAGGTATCAGACATCTCCCTGAGGACAGGCCAAGGCTGGGCCCACAGCAGGGCAAGGCAGGGCTGTGGAGAGCTGGAGACCGGCCCTGCTGTGGCATCACTGGGACAGAGTAGGAGCAGGAGATGCTCACCTGGGAGTCCCTGGCTCTCCCAAAAGAGAGACAGCTGTCCCCAACACGCTTCCCAGCCTTGTAAGAGGCAGCCATGGCTCAGCACTAGTGTGCAGCCAGCAGGCACAGCCAGTCTTCCCAGCAGATGGCCCCAAACACAACCAGGAGCTCCTCCAGAAGTCCAAGCAGGGCAAGACAAGGCAGGGGGATGCTAGCAAACCCCAAAGAAGCTCAAGAGCCTCTCAAAGACCTCACAACACTGACAACAGAAGTCAGTGGGTCCCAAGGTCACAGCAAGAGAAGAGATGAAGATATGAGTCTCTTGAGATGTTCATCTGGAGCTCTGGATGATGTCTCTCAGATGCTCATCTGGAGGAGAGAGGCCCCCCAGCCCAGCCCAGGAGGTGGGAAGGAAGCAAATATTTCCTTGAGTGATACTTGAGTTTTAATAAAACTGTTTTGCCTTGAGAACAAACTGTCGCTGTTATTTCTGGGGCCATGAGTGCTTCATACAGGGCATGTGAATCAGGTGTAACTGACAAGGCTTTGGGAGTGGGGATGGATTGATGGGTGACCTGTGTCACCAGAAGACGTGGACTACCCTGTGCTGCCACAGCTGGTTCTGGCAGTGGAAAAAAAGAACCCACCTCATGCCAAAACTGAATCAATGGGAAGAGCAAACAACACCTCTGAGATAAGGGCTGAAAAAAAAACAACCAACCAAACAAACAGACAAAACAAAAACAAAAAAAAAACCCAAACCAAACCAAAACAACCAAACCAACCAACCAAATAAACAAATGAAAAATAGCCAGAAAAAAAATAATCCCAGTTCACCTACTGTTGCGATTCTGGAGCCACAAATATTTCCAGAGGCCCCCGGTCCCAGACAAAAGGAACGAGCTAGAGCTTTGTCTATACTGATACCAGATCAACTCAGATCAACTGCAATTTATTATCATCAGGGATAATGTTGTATTTCTACCTGCTGGGAATACCAGATCAGTCTTTTTACCAACAAATTATGTGCCATGGGAATCATGGGGACACATTTAATGGAATGATGAGGTATAGGGGAACAGAGAGAACATCTGGAAACATTCAGGTCTTCAGCCTAATGGTAGTTCAATTGGAGAAACGTATTTTTATGGTTGATATGACGGTATAAAGACCTTCAACTTTTGAAGGTCATGGTGTCCTCATGTGCTCTGTTTTGTTGATGTGTTACTTGACCAGAACAAAATGATCTAGACTAGAGCTGTCGAAAATAACCAGAGTATAAATAGACATGCCCACCTTGGAAACTGTGAGTTAGTTTATTTTCTGGAGGGCACAGCAACTTTGCTGTGGCAGGATTTCTTTTTTCTGTTCACCAGATGATGCTTAATCTTCTACTAGATTCCAATCTTGTTTTTTAAGTCTTGGCTGTTTTTTTTCTGGGTTGAAATTTTCAGACAGGTCAAACATCAGTGGTTGGAGTTTAATGGAGTCATCAAAGTTTTACAGTGACAAGCAGGTATCTAGGCTGAAAGACCTTGGCATTTAATAGCTGTATGAGTAGTCAGAGTGAGTTGATAAGGTCATTTGGTCCTTTCCATCCAGGCTGGACTGCTATTTTTTCTTTTCCCCCCCCCTGGTTATTGCACCTTGCACTTTAGTGCAGACAGTCTGTAAGTTCTGAAGAGCAGCACAGTTCAGAGACAGGTTCTGCTGACGCTTGTTTTCCCTGTGAGTGAATAGTCCTCAGACGTTTTATTAGAGCCTTGCAACAACTTAACTTATCATCCTAAGTTATACATAAATTATATTGATGCAGAGGCTTTTGTGGGGCATTCAGTAACTTTATGGATATATCCATAAGAATTTCATACCTGAATTGTCTGTGTTTTTTAGTCACAGTGCTCTTGATATACATTAGGACCAATTTAAAGCCATTTTCCCCACAATTTTTGGCTAGTTAACTTTTTTAATCAAAATTCTTCCGTCCAGCATCACTGCTGGACTGAGAATGCTATGCACAATCTAAATGCTGTTGGATTGCCTCGGAACAGGACAACAAAAACTAGAACCTTGTACCCCCTCTTCAAGTGCAATACAGCTGTTACAATTCTGCAGAGAAGTATGCAGACGATGCTTTAATTCATGTCAGATTTGCACCTCTAATTGATTTACTATTTATAAGTTTGAATTCTAAATGCAGTCCTTCGTACATTCAATAAACCTCTGGGGTTTTATGGGATAGTTCTCCCCTGATTTTACTTTCTCAAAACTGTTTGAAAATCAGCTTTGTCTTTTTCAGGTGTAAGAGAACATGAGAAGGTGCCAAAATGGTCATTTTACTTTTATAACAGGTATTTATTTGTTAAATATCTTTAAATATTTGTGTAAAAAGCTTTACTGCAATTACATGACAAATATTCAGCTTTAATGTGTTTCCCATACTGTATTGATAGTATGAATGAACTGGTTATTGGCTTACAGCTTGAATGGACTTTGATCCACTGACATGAAAGATCCTTTTGAACTTATTTCTGGGAGAATAATAGGAGATAAATTTAATCAAGGAGTATTTGTCTTCTGTTCAAAACTACAGAAATTGCACATTGTGTTAAAACATGAGGCAATCTCACTTTCTTGTCTGGGATGGCTTTCTTCAGACCAGCATCCTAGGATTATTTCTTTTTATCTTGCAATGGGGTTTTTTGCCTTCAAGAAGCATTTTCCTTTGTTAGGACTGAGTCTGGAAAGTCATTGTCTTGAGCCTTCTTGATTTTGGCAGAGAAGTTTATGCATTGATCACTGTATCTCATCTCTCTTACAGGCATTTCATTTCTATAAAATTATGACTCTTTTTTTGCAGGAAATAAAAACTTGGAAAATACAGAATACTCACAACTCTAAATGCCACAGGCTATCATAAATGTAGATAACAGCATGTATCAATATTGTTATTTCACTGTATCCCAGAGTTATGAACTCTATGACGTTTCACAGAGGTTTAAAATCTTCCTGCTTCTCATGTATGCTAGTTCATCTGTGCTTAACGTTAAGTCACTGAGCAGCCAAATTAATTGATGAATTCGGCAAGAGTACCTTGGTGTGCTAAGGTAGCTGTGTGAAACCAGAAAAAAATATTAGTTTTCATGAATGATATTAGAAAATACAACATGAAGATGTGAAGTCTGAACTTCATTTATAGTTACTGGGAGTTTGGTCTGGCACAGATGAAATCAATTTAATTTTGTCATTAACTTCAATGGGAATAAAATAGAACCACAGCCGAAAAAAGAAAATAGGGAAAGGGGGAAATGGCGACTAAAGAAAATAATTCTAATACACTAAAGCATCAAAATAACTCTTTCTTTTCAGGCTTTGAGAGGCAACAAGTACCAGGTTCAAATTTTAGGAATCTGTATAAAACACTTGCTCAGCCAGCTACCTGGCGACAATTAGCCAATTTGCATACATATTGGTTAGATACCAAAGCGGGGAAAAGATAAACCAGAAGGGTAGTTAAACAGGCAATATGAAAACTATGCACTTGAGACACAGGTATCAGTGTGGGTGCCCTTGAGATGCAACAGGTGAGTCAGGTCTTTGCTTGCCTGCAGCAGTGCCCCACTCACAGTTTGGGGTTAACCCACTTCAGATGTTTATATGCTAGATCTTCATGTTGGCAATGTTAGAATACTTACTGTTTTTCAGTGTTCATAGTATGCAATGATACCTCTTGCTTCACGAAATACAATAAATTGCATTCAGAAGGTAGACCATGTCTGCTGAGAAAATGCTTCTGCTATCTTTTTGGTTTTCCAGATGTCATGGGGTCTTCCAGCATGAGTGCTTCCTTTTACTGAGGAAAAGGATGAAATTGGTGTAAGTACATTTTCAAGAAGGTGAAAAAAGGACAACCTCTTTCTTCCTGAAAATTTGAGGTTTTGCTTTCATTTGTTCAATGCAATGGATTACTTCATAAATGTCGTAGAAGACAATGGTAACACAGGAAAATAAGAACTATTAAAAAGGCCATACTGGTTCTCACAGATCGTGTAACCTAATGGCCCCTTACTGATGCTGGAAAACTCAGGACCCTGATGAAGAAGGTTCTCTAAAAAAGAAGGAAAAGCAGTATTTTAAAAAAAAGTTACTTGAATGCTTTTCCAGCCTTCACCCCTCTGTAGCTAAAGAAAGGATTTTCCTTAGACAAAAGTGTCTGTTTAAGGACATAAAGTGAAAATATGTTACTTACGTAAGGGAAAAAACCACACCTTTTGTTTGGGGAACCGCAAATGGTAAACAAAAGATGTGCACTTTAGTTCTGGATTAAGTTTTGCTTCAATATTGTATTCCTCTTCAAGTCTGAACTGGTGCTCATAGTTTTATTTACATTGGTGCTGCTGTCATAAGCAGGCAGATATTTCTAGATTACGTGATCAAGTGGTAGTACTTGACAAAGAGGTTGTGAGATCCTGTTAAACTGATTGGAAAAAAAAAATCTCATAATAGTGTAGTGATTCCCCTGAGATTTCTAGTCTTTCAATGTATACTTTGTCAGGACTGGGAAAGACATGTGTCAATATTTTTTTTTAAGTCCATGAGTCTCTTCTCTCACAAAAATGGAGCAGAGGAGACAGTACTTCTCTTTCAGAATTATATATCCAGTTATTTTTACATCCAAGTATAAATGAAAAATTTTGTCTCTGATTTCTAGGGATTCTTTTGCCTCTACAGTGATTCTTTTCCAGGAAGTGATATTTGGAATCCCTCATACTTAAAACCTATTTCTGTGTTTTACTTTAGAATGAAAATTAACAGAGCATATACACATATTCGGAAGCAAGTAGTGTTATCTGATTTCTAAAAAAGCAAGTAGCCCTATATCTATAGCTTATTTTTTTCCAATAATTACATGCCAAAAGATGTATTAGGAAAGAATGTAATTAATTTCTGAGAAAGATCAGTATCAGTGCTGATGTAGAATACAATGTCTCTCAGCACTCTAGCTGCCAAAAAAGCTTTTTATTTTTATTTTTTTTCTTATTCTGTGGATGGTTATTTCAAACCACATTAGTCTTAAAATTACAAGTGGGGAAACATGGGTTTTTCAATATATTTTCACCCAAATCCTATTTTAATGGCAGATATTTAATTTAAAAATACTAAAAAAAAACCAACCACCACTCATTGTTTGATTCAATTCTGTGAAACCTCTAAAATTGGAAATTTTACCAAAATGGAGAACTTCAAGAAAAAATGCACTAAGATTGACAAGAAAAAAATTAATTACTTCTTGAAAGCCTTTTTTATGTATTGCATGTCACACAAAGAGTAGAAACGTATAGTTTCAGGAATTGATATGTACATATTCTATAATTTAGGGGGGAGAGAAGACTCTAAATGTTATTTTAAAAGCCAGATTTCCATTTTAATTCTGAATACTGCTGTAATATCCTGTAAATACTATTGTAGTGAAGTAGACCTGCTTATGAGTACATCTGATTGCACAGATATTTGCTTCATCGTGTACTCAGTGTTCTGAAAGGCCTGAAAAAAAAAAAAAATCTGCTAATTATGTTAGAATGATTTAAAAAATGTTAGATCACTTTAGGGATTTGCAGGGAGTAACCCCAGAACAAAGACCTTGTGATTTCAAAACTGTGAAGTAATAGCAACGGACACAATGTTACAAATGTACAAAGCTCGCTTTTTTAAAAGTGTTTTTTTTTCTGCCCCAAAATTAGAAAGAAGAGAGGAACAGTTTATTCTTGCAAAGAAAAGGGACTACAAATAGCTCCAATGAGCTAATGCTTACTTGAAAAATGAAGAGACAGAGTTCCAAGAGAAAAAAGACATTACAGTCTGTGAAAGGAAATGCTAGAGGCAACTTCCAAATGTGAGGCATGATGGATGCATGATGTAACAGTATCTGAAACACACTGGCTTTTAGTTTTCCTTAAAAAAGAGACAAAATGCCTCCAACAAACCTACTCTGTGGCATTCTTAGAAAGCCCTTCAACCTCCCATCCTTCTTCAAAGCCCCAAACCATTAAATGTTACAAACAAAACCTCCTGCAACAAAATATGTTTGTTGCAAACGATCACGTGTAGTGTTAATTATTTATGCATTTCAAGGGACTGTGTGACCTTAAACGTATTTGCATGGTCCTTTGGTAGTTTTTCAAATTTTAGCCACACTAATTTTGTTGCTTTACTGTATATTACTCTCAATTTACTATGTGCAGGACCTAGGTTCTAACTCACAAGATTCATACTCTGGTTGGACATAGATACAAATGAAAATCAGAACATAAAATATATTTTAGAAAACATATCTGCAATACAGTTCCTACCTGATTTATCTTTGGAAGATTTTACTAGCAATTATTGTCAGTGGGAAAAACAGTCAAAAATATAATATAGATAAATACGTAAACATCCCTATTTCATGGTGACATAAGCATTGTTCTCAGTATCAGGATAAAGAGGTGCTAGTATATAGTGTTCTTATCTTTATTTTTTGAAGATAGACCTACTATTTAAAACTCTCTGCAGTTCTGATAGGGGACCTTTGATGCTACTGGGAAACAAAAATTTTCATAGCAGGTCATTCATTCCATGATTTACCTCTATCAAGGTTTCAGAGTGCATAACACAGTATGATTCATTTCAATTGTTCTATTTCTTCTTTATCTGATGACTGAACTTATTGTAATCCTCTCTGTAACTCACTTTACCACTTGAAAATAATAAATTAGTAGAAAACTGGAGTTGAATTCCGAAACATTATTTATTCAGAACATCAGTTTCAGCCACTGTCCTTATGTATTGCCTCTTCACTGAGAAACTACGGGTTTTCAAATGTATCTGATTTCAGGATTAGTATACATGGTTTGTGAATCACTTGCTTTAAACTAATACAAGATGGAGTTGTTTATCTGCTTCTCATCGTCATGCTATGCCAGCATAGTATAATCCAGTGACTTAAGGTGTCAGAACTCTAATAGCCTTTTAGTTTACCTTCCCAGTAGTAGTTACCTTTCCAGCTTCGTTGTTTCCTCATGGATATTACAGTTTTATTTTCTGATATTTTATATAAGATTTTTTACCTGGTAGTTAATTCTGTATTTAGTGGAAAATGCTGAAATGTAATATTTTTTTTGAAAAATTAAGAAGTACAAGATTTTTATAATTACCTATTTTATTCTACCAGTGCCTTCTTTCTTGCATTTTCAAGGAAAATTTTCACTGTCTACTGAAATTCTTAATTTTGATTCTGAAAATGACATGATTTTTAAAAAATGTCTGTTCAATTATTTTGTTTACTCACTTTGTTTACTCACCAGTTAATGACTTAGTGCTGTTAAAATTCAACCTCTCAAGGTACCTTACATCATTAATAAATTTGGAGCACTGGTAAATTATAACTGTGTCAAATATTTTCATCCACGACTGATACATGTTGGCTTCAAATGCATACATTTTGCTTATCATGGAAACCTACATCTTGTTAATCCAATGAAGTAAGGAACTGAGTTATAAACAGTAATACAGATTCAGTAAATGGCTGATTTAGATTATTCATACGTACAATATTGTTGCTTTTAAATGCACTATAAAAATTGGCTGAGGATTTTGTTGTAGAGATTAGCATTAATATAGTTTGGAAAAGTGTGAAAATGTATTAAGATGGTTAAAAACCTAAAATGATTGTAGTTTTCCTCTGTATCATTATAACTATTAAAGTACATAATTGAATTTAAGAGAATGCATTTCTAAATACATCTGGAGGAGAGACATTAGCTTGTTGCAGCATACAAGTATTTATCCTGTGATTCAGCCTTAACCTATCTGTGTTCACTTTATTATGCAGGATAAATATATTAAAAAAAACTGAAATTCAGTTAGTTCAGGCCAATAATGAAATCCATATTCATGGCTTACCAAGGATGGTATGGTACCGATGTAGATAATGAAATAGGGGTGAAAAACACATGGAATTTTGAAATAAATTTATCTCAAAGTTACCATACTCCATGATAAAGATCTTAATTAACAAAGTCCATTGCTTCCTCTGTGGGATACACGTAAGTTTTATGGAGAAGGTTTGCCTGTGAGTGGCACCCTAAAAAGAACCAAACAGCAGGAGCTGGAGTGCAGCAGTGTCAGAGGGACACCAGGTGTATTAAGAGACATTTCTGTTGCAAACCCCCTATGTATCTCACACCTTGCTCAGCTTTGTTTCTAGTCCCTCCTGGGTACACATTTAGGAAGAATTAGAGTAAGAGCAAAGGCACAAAAATCCTACTGTTAGTGCAAGTACCTCATATTATAGGGTTCAAAAACTTGCAATCCTTTTGAAGAGTGAGGAGGAAATGTGTTTCATCCTACTGGGAAACTGCTTTAGGACCTCACTGCATGATGATTGGAAAGTATTTTCTAATCTGTAGTCTAAATTCAGTCACAGCCAGTTTCTGCACGTTGCTCTTGTGCTAGCATCATCTTTTAGTTTAAACATTCCTTTTGTGTCTCTTTGGAAAATACAGTGACAAAAACCAGTAAGATAGAAAAAGAAAACTTCCCTCTAGCTTTGAGAGGGCCTCATGAAAATCAACATTGGTGATCTCTGATCTCTACTGTGAAGAGAGAAATCCTCTGAAAACTCTGTTATGAAACTGCAGTTTAGAAGGGAAATGAGTATTGGAGTGACTGGTCACTAAGGTGCTTTAATATCTGTCTTTGTCAGGATAGAATTTTGCTGGATCTGGTTATTCTTCCTTTGGAATAAGATTCTCAGTTGCTGTAAAGCTGTACTGCTTTACTAGAGTCAGAAGCCTTCTGACCAAATATTGTGTTGTGCCTGACAACACCAATGCTCAAATTTAGAAGCAGAAAAGACATTTGTGTTTTCAATGTAGTACCTTACAAATGTAAACACATAGAACTCAGCAGAGAATTCAGTTAAATACAAGAAACATTAAGTCCTAACGGCAAGGCTCAAAAGCTGGTTAAGAGGCTTGGCATCAGCCAGCAAAAAAAATGCTCATGAGGTTACAGAGAGGCTCAAATTGGCAGTGAAAACATGGATGTGGGAGGAGGTTAGCATCCCCTGGGAACAGTCGCCCCTACAAATGCACATGCACCAACAATTGTGTGCACAGAAAGGTTCCTTTCAGCTCCGCAGTCCTCTTCTGTCTGTACTTGATGTGCTGTGCAGCCCATGACTTTGCACCACCAATGCTCAGATAAGGGTTTTCATAATTTCTCATTAGAGCAAATGCTGGTCAGTACATGCTGAGAGATTGGTACAGGGAGGTAACGTTTCTAGAAGGTTATAAAGCCCTTGGTTCAAACAAACCTGGATTAATGAGATCCTTCTGCATAAATTCTCCAAACAAGGCAATTAGACTGAAAAATTTCTTAACTAAAACTCATTAGCCTGCCCAGTCTGTGTTGTCAAGCAGCTGAGCCATGTACCTGCTGCTCCAAGACCATGTATAGCTGGTGGGGGCACTGGGGAAGGAACGCTCTGTCTTTTGTTTCAAAATCACCTCATCAGTTTTTTACTAATTGCATCGTATTATCTTCAATTTCAGGCTGTGTAGTCTAAATTGGTTTTACCTTGGAGAAGGAAAACAGTATTACTGAAATAATATCTATGGTGTTGGAGCACTTTTTTTCCCTAATGTATTAAAAATATCAACCTTCTTCCCATATATTTATATGTCAAAGTAGAGGATTTGAAGTCAACAATAGATCATATAATTACAACATAGCATTGAGTTACATTCAAATAATTTCAGGTCTTTTTTGTCTAGTTTGTTATTAGAAACTGCTTGACCTCAGAGCCTATACAGTCAACTCTGGTGCTAAAAATGCTCAATATTATAAAATTTCCCTGTCTAACCGAAATATCCCCTCTCCAAATTTAAGTCCATTGCTCTTTCCTTTTTTTCACTTTGGACATGGGAGTGATTCTTTGAACAAACAAGCTTTCCACTTAGTTGTCAAATTCTGGCATGTCTTAACAGTTTTTCAGCTTTAAAGAGTCTCAAATGTGTTTCAGCCTTCTTTTGTAAATCATCCTTACGGAGCTGTAGTTATTCTTTTTGCTGTCATTTTGTAATCTCTTCACTATCAGTTACTTGAAATGTGGTACTCACAGGTAGATGTAACAGACTCTCGGTATTGCCTACTTTACAGCAGGAGTCCATCAGAGGGCCTTAAGCTCTGCTGCTGCTTCTACTTGGAAATACAATCAGGGAGGGACACAGTGATGTCGACACATTTTCAGCTTGCAAGATACTGGAATCAACAACTCCTGTTCCACAAAATGTTCCCCTGGCCAGTCACTCCCCATTCTGCCTTTGTGCAGGTGATTGTTCCTTCTTAACTGCAGAAGCCTTCTAACGTATGTCTCCAACTCAAAGTGAATCCCTGCTGTTCATAAAAATCCTTGGACAACTTGATGTTGTTCATCAGTGGAATTGCAACACTGCCCAGTCCAGAGTTTTACACCCACCCTGTAATACTACCTTCTTGAGATCTAAAAGCTTGCTCATGAGACACTATCAGGGAAGATCTGATAAATGTGAAAGGCTTGATTCTGAGTTTGGAAATGCATATCCACAGTTTCAAATTCATCCTCAGGCCTTTTATCCTGCCACATTAGGAGAGTTTTTGTCAAGTACACTCTTTTTCATATTGCTCCTCATTTTTTTTCTTCCATATTTTTACAAATAGTGCATTGGGTTATTTTTTCAGATACTGTAGCATAATATGTAGCATCTTCTGGATTTCATTTCTCCCCTTTTGAAGACAGCCGTTATTTTCACCTCTGCAAATCTTATGTTTTGCAAGTTCTCTTAGATCACCTCAGCCAATTCTTTAAGCTTTCTTGCATCAACTCTATCACCTTTATTCTTTACCTTCTTATTATTCTTCCCCTTCTGTAACATATTTTGCTGGGTTTAATGCTCCTAGCTCTGCTTATTCCTTTTAATGAAGAATTAATTTAAATGAAAGAAGTGCTGCAGTCATCACAGTCATCTGTCACTTCTCAGGTCATTTTCCAGTAGCAAAATCAGCAAAGTAAGATTTTTCTTGGTTCTTTCCTTATCCTAACATACAGAGAGAACAAATTGTGTCTCCTCAAGTCAGTTAGAGAATGGAGCACATATCAGTAGTTCTTGGACAATTAGAAATATTCTAAGGGTAAAAATGTTGTTATCTAAGTGATAAGAATTTCGTTGCTGTCTCATCAAGAAGCACTGCCATGTAGCAGTGCTAACCCACAATGTTGCGAAAAAAAAAAAGCTTTCTTCTGTGCCATTTTTGATAAGAACTTTTGAAATTCCATCATACGAGAGCTAAACAAATAAATTCTCAAAATGGAAAAGACTACAATCACTACTAAAGTGATTGATTGCTATTCTACATGGTGAAACTGATGAAACCTACTACTCATGTAAAAGATAAGAGGAAAAGACGAGACAACTGATAATTCCAACCAATAACACACATTTAAGGAAAACAAACTACTTTGTCTAATTAACAGGCAAAAAATCCCAAACCCACAAAGTTGCAATAGAGTATGAGTGTGATTCACACTGAAACTCATGCAGTAAAGACATCCTAAATTCCAAAAATATGGTATTGAGTGTGAAAGCAGCATGACAGTACATAGCTGCCAAGAACACTCTTGGTGCACAGACAAGTGTACACTCATTGACATTATGAACATTGTTTATGTTTATTAATTAATCTTTTTACAAAATTCCCTCCCACCACAGTGTAGTTCTTATATATATGTGTACTGTGCAACAGCTTAAATTTTTTTTTTCCTTTTTTTTTTCTGCCAGTGCAGATTCAGATTCAGGGTAGAATACAGTGAACGTGATATTTATGTGTATTGTTTTGCATAACAATGAATAAATATGCTTAGCTATGACTTTAAAGAAAAAGAATTCTATATTCAAGCCAGTACAGATTTTTTCTGATGGGATTACTGTCTCCTTTTACTAACTCTTATGATAATTAAATCATAATGTTCTGGTGCATCAGCATTTTACAATTCTTTTTTAGGACATGGGATAGTTTTCATGAGTAGCTTTTTTTCTCTGTTGTGACTTCGCCGAACCAACCAAAGGGAGCTGGTTTTAATTGTTACATTCTCAAAGGCTATAGAAATACCATCCCTTTTATGTTTAAACACAACCGCATTGTTGAAATAAACAGCTCCATTACTGACAGCTGTTTTTCAAATATCATTCAGGGACTTAGTGAAACTTTTGCAAAGTGCTGTGTTAGATAGAGGGCATTTTGTGAAAAAGGCATGGGACTGTGGTGTCTCTTGGTCTCATATAAACTACAGCTGCATTTTGTAGAATACGTTCCAAACTATATGCAGCAGTTTAGACCATATAGTTCTATTTCACCCAGAGAAGCTGTGGATGCCCCATCCCTGGAAGTGTTTAAGGCCAGGCTGGATGGGGTTTTGAGCAGCCTGCTCTGGTGAGAGGAGTCCCTGCCCATGGCAGGAGGGTTGGAGCTTGATGATCTTTAAGGTCCCTTCCAACTCTAACCATCCTATGCTCCTGTGACTCTGTGATTTGGATTCTCCTCCTGTTTGCTATGTCAGACTGGCTGCTTGAAATCCAGACCAGAAGATGACAGTGATGTGAGTCTGATTGTGTGATCAGTCACATACATTTCAGTCTTTCACTGTGAACAACACTGTGTGCAGTTACAGTTCCATAAAAAATCCTTTGAGAATTAACAGTAAAAATTGTTTTTAAGCAAGAATTGCATTGTCCTCATAATGATGTCAGTTAGCTCTCTTAACATCCTCCAGAATAAAATGAAAAACTTCCTATTACAGACTAATACCACCTATGCAAAGTTGGTTTGAATCATGAGATACCATAGCTCAAATAAAAGCAATTTAAAAAAAAAATAAAAAAAATGCTCTGGAATATATGAAACTGAAGTATGTTGCATTGAGTGACTGACTATTCTCATGACTCTCTCACATCATATATAGTTGTCATTCTTCAAAAAATACTTTGCCAGCTATATTGTATGGTTTAATTAGCCATTATAATCCTAGTGCTAACTACCTTTTCTGTTTCATTATCTGAATATCACCTTTTTAATGCAGAGATATGTGAGGCAAATTTAAGTATATATATTCTACTTGTGACACTTTATTTATTATTAAAATTTAACCAAGTAAGTTTTGCTTTGAAAACCAAATGTCAACAAATGCCTGCCTATAGAAAACTGCAACAAAAATATCTGAGAAAAATCTGAGAAAAGTTAAATATAGAGGATATTCAATGAGCAACACAATACTGCTACTATTAACTGTAGTGTTATAAACATGCTCTGCTTGCAAATATTTTTAACATGTCAGAATTTTAATTCTATGTGTTCATGCCTTTACTGTCAAAACACAGATTGCAACATACGGAAAAAAAATGATAAAGTCAAAATTCTATTCATATTCAAGTATAAGTTTGCGTTTTTACCCAGGACTGAAAAATAACATCTGCAATGTGGTCTCACAAAATAAAGCAGACAGACATGGAAGTGGTTTTGGAGCAATGTTCTTCCTAATCATTAACCCAAAGCATCTCCTATCCCACCTGTGTTTGCAGATAGTCGTTTCCTGACCAAGGGACGGTTTTTATTTGGCCCTTGTACTATACTGAGCGTATGCCCAGGCAAACATATTCTCTTTTAAGTGCATAAAAAATTTCTTTGATGTAAAAACTAAGCTGGGTTTTCTGCCATTAGGTAATTCATGGAAAAAATGGACAGTTCACATTATCTTTTGAGGGAAAAAAGGATGAAACATTTCAGTTCCTTTAAGGCAAGGAGCTGAAGTTGTTTTGCAGGAAAGAAAATCTTGTGCTGCTTATTCCCATTTCAGGGAATGCTAAGAGAGATGCATCACTGTAACAACACTCAGAAAAATTCAGTGAAAATACAGGTTGAACTCCATTATTAATTTTCACCTACATAAATTCCTATTAGCCTTCTCTATCCTTCTGTGCAAGTCGTGAGACAATACATTGTTTGAAGTGATATATGATCTTGGTATCCTGCAAGGAAGATTGTAAAGGCTGTGCAAGAATATATTCCCATCCTGGTACAAGGTAACAAATGGGGAAAAATAGATTTTAACCAAGACCTTTTTAATATCAAAGTAACATTACATAAAAGGGATAGATCTGAGGGAGAGGTGAGAGACATTTTTTCTGCTAACCACAATCTAAGATAAATTTATATTTAATAGTGCAGTGGTAAAACACAGAATTTATGTTAAATGATTTTGAGGGTCTTAGCTCATAATGGTTACTATGTAGTAGATAATTACAGCAACCAAGATTAGGCATGAAAGACTGCAAATTTAAAATTACAAAATTTGACAGAGAAAATTACATTGTTTTTCACTGCTATCACATCTTTCATGAACTTGTGAATGTCAATGGGAAAAGAGTAATGCATCTTCTACTAATATGTAACTATATTAGGATCACACCAAGAAGGATAGGAGGAAATATTAACATTCAATACTAATAATATGGAGCCAGTACTAGTACACTGCCTTATTTACATTGCTGATTGAAGAAAGTATAGAGAAATAGGTCTCAACTTAATGGACCTGTGCTCAGGATCAGAGCCTGACCTGAATCCTGCTTTGGGCTTGCCAGGAGACTCCATGGCTTTCAGAGGCAAGGCCAGGTCACAGGGACCTCTCAGCATTTCTCGTGGTCTGGCAAGTTGCTGCGAGCACTGTACTGTGCAACCTCTTTACTCCCAAAGAGAGGTCAAATTAAAGCCTGTGTTCTTGAGGCTGTTTTTCCTTGGTATTTGGTTTTATTAAAAACATTCCAACTGTATGGGCTTCTCTTGTGGTTCTAATTTCCTTTCGGTTTCTTCTGTTCCTAAAGCTGGTACTTTGAAGTGGTTGCTTTCCTCTCACTTATCTGAAACTTATTGTTGGATGATACAGAACATATTTTAGACTTAGATTTATATTAGAAAATGTACTTTTAGATTAAAATTTCTATGTTAATCAGTACTGATTTCACTGATTTCTCTCAGTGCAGCTTACAAGGACAGGAATCTCCCTCTTGTGTTAAACTGTGTTTGATTCAATTTAGGTAGAGACTTCTCTCCTGCCGGGATAGTAGTGAAGACCAGATATCTGGCAATGCAGTGCCCACCCAGCCAAAAATGTGTTGCAAGAACCTCTGCTCTTTTCTATACATGGAAGAACATTAGGAAGTGTTTTTTTCATAAGCGATTGAGCCTATGAATTCAAGGTACAACATCTTATTTCTTTCATTTAACTACCCGTGTTGTTTCGTAACAGGCCAGTGGGGGTTTTCATAGAATCATAGAATGGTTGGAGTTGGAAGGGACTTTAAAGATCATCAAGTTCCAACACTTCCCACTAGACCAGGTTGCTCAAAGCCCCATCCAGCCTGACCTTAAACACTTTCAGGGATGGGGCATCCACAACTTCTCTGGGCAACCTATTTCACCACCCTCACGGTAAAGAATTTTTTCCTAAGATCCAATCTAAATCTCCCATCTTCCAGTTTAAAACTGTTCCCCCTTGTCCTATCAGTACACTTCCTGACAAAGATTCCCTCTCCAGCTCTCCTGTAGGCTCCCTTCAGATACTGGAAGTGTCAGACACTGAAAGTGTCTTTCAGTTACAAGAAGTGAATCTGTACTTTCTCTTGTGCAACCCGTTTTGTGGCAATGTTACAGAAATACCTACTGACGTTTCAGTGATGTGATTCCTTGTCAGGTCTCGAATATTCCCTTATTGTATGCCAGTCAGCATTCATGCCTCTTTTTGACTCATCATGCTATCCCTCAAGCACTGGTTTATCACAAAGGTGAGTTATCCTGTCTCCAATTTTTGTATAATAAGTAAAGGAAATAACTGAAAATAAACCCCAGGCTGGTATACATCAGCAGACCAGCACAGACACATCAATCAGCACAAGCAGTGCAGTGCAGAGACAACCACAGGACTACGCACCCAAATCTCATTTCCTGTGCGTGACCAGAATCAGGGAACTCAAAGCCCTGCAGGTTAGCCATCTGCATTAGAAAAGTTATGAGAAACACATTTGTTGCATCCCAAAATGTACTTTGTGGTATGAGAACTTCCTCATGTGCATTTTCTTCTTCTATCATAATATTGCATGAGATGTGTGCATCATGTGTGAATCAGCTGGGAGAACAAAAGATTTTTAAGGCTTTGCCAGGTATTTCCTAAACTCCTTTTTCTCTAATAAGTAATAAGTGGCCCTGCTGTGGGACACTGTGAATGGAATAAAAGAAAAACAAAGAAAAAAAATCTAATTTTTTTACCCACTAAAAAGGTATATGGCAACAAGGGACATAGCTCTAGTTGACATCTAGAAATGAAAACAAAGCAATCATCTTAAGACAACGACATAAATTTTACTACTCTTGACATCAAATATGTAATATAATTTTCACTTATTAAGACATTTTTTTGATCTACTGAATTCTCTCAATGCTTTTAAGTGGTGTTTCTCAAGTTGCTTATTGAATCAGCTTACTTAACTTGTTGCCTTGTACAAAATTCCATTAATTTTACATTTAATGGTGGCATTTAAAATAAAAACAATATTCTTAACTACTTTTGCTTCTACTTATTTGGTGACAGTCAGAAAAATGTACTAATTTGCGTATTTTCCTATATTTCTTTGCTTCAGATCCACAAGGTATATTCAAAGACATTGAGAATGACAGGAGAACTTTGAGCAATTCAAGCTTGCATAATTTGAGAATTCCAAGTTATTTAAGGAGTTTTTTGGTTTTTTATAACTTTCTAACTGCCAAAGTGAAAAAAAAGTCTATTATTAAATTGATTCTTTTGTTTCAAATCAAATCTCCTTTTCCGCTTTATAAAATTTAGCTGATTAAGTTCTCCATAAATCAAGATGATAGCCATTAATGATAGTGTGGGGGGGAAAGATCTATTTCTTGGATATATCTTCTCATTATTGTTATTAAATTAAAAATTTTCAAAACTGTTTCTATTACAGTATAAAGATTTTTAAACTTTTCATTTACATAATCAAGCTTATCAAGTTTCTGATAAATCTTCTAGGAAAAATATCCCTAAAAGTAACTAAATTAACAGGCATGTGACAACTTTCGAAAAATGGAAGACATACACGCAGGCAAGCAAATCTCAATCATCACTGTACAGTAATTTGAAAAAAAATCTTAAGTTGTTTACATCTGTTGCTATTGTTGTCCAGCTTAGTTAATCAAAATAATTCTTTGAAGCCTTGGGAATTTTTAGATGTATTGCTGTGTATGCCAAGAAAAAGAAATAATAGAACCTCCCTAAGAAGAGACTCCATGCTAACAATCAGATACTATAAACGTGAAAAATGGGCAATAAACACTGAAAAATCACAGTAACAGTCAAATGAAATTGCCATTCATTTCAGGGAGGTGGATTTAGCTGACTTCTCAGGAAAAATGTTTTTATATTAACAAGTGGCAATGGTGTCTTTTATGCTGATCACGTAGTTCTAAGAGGATTGTTTACTTACTTTCATCAGAACACCATAACTGTTCTGAAATCAAGAGAGAGCTCTGAGGAGAAATAATGTCTTCCATTAGACCAATAAATAGAGCTGGAGAAATCAAAGATCTTCAGAGCACACAAAACAACGATGAAGCTTAAATCTCAGAAACACTGAAATTTAAAATATATTTGCTTGGAAAGGGAATCTCCGTATCAATCAAGGTCAATCCTATTTGTTCAGAAACAAGCAGAAGATTAAACGATAGCTATGCAATTTTTACTAACTTGCTGAAATACAGCCTTTTCTTCCTCTTATTCTCTACTGCTTATGTGCTGGGGTGATCTGTGGCCTCACACACAGCCTGAATGCTCAGTTTTCCATACCACGGAAAGCAAACAGTGAGAAGGCTGCTGGCTTCACGTCAGACATCATCAAAAGAAAGAACTGAGATTATTTCCCCACCTTACTGAAGCAGGCATAACTCTGGTTGACTTAAATAACCATTACATTCGTTGATGAATTTAAAATCTGCTTGGAAGATTGGAACCTCAGAGTTGATATATGTACATTATATGACATTAAATAAAAAAGAATCGTAAAAAGGGCAATTATTTATTTTCCTCAGTTGTTTGTTGAACAGTTTTCCGTCACTCTTTAACAAGGTGCCTTCAGCTGTAAATCAGAGCACACGGTTTAAACAATGTACATCTGACAGCATAAGCAAACTGCTAAATTTGCAAATAACCTAAAAAAAACCAAAGAGGCAGAGGCACACAGAAAACAGGAAAACAAGCAAGCAGGAAAGCAATGTTTGAAAGCACAATAGAGAACTAAATTTATTTGGCCACATGAAAGATTAAAATCCCATCAGAAAGAAGTTAGATAAACCACTCAAATATTTGTGAGTTTTCAACAGGCCATATCCATTAGCAAAACCAAATATGACATTTACTTTTGACAGCTCAACAGAAAACTAAGGAATGAAGCAAACAGAGCTGTTTCTTTAAGAAAAGAATAAAAGAAGCACTAAAAATGTTAAAGTGACATATAGATCAAGTCCTTAATTCTCATTGCCTGTTTCCAGAAAGATATCATAAAATTATTAGAGATGTAGGAAAGGCAAATTTCTAAATATTACAATGGCTCAGTTTTGAGAGAGCAAAGCTCTGAGATGAAAATGGCATTAGGTCACTGCAGAGAAGATAAACACATGCTCATATCACAGTTCTTCACAGGGCACTCTTTAGAGGATATGCCTCAACTTCAAGTGACTTAAGACGACGTTATGGATTGATTTAACAAATTGCCTGTGCCAAACTGATTTTAACTGGGAGTCTGAAGACAACTCAAGAGGAAAGAACCTGAATTGTTAATTTGGGTGACTTATCTCTTGTTTAGAGCTGTCTTGGCAGCTGCAGCATGAAGGGTGCTCTCTGTACCCTTCTAGATGGCCAAAACAGCTTCCAATGCTCATCTAAGGAAGTACAATCCCACAAACCTGATGTCTGTTCTGAGAAAAGTAGAAGAACCTATAGTGAAAAAGTAAGATTAAACACAATCCTCTGGAATAAACAACAAGGGGTTTTTGTTGATTTGTGTGTGTGTGTGTGTGTTGATTTGTTTGTGGTTGGGGGTTTTTTTGTGAGCAGTGCTGTAAGTCTACCGGACATATTTGAAATTCAGAGTACAGAAGCATATGAGTAATGAGTGATTCTAACAACCCATATGCTCTGACCCATATATTTTTCTCCTGATCGAGAACAGATTGGATCAAGCTATGCCCTTGACATATATAATGGAATATTTTTTTCACTGTGGAAGGCACTGCAGAGAGGCAGGAACCATACCAGTTTCTTCTGGTGTTTGTTCTCTGGGGTCTATAGTATTTGTTTGCAGTCTTAACTCCTACCTAGATCCCATAGTCAAAGAAAAGTGCATTGTATATTATAGCTTATGGTAGAGCACTACCATGCATGCTAGGGTCTTCTCTATTTTTGCATGGAGGTTCTCAGCATACCGATAGGTGTCAAAGGTATGGGGCTGGTCTCTAAGTGTTCATAAATCCTGGAGAGGATTACCAGGATTTATGAACTTCATAAATCATGCTGTTAGATTCAAGCCTCAGTTTATTACACCGGTAGACCTGATGTTAGTAAAGGGGGAAAGGACAGCAGATAACACACCAATCGGTCTTAAGACTCTGATGGTTTTCTCATTAAGCTAGAATTAGCAGACACATACAACAGACCCAGTTTCAGTGACCCAGTCCTGGCCTTTTGTCCAGATTAATTTTACTAATTTTAGCTGTCTAAAAACTAGGTGTCTAATCTAAGATAGCTGTCTAAGTTCCCTTAATATTCATCAGAAAGAAAGGCAGTTATCGAGGGTGATTCTTGTGGCTTATTTTACAGAAGTGTTTATTACATGCATGTGTTGGTTTAGCTTAATAACCGAGCTGCTAGGGTTTAAATAAGCAACTTTGTAGTAAACATGGCAGGGGGTCATACAAATTCTCACTGCTTTTCATGGCCAATTCACAATGTTGAAAGCAATTAAGATCAAATCAAGTAAGAGAAGTAATTTTTGAACAAACTGTGTAGTTTTCATGCATGACTACAGGAAATAAGGAAGCCTAGTTTCCCAAGAATCTCTTTCTGGGGATACACAGATGTTGGCTGCTGCTCTGCTCACAAGTGTGGCAAGTGGTGAAATGCCGTTCAGATCTTCTGGGGCAGGAGATTATGATGGCAGTTAGCTTTTCTTGGCCGTTGATTTTTCATGAATTTATTTGCAAGTTGGGGGTATCTTACCCCTGGAAAACTGTGAAGAATCCGAACTGTAGGTTCAAATATTAGTGGGGACGTGGAAGAGGAAAACTAGATGTACACACACACAAAGAAATATTTGTCCTGATCACATAGACCTTTTCAGAAGAGCCCGCTCTAAAGCAGCAAACAATAATTCAAGAAAAACGAGATACTCTAAAATGACAATCTAATGTTTCATCTTTTCTCCCCAGTAAGGTAGTTAAAACTGCTTTGACTGGCCTACTTCCACCTTCAAGTAAGGCTGATGTTAAGTAACAGCTATCATAATCTTATCCACAAGACTGCCAACATTATCCAAATGGAGAAATTTGTACACGGGTATCAAAAACTG
>VXBW01004015.1:0-52601 GCA_013400375.1 Thinocorus orbignyianus
CTGCTGGCTGGGGTGAACACACCATACACTGAGAATAGGAAATAATGACAGCCATACTGATGGCCAAGTTACAAATTAACCTGGAAGTTTTAGAGACTAGCACACTTTTATTTTTCCCCTTCCCCCCATTTATTTTCATTATTTTTTTGTACCTGAATTATCACATAGGCAGGGGGACAAAAAAGAAAGAAAAAAGGATACATATTTTTTCCTTAATTTTTCTCCTGGGAGTTGAAGACATTTTCAGAAGAAAAGAAAAATAATTAAATATACTGGTTTTCTCTGAATGCCAAACCAAATATAGTTGTAAACATGATTATTCATACCTAAACACAGGACAAAATTAGGAAAAAATATGAGTTGATTTACATGTAGGTGTTCAATATAGGGAAGGCAGACTGCTATGCCAGCTGAGTGTGCCAGCTGAAGCTGCAGCTGTGTCGACAGACTTGGCCAGCAGTCAATAAGCTCACCCAGACAGTATGGCAGCAACCCGCCTCTGGCAATATTTTAATATTTATTCATCTTTGTTTACCTATTTGTTCTCATATTTGTCAGGCCTCTGGGTGAAATTTAGGCTGCTGAGGTCAAGTGCACTGGTGTCAACAGAGCAAGAATGTCACTGCCAGAAAATGCTGTAGCGAGAATCCTAACATGCAGACATAAGTACAACTTCAGTACACAGTTCACGACTATTTTTTTTAATATAAGAAAGCATGGTTTCTGAATTCAGAGAGAAAAGGTCGTGATTTTGACAAATGCATGATGTTTTTACTGCATACATTTTAATTTATGCACGAAGACCTCTTGACATTAACACTCGCAGGAGCCCACCACTCTTTTGCAACATGATAAATCTTCTTCCATTTGAGGGTGCTCTACTTTTGTCAGAAAAAGCAGTCCCCATTGTGATGTGGTAAGCTCTGCAGGTGTGTACCTTTCTTTTCCTTACTTAGGCCTTCTAGAACAACAAAACAAAAGGCATGCACCAACACACAAAAGCATCCGTGACAGCTGCCCTGCCTGACCTGCTGTTGATTTTAATGCTTTATCATTGAATCAATGTCACCACTTTGAAGCTGTAACCTGAACAAAGAGTGCTACTTGGTAGTCATAGTGGTTCACTTGGAAAGAATACTTTTTACAATAAAAAAGTGATTTAAAAAAAAAAAGTGTGTTTTGGGAAATACAGTCACAGAGGCAATGCACGGGAGACCTTCAACTTAAACACATTTCAGTGGAAACTCTGCCTGCTACCCTCCTACATGCAGAAGAGCCTGTGCACACTTAAACCACAATAAGAGGATGCCACAGCACTGCCTTTACTGCTCAGTGGTAGACAGGCTGAGAAGTTGTTATATTCATGCTAGATAAGGCTCGATCTGAGTAACACCAAGCAGACTTTTTTGCCAAATAAAATAATGTGGACTGCTTCGGATGAACTTACCCATTGGCTCTGACCTTCCACTGCAGAGAGAAGGCAGCAGCCGCACAGCCTCTATCTGAACTAGAATTGCCTGATTTGGAGTTTTTCTGCTGGTTATGCTGTGGATGAGCAGGAGGAGCTCAGCAGGGTCTCTCATCCCTTGTAAGACTCTTCATTTACTTGCTCCATGGCTTTAGGGAAGTGAGAATGCCAGAACTGAGCCCGTTTTCCCCCTTCTGTCAGTAGCGATAACCAGAAAAGGCTCAGGAAATTCTGCAGACTGAGACAGCTGGATGAGATTCTGTGAAGAAAAGGGAGGTGTTTTTCAAAATGAAAGCACCAAATTTCTCTCTGCCTACTCTCCCTCTGGTAACACCTCTCTTTGCCCCCATCACCAGTCACCACATCTCCTCCCTAATTAGGGTGTGGAGCTAGCTTGGAAAGAAAGCCAGCAATTATGACACAGAGAAGTTTCTTATTAGCTTGTGTGATGAAGTAGGAGCCTGTTTGGTCAGTTGGTGGCTTAACCCACTTTATTTTAATGAATTATCTATGAAGTGGGATACACAGAGGTGCCACATCAACATAGCCTGACATCATTGCCATCATCATCAGACAAGGTTTGAAATTAGTTCTTAGTGGCAGTCCTTTGTGTGTAGTCTAACAAGATGTGTATAAGCACCAGCCAAAATAAATTACCATCTTCTCCCCTGTAGAGGTGTACTGGTACCTCCTAATGCCATTAGGAGTGCCAGCATGGCATGCCATCATACTGGATATGAACTAACTAGTAGGAAAATTATAAACTGAGATTTGTTTTGATTCAGAAAAACATTAAAATATGCGAACTGTGATGTGTACAGCTCAAATGAATTGCTTAAGGAATATATTAATTTCTTAACAATGGAAGAGCTTTGTAATCTGTTCAAGGGTAGATTTTTTTCCTTAAAAATTCATCATCTAGAACTATTTTCTGTGAATTACTAATTAAACTTAACAGATTGTAAGTATCAAAATTCAGATCATTACTGAGGCCCATGTAACATAACTACAGCATTGAGAACCGCTCTGAAAAAAATCAAAGATTCTAATGCTTTCAGTTAACTCCAGAAACTCTGAAACAGTTTAGTTTGCTAGCAGTTTTGTAAAATTTCTTGTAGCGTAGAGATTTGGTTGACAAGACCCTTTGCCTGGAACATGCTTTTGATGTCTGACACAAGCCTGACACTTCGACTTCCTATTTAATTTTTAATTAACTACTGCTTTAAAGTTCTGAGCCCAAGTTTCCTGCCCCAAGTAAACCAAATCTCTTCATTTTTTACTTTCATTTTCCACTTCTACTTTTCTTTGCCAGTCAGAACATTTGGAGCTGAGCCCCAGTGGCACAACAGGCTTCCTAACCCTACAGTTTCCATGTTTTCTGTACAATTGATCATCACTTCCTCTCATATGTCTGAATAAAACAAGCTTCAAGGCTACACATTAAAATCTTCTAAAAATGGTGCCATGTCTGCTCTCTAGCAGCTAGAAAAGATCTCTGATTTCAGTGCCCGAGATAGGAGACATCTCACGCGTTCTCTGGATGAAGGAAGAGACTCGGTGACTAATATGCTGTACGAAATAGGCGTTTTCCCAAGAGGGAGCCTGGGTGGAGTAAGACTCCACAATATCACAAACCACCAAAGAAAACAAAACAACTTCCTTTTCAATGTCTCAGGGCTACTGTCATTCAGAGAACAGATGAAGACAGTAATAGGGCAAGAGGCTTCTCCCTCCATTTTCCCTCAAGCCCACAGCTGGGGGGGGGGCAGGCAGAGGGAGGGGAGGTGTGTGTGACCCCAACCTTCATAACAACACTGCACATTTTCTTGTAAGGACCAGGTAACAGCCTTGCAGCAAGCAAGTAACATGGCAGAGTTGTTCTAAGAAGCCCCAGAGAAGAAAGAACCCTACAGCAAGGGCCATTCTCAGAGAGCACCAAATAATTTTTGTATGTATATATATACATGTATTTTATTATATATATGTGGAAATAATATATATACACACACAAATTTGTATTAAAAAAATATGTACACATATATATCAAAACAGCAGCCAGAAATACCTATTTACATCAGAAGGTGATCTTTGGTGTTGACATAATTGTGTTAGAAGATCTTGCAATAAATACGCTTTACTCACGCTATGAAGTACTTGAAAAAAAAAAAATCTATTTTAATTATGCAACTTGACATGTGCCCCTCCTGTGCAATGGCTGAAGCACCTTTGACAATGGTATTTGCTGTGGATTTTTATAAGGGTTCAAAATATAAATATGCACATTAGTGCAGTAGCTCACAAAACATTCTTTTCTATTTTAGGAATGTGCGAGTGTGGCTGTATCTACTTTTTTTTTTTCTGAGTTCCTCTGACAAGATTAACTACATTCTGCTTCAGCAATAGAAGATTGAAAAAAAAAAAATGCCCATTAAACTACAAGTCATTTGGAGTGCTCTGCTCTTCCCAATGTGCGAATGGGACACTTCAGATTTTCAGTGACCCTGAGGAGGGGAGAACATGCCTTTCAACCTCACTGCTGTGTTTTCCTGATTACACTAGCAGGCCTTTTTGCCCAGCAGCAATCCAGGCAGAGCCAGCTGGTTTGGTGCAATCTGGAAGGCTGTTGTAATAACAGACAGAACAAAAAGCACAGGGAACAACCTAACGGCTATATAAAACTGCCTCTGAGCTCCAGTCCCTGCTGAAGTGCACCAGCCTCAGCAATCAGTATGACCAGCCAGTCTCAGGGAATCCAGCAGCTTCTGCAGGCAGAGAAACGTGCCAAGGACAAACTGGAGGAAGCCAAAAAAAGTGAGTAGCTGGCCTGCTTTTACTGTAGTTTTCGATTGTAAGATCATCTGAATTACGGTGGCTCTCAGAAAACCAACATAATTTTATCTGTATACAGCACAGCTGTGCTGCTCCTGTTCTTTCTTCTCACTTGCATTAGTGCTGTGCCTTGACTGCAGCCAAGCATTTGACCAAACCTGAACGTTCAAAGTTTGCTTAAAATTCTGTGTGCTTGAGTGTGTGGGCACACACGTGCCTTATTACATTAAACAAGGTTTTCTTTGTTATATTCATCCCACCAGCTAGATTTATTCTTGCTTTATCTCAATAGCAATAATGTCATTACAGCCTTCCTTAGGTATTTGAACTAGAAACTTACACTCCTCTGGCTGCCAGCTCTGGAGGAACAGACTCCAGTGTTCCTCTTGCAAAATCTACTAACTTGCCTTCTAATCTCAGCTGGGCTTCAGAAAATTATATGAAAACATAGGAAAACTTCAGCAAAATAATAGTAATGAAAGTCACAGTACAATCATAAGAACCATCAGTACCGCGATAGGTCATGGCTGTAAGCCTTGTTACCTGGTACAAGCAATCAGCAAGTGACTAAACGTTCGATTTAAAATAAACATCTTTTTGGTAAATGCGTAAATGCTGAGGGCAAAGCATGTGTAGATATCCAATAATAATAAATTATATATATTTTTATTCTAGTCAAATATAAGCCAAAAAGTAATAATAACAAATACATTTTTTTTTGTATCTGCTAGAACAGTTTCAGTCAAAGAAATCATTCTCCTAGCAGTCTTTCCGTTATCTATTCCCTTCATTTTCTGCATTTTTCTCCCAGCAATTTAATGCAAAATACGGTGACCTTATTCTCCTGATTGCAGGTAGCAACCACATGAGTCACTGACCTGCATTAACAGTGAAACATTAATACTGTTTCATGGAGTTATCTTGATTTAGGAACCAGCAGCAGGACACAGTGTTGTCCTGCAGGACTCAACTAAAATGCAGGAAGATGATGCCATGTGCTTCAAGAGTGTGATGAAGCAATATATTTTGGTTTTCCACAGAGAACTAGAAACTGAACAAAAATAATCTGTGTAATTCCTGTAATCCTTCTACACAGAACTCAGCACTGCTGGGTGCTCATTAATTACCAGTGAGGCATGTTAATTTCTGTGTGCCGTTGCACAAATTAAGTAGGAAGACAGTATCCCTTCCCCAGGCACCCCAACCAACCACTGGCTTTGCCTTGCAAAAGGAATGGGGGAAGAGAGGGGAGGATGCTGGGGGGACAGGACAGGGAAGTAGTATATCTACTATCTTCCTAAGAGGGAAGGCTCATAAAACGGTGTTTGAAAGGCTGAAAGCAAGGAATAATTAAGTGATTTGACCCTTACATAGCCAAACGTGGTGCTCTAAGTGGGGTGGTTCTTCCATTCTCATGTAGGGCAGAGGAAATGAACTGTTCCCAGGAGCAAGAAGCAAGAAACTCTGCAACCTGGAAAGACACAGCCTGCAATGGGGGGAGTGGAGGTTCAGTCTGAACGCAGGCTGCAGAATCAGGCCTCTAGTTACAATAGTTTGATGTACCCTTTACTTTTGCTTTTGATTTTTTTGGTTGGCTGGTTGGTTTGCTTTTGGTTTTAAAACCAAACCAAAACAACAACAAAAAAATCAGATTGTTATTTTCTGAACAGCCAATTAAAAAGAGGTTTCATAAACTAAGAAACTCAAAAAAAGGAAAAGCTAAAACACAAAAATAACAGCAGAAGACTTGTCTCTTGTGGAATCCAGACATGGTTACAGGTGCATTTACTCTACTCTGCAAAAACCACACTTGCCTGCCACCATCTCAGCCCCACACAGTGCTTGTGATAAGCGCAGGGCCTCTTACAGATAAATTATCTTCCAGACACTTCTGAGTCAGAAACTTGACTTAAACCACTGCCTACGCAACCAGCGTATTAGTGCTGAGGTAGGAGTAATTCAGCAACTACAGAAAAACAGCTATTAAGAATTTTGCTATCAGTAAAAAGATTTAGAGTAAAAATATTTAATCAGTATGACTTTCTTTAAAAGCCAAACATTTTTTACCTTTACAAAAATTACAAAGGAAAATAAAAATTTCTCACAGAGAAAAAAAATCTGGGGAAAAAAAAAAAAAGAAATTAAAAAATGAAAAAAGATGGGAAAGGAGTAAAAAATCAGCCAGACTCCAGTGGCATCCACTGAAATGGCAAGAGACAATGGCATAAATTTAAACATAAGAAAACAACTCTCTAACTGTGAGGAAGGTCAGACTCAGGAAGAGGCTGCTCTGAGAGGCTGTGGAGTCTCCTCTGTACCAAGACATTCAAAAATCACTGGATATGACCCTGAACAAGCTGCCCTTGGCCAAGCCTGCCCTCAGCAGGACATTTGAGTGGACTCGGGGGGGCCTCCTCCAGCCTCAGCAGCTCTGTACAATCCCACGAAAAACCTCCAGCATTTCTAAGAGATTTTAATCCTAGGTATAAACAGATCAAGCACAAAAGGTTCACATAACTGCTGATGTGGCATATTCATTTACAGCTTAAAGACTTTGGTGGATCTTTTTGTTCATGTTAAATACTGCCAACAGTTTCTACTAGGGTGTGAATACCAAAGTTCTTGCTAATTTTAGATCTCATGGATCACATGAGCAAGGTCAGGCCTTAGTGTTTCTGTTTCAGATTTTTCCAAGAACTGGTCCAACCTGGATTTTGTGATAAAGCAAGCATTACAGATAATCTGACAGAATAATTATACCTAGAAAATAATATTTATATTAAACATTGCAATAGATTTGCAGAGAATCTACAAAATAAAAAAATTTCCATATTGTCCTTAATGTTAGTATTTTTCATAGCAATATCATTACACCACCTTGGATACAAGATCAAAAGGGTATTTTTTCATGCTAAATCTGGTTATGCCAAGTCAGAATAACTCAAATACTCTTGTCCCCAGAGTTATACTGCAGTTAAATCAGCATAAAGGATAATTAGTTTATAGTTTGAGAGGGAAAACTAAAATAAAAGGAAATACATGAAATGCAATCAATCTATCCAGAGCAATCAGTTGACCTGTGCACACACAGTTCAGAGAAATGAGACGAGGACATGCTGCTTCACCCCAGGAAACACCCACCCAGATCCACCTGGTACCAGTTCAGATCAGAAGCTTCTGCTCAGGACCTGGCACCCTGCGGATCCAGGCTGCAAGCGAGAGCCGGGAACCTGCACAGTCAGCCCTAACACAGTCCCCTCCCTGCCACGCTGTTCCTGTGACCTCTTCTCTCACCGCAAATAGCCACGGCACAACACCACTGTACCAATGAGCCTGACTGTTCTGTTTACATTCTCACACAAGAGGAACGAAAGGCAGATTGTTCATGGGACACAACCAGGAAAAGACATTTTCAAGGAAACGTGATAAGCAAAACTATCCTTACGCAAACCCTTCAGTGTTTACAGTTGATACTCACATAACTGGATCAAAATGCAGCGTGAACACACATATATAAACAGATAATAGGCTGAGTTCTTGCTGACATATGTGCAGATGTTTGTAAGGCAAAATCCACTTTGGATAACTGAGAAATTACCAAATAAATGAAGTTATACTTATAGACATGAAGCAAATCAAAAAGATAGTGCTAAAGGTCTGCTGTTCATGCTTTTCCATGCTTTTTCATGTTTGCTCAATAACCTTTATCCTGGCTTGCAATACCTTTACTGTATCGTTGGCTGATACTATTTATACCTGATGAATTATAATTAGTTTGTTGGTAAATGCACACATGCAAGGCTCAAAGTATTTAACTGGTTAAACACAAACCAAAACAGTCCGAATCTTTTCTCCTTTTATACACAGCATTTCTTTATCTATCATTTTTGCTTGAAGTGTAATTAGGATCCCAGAAATAACTAAGCATTGACAGAGCCAAGACATCAATTCTTGAAAATTCTTTCGAGTAAAACAAGCGAAACAAACACGTCATGAACACTGGGTATAGCAAAACCTGTTCTCCTAAAGGTTTTTATATCTTGACTTGAATTTCTAGTGCCAAATAAAATGAAAACTCAGATGAAAGATTTCAGGAAATCAGATTAAAAACAAACGTTAATCAAAATAAGACACTGTAAACAGAATTATATCTATGGCACTGTCTTGGATAATACCCAGGATGCATTTCACGTACTGAAAAAACTATACGTACTGATCAGCTGCTTCTATTGTATTGTATTAAAAGTGCAAAATAGTCTGCTCAAAATGAACATCCCTAAATCCCATCTTGCAGAAAATTTAATGCTTTTGAAGACAACTGAAATGGACATATTTAAAGAAAATATCATTAATTTTTGGCAGCTTCTTCACATGACATGATTTCTATGCAGAAGTTCAGCTAGAAGCCTAGAGGATATGTTTGAAAACAGTAAACCAATTTTAGCATGGCGGTTTCTGGAAAGAAAGATAACACTGTTCAAGCATATTAGAATGCAACATTTTTGCTTTCTACTTTTTTTTTGCAAGATCCCTCAACAACCTAAAAAGCGAAAGGTATTCTTTTCAATCTAACCAGACCTAGGTGTTTCATTAACATCACAGAAATATCTAGAAAGAATAATACAACTTTTCTCCTTGCTTATAATGCTTTCCCATGTTAGGTAAGAAAGTCTAGTATGGGACTGACTTTTTCATAGAATCATAGAAAGGTCAGAGTTGGAAGGGACCTTAAAGATCATTGAGTTCCAATCCCCCTGCCATGAGCAGGGACACCTCCCAGTAGAGCAGGTTGCTCAAAGCCCCATCCAACCTGGCCTTGAACACTTCCAGGGATGGGGCATCCACAACTTCTCTGGGCATTTTGTTGCCGAAATTAGTTAAGATTTGGCCAATTTAACATGATGCCTAGAAATTTATAGGCTGTCAGCTACTGTAATCATGGGTAACAGTAGACAGGGAGACGAGGCATAGCACAGCTGCTTTGCTGCTTCCCATCTTCAAGGGTGGGAAGGACGGACAAAGCATCAGCAGCAAACCTGGCCCCCACAGCATGCCCTTTGGGGCAAAGGTCTCTTGAAACTTGGAGCTTTCTGTACCTCACCTTTCTGACCCTAGAGGAAATGTCATAGCAACACTGGTTTGCCCATCCTCCTGTATTTCTTGCCCTGTTTTTGCATGACCTTGGATGAATTTCATTGCTTTGCCACCCACCCTTCAGTGTGTAAGTTTTGATTCCAGCTCAGCTCTGTGGAGAATCCCATCCAGAGGATCAGCAAGACTTTGAAAAGGCAATCCCATATTGCACAACTGAAGTAGCAGACAAGTGGTTAATAACAGACCGATTAATTAATTTTGGTTTGCCTCTAGTGAAACAGCAGGTTAAGCTCTAGTTTCTCCTTAACTTAATCAGGTGCAGCATATGTACTATCATATATGTTGGCAGTTGCCGATTCTGTCCACAACGTTGTTGAACTAGCAGTAATTTACTCACAGCTTTTCCACTTAATTAAATAGGAAGCAGCAGGTTCCTGCTGTGCCAATCCTAAAGGCATCATGGAAAAATGAAATGGCTGCCACCCTACAGTGACACCCTATGTATTGTGCTTACTCCAGTGCACTGTCAAAAGCTGACATGTATGTATATATATACTTTTTGGTTCACTAGCTACATTGTCAGAGGCACATGAACTGTTGTTTTACAGTAAATCTCTTTCTATTTTGTGCATTTTAAATGGATTTATTTAACTATCTGGTGGCCAAATATGCAACATATTTACCACAGATGGCCCCCCAGATGGAATTGGAAATTAAAATCCCACTGATTTTGAAATAATTTAATTTGCTATAGAGATCCAGTTCTTCAGCTGGTGAAATTGGCAGAGCTTCATTGTAGTCACTCCCCCCGACTTCCAGTTCCAGAGAATAACCCCACAGCTCCACTCCTAGAGGAAGATTCTTTAAAAGGCTGATCAGCTCCAGATTTGGAGGGGAGAATAAGGGAAACTCCACAATACAAACCTAAACTTCATTTCAAATTTTGTTGCCTAGGCTGATGTCAGGCTCTTACACAAATCTGTCAGTTCACACCTGCTGATCCCAAGACTTCATGCAGCGAGTGGCAGAAGCTGAGGGGATCAACCTTTATCAAACAAATACAAACTCTGGGAAAGTACATCCCAGAATTTAAACTAGCTCTCTGCTCCTTTACACATAAGCCCAGTGCCTTGGTGGCAAAAGGACTCAAAAAATTACATTTAATTACACAAGAGAACACTGCACTGGTGGAACTGAGAGTCAAGTAAAGCTATCTAGTTTCTTACCAGGTTGCTCCTTCCTGTAAAAAGCATTTATACAATCACACACCTGAGTTCCCACAATAAGCACACCCACAGTATCAAACAGTCCAGGAAACAACACCTTAAAAAGAAATTCACATTTCAGGCATTTCTCTGCTTCTACTCACCCATCTGCAGCAAACAACTTCAGAAGGATGCACCAACTAGGCAAATAATTTACTGCTGGATCGGGCATTTTACCCAGGCTTTTGTTGAATCTCAGATGTATCAAAAACAACAGTCTTTTGCCCAAGATTCAGCTTCCTCATTGGGCCGTGCTCAGTGGAACCAGATTGTCATATGCCACACCTGATAAGGCTTCAGAAACCCAGCACATGTGTAACCAATCCAGTGTAGAATTACTAATACTCATCTTCCTAGCCTATTGGAGAACATTCCTTAGGATTTCAGAAAAGGTATTGGTTTCAGCTCTAGTGCTTGAATTGAAAGATTTTGTTTTAAATAAAAAACTTACACAAATATTCATATTCCTCAATGATGTTAAGTATGTATTTACAATAAGTAAATAAATAAATGGATGTTTCGTGCATCAGATCAAGATGTCTTTCCCAGTTGCCTGGCTTCTATTCTCCATTTTTGTGATATCCTAATTTAAGCAACTAAAATACAGTTTTTTCGGCCATCAAAGGCATTTCTCCTGTTATAAAAAGGGAGCAAGCATATCGCCTCTCACTCCAAAAATTCTAGCTGTACAGAGGGAAGAGACGCCCAAAATCAGCATCAGCCCAGGTGTCTCAAATGTATCATGTCAATTTTCAATGCAAGAGTTTTATAGCCCCATCAGTTGGAAATTGACATTTTTCTTCACAAAGTAGTGTAGCAGAGCCCTGTGGAGATCCGTGCAACTTTGCCAACTTTATACAAAACAGGCAGACAGAGATGCATCGCCATGGGGTGGTTGTGATATGTTCGACGCTTAATCACTTTCACATTTTCTATGCATTGGTAGAGAATACCATTGACTTTCTTTTTCCCTTAATCACTCACCTCTGCATTCAACAAATGTGAGGGGGAAAGAGTAGGGGAGAAGAGGACAAAGCCTGAAGGTTGTAATTCAGTTTGGTAGTGGTTAAGACATATCTTGCAGTACTTTGGAAATTTGCCAGCTCTAAGTAGAATCCAGTTGGTGTGGGATGAAGGCATGCTGGCAACCAATCAATACAGCAAATCTTAACAGAATAATGTCTTTTCCCATCAGTGACAACTAAAATCTGTTATCTGGCTGCTACTATTGCAGATGAAGGAAAGACAGATATTTATTTAAACACCAAGCTGTGATTTAAAAAAAATAATTTGTGTTTGAGAAAATGTGTACTTGTAAAAAGACTCGTGTTGTTAGCAAACCAACAAGCTTTTCATTTGATGTGTGCTTTTGAAGAAGGATTCAGCCTCAGAAGATGGGTACTTTTGTTACTGGCTTTCAATCAAAAAGTATCCTACCTAAATCACTTTGGCCCTTCTAACCGTTCCTGTGCAGTTGACTTTACTCAAACCTTTGTCCGTTTTACTACATCATGTAAAATACCTCTGATTTAGAGACATTAATCTTTTAGGATACAGTGATGTGTGAAATAAATCCCTGTTTCTTGCCCCATTAGGAAAAGCAAAGAGGCTGAGGCAGGCCAAAGAAGAAGCCATAGCTGAGATAGACCACTACCGGTTACAGAGGGAGAAGGAATTTAGGAACAAGCAAACAAACGTGAGTAAGAAAGCAGCAAACATTTTTTTATAGTGTCAAGCTACCCAATGGTAGCACAAATTGCTTCAGTGTTACATGGAGACTTTTGCAAAACACTGCTATCATACTGATTAAACAGAGATCACCTAATGTGTGTCTTTTCTTCGGTTTTACTTCTTCATGGGATTTGAATGCACTTGTAGGAGGTGGTGTGGACTTTCCCCACTACAGTTTTCCAGATTCTGTATTTGGTTCAGTCTTGTCCTTTGAAGATGTATCTCCCTTAAGGAAAAATACCTTTGGGTCTTCTTTATTTAACTCCAGACAAAACTAATTCCTGTCTTGAAACTGGAGGTTTCAGTAACATGGAGGTTTCAGTAAAAGCAGAGATTTAAAAACATTGTTTCTATCTCTGTTGGACTTTAGCTGACTTTTTTGACTGCATACAAGACTCATCTGTGATGAAACGAAATCACCAAAACTGTGGAGTTTTTCCACTATGTTTTCATAAGTAAAACTGGTCTGGCTGATATTCCATATCTGAATTGCAGTACGTTTCATACATTTATGCCGTCTTGCAGTTTTCTCTAGTATTTTTATAAAGGTTCACAAACTGTTCTCTTTTTTGTTTGTAACCTTCCCCTCACATTTTTTGTTCTGATTTTTTTTCTCCTGCTTGTTTTGTGCAAAGGCAAAGAAACTTCATGTGCAAAAGCAGTCACAATAAAAAAAAATAAAAAGCCAAAGAGGTCAAATAAAAACTGCTTTTCAAAACTGCCATTGCAGTCACGCTTCACATAAAACATTTTCCAGCCAAGATCACAAGCCTTAGGAACAGATATACACACAAAGTCTCCAACATATGCTACCAGCCCCCAGACATAGTCACGTAGCCAAGCCAGGTAGCATTGTCTCATAGGTACAATTTCAGATGTTTACTGACACTAAAATAAAGTTAAAACCTCAAAAATTTGTCTGCCTTTTCATTCAAGACAGACTTCTTGTTTTAGGTCTGAAACAGCAGAAGAGAAAAGATGTGGCCTTGGTGTGAACTCAATTTTTTCATGCCAAGCAAAATTAAAGCTGCAGGGAAAGGCCACTGTTTGCCGACTGAACATTTCACACAAGCAGGACAGAGCACATATTGCTTCTCAAATGACAGCATGTTGTACAAGATCATCGCAGTCCTCCTTCGTGTTCCCTGACCCCATTATGTCGAACATTTATCTACCCAGACAAATGTCACCATTATTAACCTGTGCCTGGAAGGCAGTCAGGAGTTCCAGCTAAGCCAGTGCAGAGGGAAGTCTGATGCCCAGTTCAGTTTACTGGCTCAGGTGTTTGGACACAAATATTTTTAATTCTTTGTCAGTCTCATTTAATGCTATTCCTCCTCTTCCTTTGTGTTGCTGTATCCAAACCATGGTAAATTTCCTCATATTGTGAGATGTTCCACGTGAGTCCAAAATGAACAGCAGCAACAGAAAATAACAATTATTTTGAGGTTAGACTGATGATACACAAGGTCATTTTTCAAAATATAAAGAATTTAACCCCAGATCTCAAACCATTTTGCTAGTGTTTGTGGTGTTTGATTCAGGGGCTGATATCACTGGAGATGTGCAAACTAGTGCTGAATTTTGTGGCTTCCAAATCAATTTAACATTTTAAGAATGACTTTGGAATGACACTAGCATAAAGCCTGTATGGGCAAAATAAGGGACAGACCTTCGAGGTTAGCAGAAATCACAGATTAAGCAGAGCATTGTCTACGTTTTGACAAGAAAAAGGTCTTCAAATTCAGAAGCAGAGAAAGGAGGGAAAAAAATAGGTAGAAGAGTAGGAATCAACTGTCTCCAGTTACAGTATCAGCATGAACTGAGAGCAAGTTCCCAGTCTACAGAGGCTCTTCTTAAAATTATAATACTTTTCCTGAGGTTTTCCAGAAATATTTAGTAACTGGATAACATGCAACCATCTGGGATCTCTAGAAAGTGCTTTTCCCCCTTAAAACATTAGCTTTATAAATCTGATCTAAGCTGTACAATCTTTCTCACATGAGACCTTTACAACTTGTCTAAAAGCTAAAATAGAAGGCCAGCTAGAAACAGTTACTATGGCAAACTATCATCTTTCCCCAATATTTACAACTATGTCTACAGAATCACAGAATTGCAGGGGTTGGAAGGGACCTCTGGAGATCCAACACCCCTGCCAAAGTAGGTTTCCCTAGAGCAGGCTGGACAGAAATGCATCCAGATAAGTTTTGAATATCTCCAGAGAAAGAGACTCCACAACCTTTCTGGGAAGCCTGTTCCAGTGCTCTGGCACCATCAAAGTAAAGAAGTTTTCTACATGTTCAGATAGAAGCTCCTGTGTCCAGCTTGTGCCTATTGCCCCTTGTCCTGTCACTGGGCACCACTGAGAAGAACCTGACCCCATCCTCTTGACACCTGTCTTTTAGATATTTATAAGCACTCATGAGGTTCCTCCCTCTGTCTTCCCAGGTTAAACAGCCCCAGGTGTCTCAGTCTTTCCTCATCCAAGAGATGTTTTAATGCCTTGACCATCTTCATAACCCTCTACAAGACTCTTTCAAGCAGTTCCCTATTCTTCTTGGTCTGGAGAGCCCAGAACTGAACACAGTACTCCAGATGTGGCCTCACCAAAGCAGAGTAGAGGGGCAAGATGACCTCTCTCAACCTGCTGGCCACGCTCATTTTAATGCATCCTAGGAGACCATTGGCCTTCTTGGCCACAAGATCACTTTGCTGCCTCATGGTCAACTTGTCGTCCACCAGGACTCCAGGGTCTTTCCCTACAGAGCTGCTTTCCAGCAGGTCAGTCCCTAACCTGTACCAGTGTACGGGATTATTTCTCCATAAGTGCAGGACCCTACACTTGCCCTTGCTGAATTTTTACATCCTGTATTTCTTCCAAATTGGAAATCTAGATTACAGGAAAACTTTTTACTACATTGCCAGGTACCGATAAATAGAATTACAAAGGTAATTTGTACAAAAGATCTTTACTACTTTCACTTCTTTTAAGGAATAACATGGCCTGAAATCACATGGGAAATAAAGCTAATTACTCCTCCCCTGTTTCAGGTCATCATCTAGGTATCCCACTAAAATCCCGGGTTAGCTTCAGCTTCTAGTCCATCCCAAAGAACCATGGCAGGAACAAGAAGAATATATTACTTATTCCTTTCTTTCAAAGTGCAGAAATGTCTTCTGCTCTCCCCCATGGAATTCTTTAGCTGGAAACCAATTGTTCTGCTTGTATCTGAAGGACTTTTCCATAAGGGAAGAATTCAAGGGATGTTGGGGCAGTGGGGGAGGAGGGAGCAAAGTCACGGATTTGGAACGTGTGCATCTGTTTATAACATAACCTTGCTAAAATGTTCAGCGAGTCTAGAGTCAATTAAATTCTAAGTGAATGTCCTGATATTAACTGTGCCAGAAGCTGTCTGGTATTTCGCCAGATAAGAAAATGAAACATTAAAAGACCTTGTCTGAGGCCTGTTGAGAGTTATACATCACTAACTGCTGAAGACATTTCAAGTACTCTGAAACTATAATTTGCATTGTCAGGAAGGCTTTGTCATGTTTTGCTCCTTAGCCATGCTCACATTCATTCTCAGTGAGGCCAAGCAAAGCACACTGGTGATAGAACTTAGTTCACTAGTCATTAAAATAGGAAACAAATTAAAATGAGAGATATAAAATACAAAACACATACAATGTTGTTCCCCACAGTGAGCTGGGAAACTTTCATTGCGTGGGGAGATTCCCATTGCTAATGAGCATATGAAAGATTTCTCTTTAATCCTGTTTTTATGCCTATAGTTCAACCTAGATCATACCCTTACTGTTAAGAAGCACTATGATATGTTTGCATTATGTTTATGCTAGATGATGAAAAACGTACAATAAACATATTCATATATAACATATTCATGTTGCTCACAGGACCTCTTCTTTTCAGGTAATGGGCTCCCAAGGTAACCTCTCTGCTAAAATAGAAGAGCAAACAAAGGAAACGGTCCGAAACCTCACCAGCAGCTACCACAAGAACATGGAGAGCATGATGAAAAAGCTTTTGAGCACAATATGTGACATCAGCCCTGAGGTTCACCCAAACTTCAGACACGCAGCTTAAGATCCATTGATGTGCTGGAGAAGAATGTTTGTAGAAAGCAGCCTTCTTTCCTGATAAGCATAAATATTTCCCCGTTTATTGTTTCTGTATGCGTGAGTGAAAAGAACACTAAAGCCAGAAGCACGCAGTTCCACTTAGGCTTTTGATGTGACAAGACTTATACAGGGTTTCACAAGCATTTGTTGGAATATTGTTTCCTGTTGGTAGCTAAGCCCCTGTCATTTAGACGGGGGCAAGTCAACAACAGGAGAATAAATGATTATTTGACACCAGCAGCTTTTCAGTGGGAGTCTTTATTCCTTTTCTCTTATAAAATGTTCTGTACTAGGATGTGGTATTGCATAAAGTCTATTTATGCCAGTCTTTATTGTTGTTCAAGTCATGTGAAACAGAATATCACAAAAACTTAAAACATTTCTGTTTTCCTTGTCACACACAGAGTGGTCAGGTTATGGAACATACAGGAACTCTGTAGCTTTTGGCCACAAAGAATAGGTGAAAACATTTTCAATTTTTCTATACTAATTTAAAGCAAAATACAGCTGAGTTGTATAGAATTATGTTCAAAAGCCATAGCAAAAGCATTGTCCTGTTGTTTAACTATACCACAAACTTTTATAGCTCTAAGTCTTATCCATCATTATCTATACAGCTACACCAAAAGCACAGAAATCCATGGGCTCAAGCTCTACACCAGTTATGCTAAATGGTACCTTAATCCACAGATTGTTCACAGAAATCACGTCAGAGCTCACTTCTGTTACCATAAGCAACCTCAAGTAATAACTTCCCTCTGCAATGGCACCGATTTCCTTTGGAATAAATTCTACTGAAGTTAGGAAAATGCAGTATGATCTGGTGCTTTCAAGGTGAAGCCCATTAAATCTGATAGAAGGCACCGATGAAGTGGGGGTCTGGAACACACTTGCATCATGAACCATCCTTGATGCCTTTGTTTCCACTACAAAATTACACTGAATTAGAAAAGAAGCTTGAGAAATTGCAATGACTAGCAAACGATAGCCATGATTTTCAGTCCACGTAGACACAGACAAATCATTTTAATTTCACAGCGGCTAGTCATAGGCAATCTCCCATTCCAGTGAGGTTTACACAGCTGACATGCTGTCATGTGTAAAATGACCGTAAAGCTGTAGTCAACGACTCCTCAAGGCTTTGCCTGGATGCTATATAACCTCCAAGCCCCAATTGTTACAGTCTCCTGTGCTTGATTATACTCTGTGGGGACATGAGGATGCCGAGGAATGGGGAAGAGAGTAGCAATCCTATTGACATCAGCTGAAAGGCTCATTTATTTAGGAGTGCTTTAAATCATGTTGTGATGGGCTTTGATTTACTGCGAGGATAAAGGAACTCTACTCCCAGCCTACATGCACGAGTCAGCCAAGGCATCCTCCTGCATGGCATGGGGTGGTCAGGATTGCCTTATTGCGAAGGCCTCCTGGGTAATAGCTGCAGCCCCCGTGCAGCCCTCAGCTAGGAAGCGTATATTTTCTGTAAACTTAAACAGTGTGGATGTGAATCTCTCCCAAGAACTCAACAGCATTCAGGACTGCTTGTCTTTCCCTTCTGGGCTGCCTCAGCATCCTTTCTATCAGATAGCACTTCTAAACACACAGAAGTGTTGCAGGTTCAGCTGCAGAACTAAAGCAATGGGGTTCCCATTGCCAGCTGTAGGGGGTAACAATGCACACCCCTGTACAGAGGCAGCAGAACTGCCACAGCCTGGTGGGCAGGAAACTAGAGAAGCAGCTTTTCAGAAGGCCAGCATCTCAGATTACCTGAAATGAAGCTCTGTCTTCCTGTACCGCCCTGCTTCCTGTTGTGACATTCCACTTTCCCTCACTCCTACCAAAATCTGTCTGCTGTCACCAACTGCTTCTCTTACAAAGTTTCTGCCCTCCTTTCAAGGCTGCTTTCTGCCCTTCCAGTCCTGATGGCCACAAACACCTCTCTTATTTAAATCTTCTTTGAAATACATTATCCCATGAATACACCCTCCTTGACTGAAAACCCAAGGATGTGGTGGGTGACAGCAGAAGTCAGCAGCAGCATGGATGAGCACTGTCTGGAGAGGATAGTGCATCTGTACAAACTTTTAGTGGTCCCACTGCATTACAGTCATGGCAATGTCCTGTCTGTCTGTTCCCTTGCTATCTCCTGCATACCTGAGATATAAATTGGGTCTTAAGTACTCAGATTTTCTGAATGCAATTATTTTCTTGAGCTGTGACCAGAATTAAAAGGTACCACTCACAAAAAAAAGGAATTAATTCACTATGATTAGCTCTTTGATCTTGAAAGATATTAATCCAAGAGCTTTGAGCACTCTGCATTTGCTCTCTTCTACATTCATTCCTATGTCTGGACAGGGAAAGGGTGGTTATACCACTTCTTTTAGCTGTACAGAGGTAAAGGCCAAATTAGATTTCACGTAATTTGGCAAGATATTCTGAGGCTTTTTTAAACGATGAGCATAAAGTACCAGCTGTATTAATGGAATATTTAGGTGCCAAGAAAATGCCTGCTGAATTTACAAGTGCACAAAACATCTTATAAGTGACACTCACGTATTCAGGATAACAACAAATAATCATTCCATATAAAACAAAAAGAAACAACAGAAACAAGGAGCTTTAATTTCAAAATGCTCTCAAATACACAAAAAAGTAAAAACGCTTACTCTGTATTAGCAGTTTCCTACCATGGATGATTACAAAAGATTGCTTAGATCACTCATAAGCAAAACAAACCCTTAAGGTTTAACCATTCAGTTCAATGATGTACATACCCTAACTACACATTCCCTTTTCCCCCCATGACGTGGTTCTCACCATGACTCACGTTCCCAGTTTGTCCTCAGCCTGTCCTACTCCCCAGAGGGGTGCCAAGTACTGCTTCTTGCTTGCCCTGGCTGGGGTGGGACAGGCCCTGGTTGCCCGGTCCTGTCCTGCCATCCCCTGGGGAACATCTCTGGGCACTGGGGAGCCCTCAGTCCTCACATGCCCTGACACGTAGTTACCTGTTATGTAGCAATGCAATCACCAAATAAAACAGCAACATCTCACATATCAGAACGCAAGCAAACGTAAGAAATAAAAAGACACATATAAATAGCTGGCATACCTTTGTAAATCTTTGTCATAAATACCTCTGAAATCAGGGTCTTCACAAATCCCTGAAGAGCTCCTGTTAAGTTTTACATCTCTTGGGCCACACTATTTCTTTGGAATGGTGGTTACCTGACCATAACACCACTTCAGATACAGGGATTTTCCTCACATCCTTGGAAGTCAAATTGTGGAAGGCATAACTGTCATCCTCCCCACCTATATAGAGCTATAACTATACATAGCAACAGTGATTAGCACTTTTAGGACTTCAATTAGTATCTTCTAATTACTAGCAAACCAGTGATCAATAAAATTAATGGAGCTGATTCAAGGTCTATACTTGATCCCAACAAAATCAACTGCAAAACACCCACAACATGAGACACAGGGACTGAAACAACAAACATGGGCAGTTTCCTACATTTGCCAAATTCTGCACTTACTTACAAGAGAGGTTAACAATGCTTTTGCTGTCTGAAAAAGAAGAGCTGTGTTCTACAATAAGTTCTAAATCCACTGATTAAAGTGCTTCAAACAACAAGTAGTGGAAAAGGTCAGACCAGCGGAAAGTACAAGAACTGTTTTATACAACTTCTGACGTGGTTTGGCCTGATTTTCTCTGGCTCTGAGTGTTCTCCTTTGAGTTATAATATATGAGGACATACTGATGTGATTCTCATTCATGGGTGATGAGGGAAGATACCTGAACTCATGCAGGTAAAATAGAATATCTTTCAAGTCTAAATAAAATAAAATGAAACAGACATGAAGAATTAATACTATGCTCTGTGTAGAGTCTTTCTAATGACTTTCACATTAATTTCTGAATAGTTAGGAATCTGAGATTTGGAAAGTCAGAACCAGATATTGAACTATCACATGGATTATGATATTAACTGAAATCTGATTTCATTCTTTGTATATAGTTGCATCAATTATTTCTCCATAATAAAATATATTTGGAAGTTCATATAATCTGTAAAACATAAGTCATGCCTACAAAGGATCATATGTATGTTGTAAGAGTATGTGTGAAGCTCTTTAAAGAGCAAAATATTTTGGTCCTGACTTAAAAGATTTTGTAATTGAAGGACTGTGAGCAATGTCTCCCTGTAAGATGAGATGAGATGACCTGCTGTTGCAGAGCTCAAGAACTACAGCAGGACCGGTGACATGACGTACAATCACGGGAGATGTGAACCCACAGATATGTACTTTCAACAAGCAGCCTTGCCCAGAAGCATCCTTAGCTGCAGACAAAGCAGAAAAGATGTCTGTTGAGTAAAGATTAATTGAGTGTCACTGAAGCAAGGGGCTACGTTGCCCTTTAGGTATAGAGCTAGGCAGGGTGACACTTTTGATGGAGTCTGAGGATGAAATATAAACATGATTTTAGGCTACTGAACAATAACTTCCAACATTTGAAGTGGCATTGGCTATTAGCTGTCTTGACAGGCAGGTTATACTGTCATCAATTAATGGTACAGCTTTTGTGAAATAGTAACAGTTCTTAAAAAAGAAAGAGTGACCCTTGTCCCTATGGTCCCCTTAATGGACATTGTCTTCCGCTGGAATTTCTCTGCACTGAAATTGTTCGACAGCATTCTGTATCCTTCGACTACAGATATATTTTTTTCACGTATAAGAGTATCCAGATATCTCAACACAATTCTTCTTCAGTCCCAGCCACTTATTGGGTTCCAACTTTAAGATGTCCTCACCAAAGGACTAACCTGTGAGAATCATACTCGTGTGGCATCTCATTGACACCTTCTCCATATCCTGATGGAAAGAACATTCCCTGACTGTTAAACAACTGCATGGAGAGCCACGTGCTACTGAAAGTAGGCATAAGAGGAGGAAAGGATACCAGGCAAAGATTTTGGGGTGAGAGCAGCAATTCCAGTTATTTTCCATTCCAGGAATATACCGAAGTCCTGTGTTGATTAGGTAAGAAACTTGAGCGTTACGTAAAGTTATGTTCTGCTTCATGTATACCATGCATATACTTCAAAATAATTTTCTCCAGTTCATCACAGAAATAGAGGAAACGCCTGTTACACAATACACAAGTGTCATATATTCCTGTCAGGTTCACAGTTGCCTGTCCTTCACAGATTTGATTATTCCACATTTTATGGTAGTATAAGGCACTTCAAACCCTCAGTCTTCCCTGAGGAATGTTAACGCTTGTTAGAAGTACATGACCCAACCGGTATTACTACGAAACACTTGGAAAATGTTACATCAGAGTACTATTAATACACTCTATTGCACTTACAGGACATGACTGCATGCGGAAAATCTGATGACTTGCAAGCTTATTAACTTACTGAGGTTCCTCATTGCTTTTATGAAAGATATGCCACAACTGAATTACCTGACCCAGGGCAATTCCTGAAAGTCCCTCTTGCCCCAGATACCAGATTTATTTACAGGTGCACCAGACCCCTCATCACTTTTTGAAATACAGAAATTTCCATATGATTTTTTGAAACACAGAAATTTTGAGTAGAACTGTGCTCCAAAAACTGCTAGTTTGGTTAAAAACAAGTTTTCCATGAAATACCATGCCAGAAAACATTACCTCAATACTTACTATTAAAGAGAATTCGCTTTAATAAACATTGTATTTGTAATTCAATTAACTTGTTACAAACCAAATAGCATAAATAGCAATATAAAACAGATCAGCAATGCCAATATAACCTCCTCTATAAATTTCATGAAAATTTTTATTTTACAATCTTGTGGCACTGATTTATTACAGAAAATAGATAAAAATAGATATATAACATCAATGCACTTCAACCATGAACATGTCACTTTGGAAAATAAATCTAGCATTTTGTGGCAGTCGTCTTTCAGACTTATTTGTTGGAAACAGTGCAAATACATGAGCAATCCCATTGTTGGCAATGGCATAATTTACACATGTGCTTAAAATAAAGCAAAGGTGAAGCATGGTGGCAGCTCAGAGAGCAGATGCGAGACCTACCAGCAAGGACAGGCTGCCAGGGCATTGCAGGGCGCTGGGAATTGCTACTATCATGAATTCTGGTCCACATCTCCTTTCTGGACCCAGTGGCTGCCCTCTGCCTCACAACAGCAGGGCTTGTCCACCATCCCGGGAACATACACTGTGACTCTTCAATAACCTCAGGAGCTACTTTATAACCTACTTTATAACTCTGGCTCCCCATGCATCAAAAGGATGTATTTTACCTCTTACTCCTGGTACCCAGCTGTTAGCAGTACTGAAGAACATTTAGTAAATGAAATAATTGTGTCATATCAGATTAACACTTCTTAACAACATTATCTACAAATACCAGTTTCAAGGAAAAGAACCAGCATTGTTTCCTATTAACACTTAACTTCTCTGTCTGCATGTGCTACGGGAAATGTATCTCATGGCACACGCTGCCAAACCTGTTCAGCGTATTTTCCCTAATGGCTTTTCCATTCAGCTCTGGAGTAAGTAAATTAACATTCAGCACTCTTCTTTTTTAAACCATTTCTCTTCCATATAATTCCTTAAATACCCTTTTGGAGTCCCCCACAAAAATGGCATTGAGACTATAATTTACTCCAAGATAAAGCATATACACAATCTTCACGTGTTTCTGAAAGTACTTGAATTCCTACTAACACACACAATTAATTTTTACTTACAGGTATGTGTGTATAGAAGCACAAATATGTCCCATATGCATCCTTTATATTGAAAAAGTTATTTTCACTATTCACTTCGGAGAAGTTTCCAGTTTTGACCATAATTATTTATCTACCTTGGAAAAAATAAACAAAACTTACTTTCCTACCCACTGTTTGTGTCAAATTCAAGCCTGAATTACTCATCAGTTTCCATTTAATCACTGCCAAAAATAGCCTATATTCATCAAAAATGTTTTTCGACCTGACCTAGGAGAATGCTCTCCGAAGCAATTACAGGTCTCCTGGAAATATTATTTCCAAACTTTTGGTTATGTAGAACTGTTGTGAGAAAAAGATCTTAGACTGGATTGGGAGCTACTGTAAGTCCGATGATACCAACTGAGCCGTGACCAACCCTGTTTTGTGAAAATTTCTGAGCTCTGCACTGGCGTGTATCTCCAACACTTACTGGGCTGTGTTGCTCCATAGTGCCCCAGCACTTCTACTGCTCCCATCTGAAACCAAATTCAGGAAGAAAAAGCACCTTGTGATGGAGGGAGTTGCTAGACTAACAGGGCACAAGAATAAGGATGATGTGCACGGTCAGTGTTTGGCCTAGGCCTGCGCACCATCACTTTGACTCCCAAAATACTCTGCTATCAGTAAATCAGCTGCAGAGAATTAAAAAGAATTTCAAAGCAGCATCATGTCTCAGTGAAATTGGCATTTTCTGAGAAAGTTTTCCATTAAAAGTTTTTCAGTCAGCTCAAGATTTATATTATGATGCTATATTATTTTCAGTGAGAATAACTGTAAAAAGATAATTCATTTGGAAACACATTGTGATAGTTCCTGGAATACCGTCTGCTTGGAAAGAACAAGTGGATATGGCCATGTTCAAGGCAACATAAAAATTTGTCACAGATTTTATCTGTACAGAAATCCAGCAATTCCACAATACAGCATGATGCTTTAAAAATGTGATTCACTTGTTTGAGATGTGACTCGTTCAAGCACAAAGACCAATGTTTCTACTCTTTGGTGGTTAAGAAAGATGTCATATTCAGAAGAAAGTATGTTCTACACAGAAGCATGTGGACTTGTCAGCAAACACTGAATGCAGTCCTATATACTAATATGCTATTAATTGCTTTGTGGATAGTAAAATCAAGTCCCTGATATGCTTCAGAATGAAAATATCTTTCCACTTCTTGAAGCGGTGAGCAAACTTGTATCCTACACACAAACATGTACTTCAGCATTCCCCAAAATATTGTACAGATTTTAAATTAAACTTGAGATTCGTTCTCTAGTACCAGCTAGAAAAAAAGATTAGATATGCACTAGTTAAGGCAGCATGTAATTAAAATTCAAAGCATTAACAAAAACTGCACTACGCTGTTTATAGGAGAGAAGCAGGCATAAAGTTTAATGAGTCTCTTTGGTTTCTCACCCTCCTGCGACTTGTTCAAACTCCTTTAACTATTCTTTTGCCTTGTAAACCTCAGGTCCATGAGAGGTGAAGATCAGTTTGAAGGTGCGTATAACATAACGAGCATGTCTGAGTTTGTGTTCCACTGCCTTGCTTCTGCTCAGCTGCTCTTGCAAGGCTGGAGTCTTGCCGGGTACTAGCAGTAACCAAGTTCAGAAGTCAACCAATAAACTGGCACTGCAGCAGTCACAAATGCATAGGAAAAACATTAGTAGCACATGCATTTGCTAACCTTGTAGACTACTACTGGAGTTAGGATTTCAGCACGTCAATGAAAGAGCTGGAAATTGAAAGATCAATCTTAACAGAGATCTAGAAGCAAAAGGAAGCACACTCCAACAACATGGGTTTTAAGAGGGCCAGTTCTTGACTGAAAAAGCTTGTGGTTCTGTTGTGCCAAGCCACACACAGTGAGGAACAGCAATCCCAGTCTTGAGCTGGTTTGCCATTCTGCTGCACATTTGGGCACTGATGAATACATTCTGATCATTGCCCACTATTGCACACATGAATCTGACTTTCCTGAAGTATCATGCAACAATTATTTACAGCCCGCTTACGTTGACCTGTAGTGAATTGCTTATGACTTGAACAAAAGGTTTGCTAAAATCAGCTCAGACTGCAAAGGGGGGCAGGCTGAACTAGGGCATTAGCCTTTCTAAATGGGAAGCAGGGGGTAATTCTGACCTGCCTCTCTTACATTTGGAAGAAAGCAAGAATATTCCTTGTGTGTATCCCTAGGGTGGGATTAAAAAGGCATACTATAAACCAAAAAAAAAAAAACAAAAAAACAACCCATTTGAATTGTTTTTACTGAAAGATTTTAATTTAACAGGTCTGACCTGGATTAAAAATAACGACCCTCCAAATTCCAAACCTTCTTCATATAAATACCGGCTGCCCACTTACAGTATCATTTGAGCCAGTTCTTAACTTGTAGCTGGCTCCCCACCACCTGCCATTAAGAGCTTGTGCGAAACTGAACCTAATTGTACAAGGAGAGAGGGAAACAATCAAAGTTATTTCTTAACCAACCTATCATCTAATGCCTAACTGCAGCGTGCCTCTCTATAAGCATGCCACTGCCCTCCCAGATGGGCAGACTAATCTATCAGATATACAGAGAAGGAAAGGGTCTACCGCTTTGCCACTACTGCTGGCTAAGCTTATTAAAATAACAATACCTATACAATAATTAGATGTTAGAAATAACAGGTACTGCTCCAGTTTTGCCCTCTTCTTTCTTTATTTGACTCAGTGGTTTCAAGAGAAAGTGATCCAGAGGCCTCTAGTTCTGACCTTTATCAAGTATTCCTAAGATCCACAGCTCAGCTTTTCTAGTCATACCTTGACTCCTCTTCAGTGACCCCCCCTTACAGACTTCCCAATTACCTCAACATTTGCAGTATTCCCTAAAGCACCACTACATTGAACGCTATTATCTCTTATCTACTTTATCTATTAACCTTAGGAACATCACCAAGCTATTACGGGCAATCACTGTGCTTAGAGAAAAAGGACAGAAAAGAGGCTGTGCTTTAAAGGTGTATGTGGAAATTGCCCTTTAGGATACATTTTGCATTTTCTTCCGAATGAAAAAGAACTAGATATTTCAGAAGCAAAACAAATATATCTCAATTAAGCCTCCTGGCTGTTTTGCATTCTGTGAAGTACTCAGATACTTTTTAAAGATGTTTCTACTTGCTTGTGTTTTTCCCCCGGATTTTCTCTTGCTCACTCCTCATAGAGGGTCCTCCAAAAAAGCAGAAGCCACCTGGGGATGAAGATGTCCTGGATCTCAGTAGCCCCATACCCTGTTTTCCAGGTTGACTGCCAGGTTCTTTGGTTGGTGATGCTGTGCACCTGCCTAGGGATGGGAAAGAGACTCCTGAAGAAATGATGCTTCAGGAGAAACATAGTTTGGGAAAGAAGGAGTGGTCAGCATGGAAGAGACAATAATAGCATGAGACAGTACTTAAAGCTGGAGGAGAGATCTGCAGGAGCAAAGGTCATCCCCATTCACTTGCCATCAGAAGAACCAGAGCATTATTTACCAATTTATTCATTTATTTTCTAATAAAAACCTTTGGGGCTTTTTAAAATCTGAAATTCAGATGTATCATCCACAAAGACAGCTGAGATCAATTTCTCCCCCCTTAGTAGTGGTTTGTTTGGTTGGTTGTGTTTTCTAAATTGTGGATTTGGTCATGCGATCAGATTGTGTAACACTGCTGATGCCAGATAAAAGGGGAAAGAATTTGTCTGCTTCACAAACAAGCTCAAAACATAACATTTTGTTGGTTTTGGTTACTGTTATTCTTTTCTTTTTTTTTTTTTCTAGAAGGAAAAAAACATAATCTTCCAGTTTTCCAAAAAGCTCAAAATATTTTTGAAAACTAGTTTTCATTTTGAGTGGCAGAGCAGCAGCAGAAGCGTACAAATGCGTTGAGCACAGGGGGAAGGAGAAATCCTTGGGGTTTCACTGTACATTTGGGTTGAGATTTCAAAAACATTGCTTTACTGAGCGTCCTGCAGAGAGAGCCACATATCCCAAAATAGCCAGGGAGATTTAGAGGTACTGAGCAATTCTAGAGGAAGAAAAATAATCCCAGGTATTTGATACTTTCTATTATTAAAGCTGTTGTTTAATCATATAATTAAATTTTATTTTAAAGTATGTAGCGCAGAATGCTATCCCCAACTAGAACTCAGTGCTAGTTCCGTCTTTAGTCAGTAGATGGCACCATGGATTCATCAAACAGAATGGAGACCAGAAAGAGGTACACGTTTATCCCTTCATTATGCTCCCCTAAAAAAAAAAAAAAAAGAGGAAAAAAAACATACACCCAACTTGACACACATAAACCAGGAACTAAATTCAGAGGGTGTCATCTTTCCCCCATTCCACCTCTCAAAAAATTATATCGGCTATGGAGCATGCTGTGCTACACCCCAATGCACAAACAGCAGCAATACCTAAAATGTCCCCAGCCTTGCCCTGTCACTGACCTACATTGTCTCCTGACCACCTTTGAGAGTTTATAAAAGAAACAAAAACTTTTCCTCTGTCCTTCCTTTGCTCTGAACAGCAGTGTCTCCTCCAGAGGAGGAGGCTTCCTTGGGTTGGAAGGAGAATCTGGGAGTCAGCCCCAGAGGTCAAGATGGCATTTGAAAGCCTCGCCTGGGGTTTCTTCTTCTCCTTCAGTTCTGAACTGCAGCACGTGTAGAAAGGCATGCAAGGGGTCCATGAGTCCATCCAGCTAATCATAGGCTGCTGGCAACTTGAAGGCTGATAGCAGACAGGTAGAGAAGAATTCGTATGACTTTATTTTTATTTCCACCCAAACAGCAAACTTCCTATTTGAGATCCAAAGGCTGGTAGAGGCAGACTCATTCTCTCCCGTGCCCAGCATCACTGATGGAGCTCATCATGAGCCAGCAGCTCCACAGCAGAGCTTTGCTGCCTGCAGCACACACTTGCCAGGAGGCAAGCTCTGTTCAAAGGAGCGGTTTGGCGTATCTGGGTGTTTACTCTTCTTCTGGCCCAGCCGTGCTCATCCTAACCTGCACTGGCAGGATAACCGTTTTGACAGGCGTGGAGCTGGCACCCACCCAGCACCTCTGCAATGCCCACCGGGCTCGTGCAGGGCTTCGCTGGCGGGTGTGAAGTGCAGAGAGAAGGCGTGTTCTTGTGCGTACGCCAAGGGATGTGCAAGATGTGCTCACCCCCAGCAAAAATCTGCTGCCTCAAATATGGGCTCTCCGTGCTCTTACATACGAACAGTGAGCACAGAAAACTTGCCTGTCCATCTGTTCCTTAAAGGTTTCTTTCTTTTGCTGCGTGTTAGAATTTCTCCCCAAATCTTCCTCAGCAGCACAAATCACATCGGTGACATTTATAGGTTAAGTAAATACTATACTGCTGACATCATCTAAGCACAGTAACAGCCACAGTCAGGTTGCCTATGGATGGCTTTAATACTGTGGACTTCAAGCTCCATTTATCTTGTTCTCAATGAGTGGTAATTAAACTCTGCAGTAACAGAAGTATTTCTCTGAGAAGCAATAGTTCTACCTTGCGAAGCATGGAAATTTTGCCAACAGAAGAAAGAGTTCAATCAATAGTTTCAACCATGGCACAGAAGTGAAAACTCTGACTTTTAAAATTTAGAGGGGAAAGCAGCAGAACAGTAAAAAGATGAGCCTACCTTGCATTGCATGGAGTCATCTCCTCTCAGGCCCAAGGAGGAGATGCTGTAAATTTTTGCCATCTCAGGCTCTGCACTTCTGGTTGTTGCACAGTGGTTTTTCTTCCTGGCCATTCCTTATTATTTTCCCAGCCTGCCTCGCAGACACAACTCAGGAATTACCAATACCTTCAGCAGTGACACACTTGATTAAGTATGAGCAATACCAGCTTGTGTTTTGCATTCAGTCAGAGCTCTGTAATGGCAGCACAAGGGGCCTCGCTTGTTGAGCAAGAAGGGCTTTATGTCACTTGTCCCTAGAGCAAGGCACAAGTGAGCTTGACGGAGAAGGCAGCGAACGTACTGTCAGAAGCCATATTCACAGGGAAAAGGCAGAACAATGGAGATTGAATGACAGCACAGAATCAAGGAATTAAATCATCCCCGAGGCCCAAATATTCCAGGCTTCCCTGTGACACCTGCTAGAGGCACAGGGGAGGACCTGGAGCGAGTCCCTGCAGAGGTCTCGCCACCTGCACCAGCACACCGAGGGAAAACCTGAGAAATCAGTGGCAGCTCTTTTAAAAATCATGGGCCCTGCAACTTCGTGTCTGGCTGCATGCTCACTTTTCAGCCTGTTTTCCAGTCTTGAAATCTGGCTGGAAAAAGACAGTAGGATTGCTTCAAGTCCAACTTTATTTTTTATTTTTTTTAACTCTTTCTCTCTGCACAGGAGAATAACTCCTGCCTGCCCTCCTGCTGCAATAGTGTAGTTCACTTCCAAGTGGTTGTAATAAGAAAGGGAAATAATTGCTTGCTATAAATCGAAGGACATTATGTAGGCCGCTTACACACCGCTAACTTGGTAATTACACCATTCTCCTGAGGGATGGGAGGGACCCTGAGCCCACGCCTGCCCTTTCAACAACGTGCCCAAATCACTGCGGTATGGTACACTGGCACCTGAGTATATTTTCCTCTGGATGCTCTTCCAGCTTACATGAACTGGTAAAACATGTTTTTGGCTAGGAAGATGGTAACGAGAGATTTTGGATTTTCACATGAGACAGACAACCTCAGGGACGACTTAAGTTTTCCACAGAAAAGGAAAGAGCTTGAGCAGGGAAAATTGAACTGATCAGCTCAGTCCATAGCAGCCTGAGAGCTCCTGTATCCTCTTGGGCCAACATGGAGGGATCTTTGCTCAAGTCCCTGGCCAGATCTTTTTTTTAAACCTCAATACTGTCTTTCCCTGATTTGGGCTGGGAACAGTCTAAATGCTTATGCAAGAGTGATGAGCAACATTTCAAAGTCTTGGTTAATAAGCTCAAAATCCAGTTACAGCAACATACTGCTTCACTGTAGTGAATTAGAAATACTTGCTTCTGAGGAGTAATGTTTCAGGTTGGTTGTAGATTTGGGAAGTCCCTCGTTATTTTTGATGCAGTAACATATGGGGATGCTGGACGCATTTCACTGTATAGCTCTGCATGCCACCTCCTGCTGGTGTGCAGCCACCACCACTCAGCCTCTTCAGACTGTATCTTGGGCTGGTACAAAGCTCAGAAACCTTATGGTCAGGCTCTCAGGTCTGTCAGAAACACTGCAATTTTCATCTTGAATTTTTACTTAGTTTTTGCACCACCTGTCTGTAAAATGGGAATGACAATAATTCTTTAAAACTAGAAAGCTAACTGCATTCATGGGCAGTGTCTCTGTGTTCCATTTTACAAAGAGCTGTGGGTACAATGAATCCATTGTCCTGTTTCTCCTTGCTATTTATTTATTTAGATGAAAAACCTCAGGGCAGGAAAGGTTGCAAACAATTAGTGTAGCCCTGTTGCCAATGCCCCATTGCCAAACCTCTGAGTTCGCAAGGAGGTGTTTTCCATACCACTGGTGTTCTCTATGGATACATGGCTGTGCCCATGCAATAGCAATACACTAGCTTATGTTTGCATGGTATCAAGGACTGTGGGCTCTTAATTAAAACCTGAGGCCTCTAACCCCCACCGGTGCTAGAAATGATCCTTAATTGGTGCCAAAGTGTCTACAGACCATTTGCAATGTCTTCACCAAAGCAGTCTCCTGTGTCAGCTTATAACAGAAGAGCAAGTTATAAAACAAGAGCCACCATCTGCCTGGTAATGACCATGATTGCTGCTTTGCTCAAACAAAACAAAAAAACCCCCACAATTCATAGCAAGGAGAAAGTGGCCAGCAGCAATACTAACAAAATTTACAAAATTCATTCACACTTGTTATCAGTATGGGATTGTCTTCCTCTCTACATTTCTCTTCACCAAACAGTTTTCTACAGGCAATTTTCTCCCAACTTCAGCTCAGATAAAATCTTTTTAGAACTAGCTGCTTAAAAAGAGAATGCTATTCTCACCAGTGTGGCTTAGGAAAATTCATTATTTGTTCCACAGTATATTAGGATATCATTAAAAATTTTGTTTAGCCATAAAAGGTATGTTTAAGCTAGCAACCAAAATGCCTCTTTAAGATGTGCGGAGTGCATGCCTGCTGTCTCTGCGTGGCTGCTGCTCCTACAGGGCAGCCGAAAGACTGGCACCATCCTTCTGCCATCCCCTGCCACTCCACCTCCCTTACCACAGAATGGTGTGCCTTTAGCACCAGTCTAGGGTTTTTGTAACTGCTGATATTTCCAATTTTCTGTGTACCTGCAGCTGGTGTTGCTTCTATATTACAAAGAGGGTAGCAATGACTGATCTCAAGCCTAAAGCTGTATTTTCACTGTAGGCACTGCTGTTCAGCCCTTATAAGCAGAGCTAAGTAATTCAGGGAGAATTTCATTTGACAAATGTAAACATGGTATGTGTGTATTTTCATAAATATTTCACATGAAGTAAACAAGGCCAAATTAATCAGATATGATTTGCAATTTAGCCACTATCTTGTGATAAGCAACAGGGTCTTTACACAAAACCAGCACTTCTGTTCGCTCACTGCTTAAAATTACTGAGGATATTTCTTCGTGAACAGCTTCTTTCTTGCCAGACCTTCTCTCAAGAGCTTACATATATATTTTGATTTGTAGCTGAAGTCTGAAAAAGTTTTCCTTGAAGTTTTCTATCTCATACAATCATAGAACATTTAGAGTTAGAAGGGACCTTAAAACAATCATCAAGTTCAAACCCTCTGCCATGGGCAGGGACACCTCCCACGAGACCAGGTTGGTCAAAGCCCCATCCAGCCTGGCCTCGAACACTTCCAGGGATGGAGCTTCCACAATTCTTTGGACAACTTGTTCCAGAGCCTCACCACCCTCACAGGAAAGAATTTCTTCCTACTATCTAATCTAAATCTCTCCTCTTTCAATTTAAAACATTACCCCTTTCCTATCACTACGCTTCCTGACAACAAGTCCCTCTCCCCTCTCCTTCCCTTCATACATTGGAAGGCTGCTATAAGGTCTCCCTGAAGCCTTCTCTTCTCCAGGTTGAACAACCCCAATTGTCTCAGCCTGTCTTCATAGGAGAGGTGCTCCATCCCTCTGATCATCTTCATAGCCCTCCACTGGACCAACTGGTTGAACTTCATGAGGTTTGCAAAAGCCCACCTCTTGAGCCTGTCCAGGTGCCTCTGGATGGCATCCCTTCCCCCTAGTGTGTCGACCACACCATACAGCTTGGTGTCATAGGCAAAGTTGCTGAGGGTGCGTTCTATCCCACTGTCTATATCTCCAACTAAGATGTTAAAGAACACCGGTCCCAGTACCGACCCCTGAGGAACACCATTTGTCACTGCTCGCTACTTAGACATTGAACCGTTGACCCCAACCCTTTAAGTGTGGTCATCAAGCCAGTTTCTGATCCACCAAGTGGTCCATCCATCCAATCCACGACTCCAGTTTTGAGAAATTTCACTTTCCCTGCTCAAAAACACATGGTCCCTCCAGGGCCCTTCTCACCTCACGCTCCATTTGCTGCTGCAACCACTCTTGCTTTTCTGGACCTCCTCTTGCAGCACTGCACAAGGCACAAGAGGAAAGAATTTACCTGGCAGCAGATCCAGGTCTGACTGCATCCCACCAATCACAGAAGATGATGGAAACAAATGCCACCAGCCTCCACAGGTTTAGCTTCCATCCACTAGTTAAACAAAAATAATCTTCAAAGTGTACCTGGGCTGCAGAGCAGCCAGAGGTTTGACATATAGTCACAAAACCATATGAACTTTACCAGATATTAGTGCCATGGCCTGGTGAATTCAGTCTGAGATGTGCGGACATTTTCAAGCTGTGGAACCACTGAGCTGTGGATCATCTTCAGTCTACATTCTGCATTTCATTGCAAAGAAGCATCTAATTCCTCAAAAGTAATATTGAACTAATGTCAGCATTAACATAGAAAATGTGTAGCTGTATAGCAGCAATTAGAACTCTGATTTCAGAAGCAAGCAGCAAAACTAACAAAATGCACTCTATGACATAGGCCACATCTACTTTTAGATGTCTCACAGACCCTTAATGATTCAGGGCTTGGGTTTTCTTTCTTTCCTCAGTGGGGGTTGTTTTCTGGGTTTGGTAATATTTCATTTACAGGAAGGTTGAAGTCTATATGCCAATATATGCACTTGCACCATATTTCTTTAAATATGTTCCAGGAAATGCCATACTCATGAACTGCTCTGTAATGTAATCCTTCAGACTGGAGCAATTCATAAGAACCTGAGAACAAAAAGGCTTTTTCAGCAGGTATAGTTAATCAGGAAGTGAGTATATACCACATTAGCATCCCCTAAGGGTTTCCAGTGCTCAACCAGAGTACCACCAGTTTGTTGTTTTGCTGAGAAATCTGTGACAGGACAGACTTCCTCATTAGAGCTTCATTTTCACATTCTCTGGAGTTTGGCGCAGAAGCTTTGCAATCTCTGCTCCAAAACCTTTACTGGTTGTAACCCAGGACAGACTGGAAGGAAAATTCTCAGACCTGTAGTCCAAAAAGTTCACAGTGTAAGAAGCAATTCACACTAAGGATAAACTGTGAAATGCATTCTTAAAAGTGTTTTATTATCATTTTTTATTCGAGCCCAGTGCCGGAGGTACGATATCTTCTTTGACACAAAGCCCCTTGTCCCACTAACACTGTGAGAGCTCCAGGGACAAAACTGCAAATTGGTTTCCAAGTCTATTTTAGGAATGGTTTAACAATCAGAAGAGGAAAAGTGATATTCAAATCAAATGGCTAAATTTTTCAGTATGAAAGGTGATGGGGCAAGACCTGCTCTAATAGCACAGAATGAAGAACGAAATGCAAATATACTAGCGCAGAGAAGCTGTGCACGGTCAACAGCACTTGCTGAAGGCACGTATTCCTGCCTCCTGACTTTGATAGGGGATAAGGCTGTAGAGGAGCTCCTGGGGGACAGAAAACCAGGGTGTGGGGCTGGCATCCCTCTCCTGGCACAGCGAGAACAGCCCACACAGCATCACATGCTGCAGTGGTCAATGGTGAGCAGCACCTCTGCTGCAGCACGCAACACCCAGCACACCACAACGAACTCCATCTGCCTGATAGTCTCCAGTGAGATTATCCACCAGGGCACATTTACCCAACACCATTGCATGAAACCCCCAAAAAGCAGTAGTTTAAGGGCCATGGCAGCTCCAAATATTGTGCTTTCCTTCTCACTGCTGCAGCAGACTCAGTTCGAAGCGGATAACAAATTACATCAGGCTAGCATGTAAGGCAAGAACTTCCCAAAACATGGAGATGGTTTGGGCCCTCTCTGGAGCCTGGCAGGTGTCAGCAGGATGAGGTGCAGATGCTGGGGCTGTGCCCCAAAGGCTGTACCTGTGCAGAATCGCTCCATATGGCAGCTATGTGTGGCCTGCACAGACACTGAAATCCAGTTCACCTCACACTCTTTCCAACAATAAGAGAATATAAACATACTCACAATATATGTCAGTAAATGTAAGTTTGTTTACAATTAGCAGAGAAAGGTTTCCTAGTGTTTTTATTAAGCTGGTTTTGATTGGTAAGGCTCCTTATTGTTCACTTGCAAAAGTGAAAGGCTTTTACAGCTCTTTTGCCATAGAAGTAAACCAAACGCTATCAGGTGACAGCATAACTCAACTGCACCAAAGAGAACAGTGCAACGCTAATCTACACGAACAAATGATCCAGCCTCTGGGGTCCCCTGTGTTTCCAAATCGAAACGGAAACACTGCAACCTTTAGTCTAGAAGCTGGTAGCCTGGTATAAAAAGTACTGAAAACCCACTGCTGGTTCAAAACCAGCTGTGCCTTTGTACTAGCATTTTTGTAGAGCATATTGCTTGTATTTTTTTGGCTGATTCATAGAACAATGCACCCAACCATATACAACATGGTGGGTATGAAATTCAGCCAGAGTTACTTTGAGTGCATCTGCACATACCCCTGCTCCAAAAATCCAAATCTCAGTATCACCAGCACTTGGGGCAAGTTGGTGCTCTGAAAAGCATCTACTTACAGGAAATCAGTACCAGGCTGCTTGTCTACACTGGGGGGATTTACAGAGGCAATTATACTGCTGTAACTGAGTACTAAACCTCTGTAGTCACACTGATGCTACTCCCTAGTACTACAATACTTATCTGCAGTTCAGATTAAATTACCCTGAATGAAATATAATTATTATACTCGCATAATCGTAAGACGAAATATCTCTTTGCAGACCATTTCTAGGAAGTGAAAAGCTTTCCTGCCCTGGTAAAGACTAGGCAGATGCAAATAATGTATCATAAGATTTTTTTTTTCTTTCTCTAATTATCTATGTGTCTGTTAACAGCCTGTGTGTCAGGCAGCTTGGGCTAACGAACAGGGCACAGGTTCAAGACAGCTATTGTCTTATCTCTGATTTTCACATCTTGAGTGACACCAGGTAAGTCACCTGTTCTTTTTGCCTTTGGGTTTGTTGGTAACACTGACAGTTTTTCTGGCAAGTCAATAAAGGAGAAATTCCAGTTTAATACAGTCACTGTCTAATTTTCCCAATTCAGACAATTTTTCTTCTTACCACTGACTAAAATAACCCAAAACATCTATTGCACTAGTGTTTTGTGTTCCACATTCCCCACACAAATACAGCTCCTCTGCTCAACGTATCTGGTCCTGACATGTGCAAAAAGTTTGCACATTTAGAGCCCACCTGAATTCAAAACTGAGCTTCTCTGTGTGAATCTAACCAGTGCAATTCTCCAGAGGCAGGTGAGGAAGAGCAAAGACACATTTGAATACACTTCCTCTGAAGCTACAGAGGAAGGAGAAATACTTTGTTTCAGTTTGACACTTTACCTGCAGTGCCACAGAGATGCACATGGTGACTGCCATCCCAGATGTCCAAAAACATGTCTTGCAACACTCTCTTGCCCTGCTAGAAAATGGGGTACGCAGTGGGTCCACTATCTGATTTCAATGACCTTAAAGTCTATTGCTGATAGGTCAGTGTCAGTCTAGTCTCAAAAGCTACACCGTGTATCTGAAAGACTCGTCATAATCAAGAAGCTGTGCTGTGCCACCACTCCAGAGCATGCTGCAAAAACAGCAGTACCTTCCACTCAGGCACTGGGTCATGGGAGCCCATGTGCCTCTGGAGACCCCGATACGGCACCTTCCACTCCTTTGTCAGTCTCTGCCACAGCTCCTCATTCCTAAATAAAGGTTTTATGTGGTCTCTATAGGCACCAATCTATGCCCTAACTAGTGGGCTTTCAAATTCAGGGAATCAATAATAGGACTGAATGATGCCTGCATCATTCAAAATGACTCCAGGCTTGCTTTGGGATAGTTAAGTCAGAGCCTCCTTTTCTGAGGTTGATTTTTTTTCCTTGCTTAACTGACAGGTGGGAGCTAGGGGCAATCTTCCTTTTTTTTTTTCCAAGGTGCCTGCCAGCACACAAGCATGTGGGCACTGCTGCTGGAGACTCCAGCAGGAGCTCAGGCCCAGTGAGAAGCAGCAAAACCACCACCCCTGAGGCATGCCAGGCAGGGAGCTCCACAGTGGGGACACCAAAACCACGTCTCCACCATGCTGGGGGCACCGTGCCATGCTGCAAAGGTCCCACCAAGAGTATGGCTGCCCTGTACCCCTCACTTTGGGTTGGGACTGTGCATGATGCCCTACACTGACCACACACTGCACCCTGCCTGTGTTTCGCAAGGGTCCCGGAATGTATGAAGCATTTCAGAGAAAAGAAAGTCACAAGCAACATGAAGGCTAAACCGGTAACAGTTTAACATAAATGAGAGACAGAGAGTATCCCTTCAAATCCAACCAAAATAGTTTCACCAAATAGGTGAAAAAAGTCTGTGCTCCCAAGGCAACAGTCTGAGATGATTCAAATTAAAAGCTGGTGATGTGCCATTATACTCCCGAGCACACCTTGGGATATAAATTATTCCCCTAGTAGTTCTGAATAACAAAATGTAAATCATGTGAAAAGGTATGGGGGTCCTTCTCCACCTAACCAGCACAGGCCATGATCAGGAAGCAAAAAGAGATGGACACATCCTGTGAAATGCCCATAAGAAATGACATGGTGAACATGCCAACACATCCCATTAGGAAGAATGGAGCAAGTCGGAAACATGCTAACACACAGTCTTTCCAGTCAGCCTTACCGTTCTCCTGATATAACACGATCCAGAAACTGTTAAATTTCAACTGACATCATAATCTTTTGGGAATGTGAAACTATTAACTGGGTTTTCTTCTCATAACATGGAAAATTTCCATCCATAATGTTCTCCACAAAGCAGTAAGAAAAAAAAATAATCTGGGAACACTTCACACAGGAACAGTTTTGGTTAAACACTAAGGCGGAGCTACATAAAGATAACACTTGCACGTTACCCATCTAACTCTGAGTCTCACAAATCAAAATGTCTGCATGAAGCCCTGGACCCATTGAGATTTGGAGACAATTTTATCCATAAAGAATAGACGGGAGCATTATACATAAGAGAAAAGGGATTTCAAGTTTAACTTGTCGGTGAAGATAACACTTGGATACTTTCGGCATTACCATATCTTCACATTTTAACACAAAAGTCATCAGTATCTTGAAATGCTTAAGTTTGCATCTGTCTCAAATATTCACAGCTTAATAAAGTATAGCTGTCATATGCTGCAAATATTCACTTTACATAATCAAATGATAAATTCATGATCTTGCAGGTACTAAAATGTACACACATTTATCTGATAAACAGGAAAAACGAAAATCCACATTTCACCTATCAGTTGGTGGATGCACTTTAAAATCAATATTCATTATTCTCAGAGTATCTAAACAAATTACTCACGTATGTGTAACATCACATTCTAAGGACCAAGGTAACTGTTCAACTTCATACCTGTGAATGAGGTTCCTCGTATTTACCAAGCTAAACAAATGTGCAACTCTTTGAAGACACAGAGAATAATTTGAGACATTAAACTGTATGATGGGAAAAGAGATTGCATGAGCAATCAAAGAGATGACAAAGACATGTTAGATCAGCAGGATGTGGCTATCTCACTGTTAAAGTACTTTTAAGAAAAATACTAGATCTTCTGGAGATGCTGAATATTTACTTTCAAAGAAAAATCAAGCCCATCTGAAGGTGGCAGACAAAAAGCCCACCCTCACGATGGAAGGTTTGGGTTTCACTTTTACTGCACCAAGAGACATTCTGCCTCACCTCAGCAAACCTGTAAAATACTATGATGGAAGGTGCGTTATTCAAGGCACATGGATGTCACAGCAATGGGAGTCAGGTAAGTTTCTGGAAAAGTATCATCAACCGCAGCATGATTACTAGTTTCCTTTAAGGCTTTCTTCAGCTTGCTTTAAATTTGGTGCTTCCTTTAATTTTTAATCTCTTGCTTGGAACCCCAGCACTGAAAGGGGAGCGGTGTGGGTCATCCAGGGCAGCATCTGGACCTCCATTGCTACAAGTGGCTGTTCCAGGCAAGAAGAAAAGAAAGATGCGGTGGGCATTGTGCACTTTTTAGGTGTGAATTGTCAGTGAAGTTGCTGTGCATGACACTTTTTTGGTATGGGCACTTGTTTCTAGGAAACACTTCGGTAAACAACTTTGAAGTCAAAGTGAAAAATTACAGCCTGAGTGCTTTTTTTTTTGCTTTTATCCACCATACCTTCATGACTGTACTAGTCCATTTAAATGGCAAAGCAATGCTGAATGCAAACAGCCTCCTTCTGCAGGCTGTCTCCGCAGTTCAATTACCAGTGCTTTAACAGTGCTAATTAGCATTCCTCAGAGCTAGATCTTTTTGAGTGACAGGTAACCATGGAGAGTCACAATCCTGTAGGTGATCAGCAAGAGTCTGACTTTTCTTTTTAATTAAAAATTAGAAATGCCTTAAACAAAAATAATAATTCACTGATTTATGCTATTATCCCCGGGTTGCCAAGCTGGTGAGAATAACATTAGTGCTGTAAAAATGAAACAATTTTTAAATGAATAGACTAGGGCGATAGAAAGGAGAGCAGATTTATTATCTCTAACAAGAGAATGTACTCCTAATGATGGTACAAAATAGTAGACACTTCTCCAGAGAGTTGGCATGGAGACCGAAAATAGGACACTTTCCTGAAGGTGGGATGGGATTGCCCCAATTTATTTTAGATTTTAATAAGATGGATAGATAAATACTAAGCCTGTTGTACAAATAGAAATTTCATAGGGATATCATTTCTGTAAAATTTAACCACGAGTTATATTGAGAGATAATATTGCATGTGGTCCAAGTGAGAGCCGAGACTGGATATTGAATCAGCCAGACAATCAATTAGTGGAAACTGTTTTCAACGTAACTATGCCATTTCCTGCCAGCTAATGATCTATTTCTCTTTCCAGAAATGGTCTTCAGCAGCAAAAAAATCATAGTCATATTTTTGAAAACTGCAGTGGGTCCAAATCAGCAGTGTTGACCCAAACTAACCTGAGTATTATTAATCAACAAATAATGATGAAAAATTTTAAGCTGAGCTTGCCAAAGATGGTAGGAGAGATATCTGTATATTTGTAACTATGAAATATTTTCCAACACCAACTAATCTCAATCCAGTAAACTCATGACTTACTTGTAGATTCTAAGGACAATGATTGCATATAAGACAATAAAAGGAAACAGATTATTGAACAAAAATTATTCTAATAACAATCACAGTTCAGAACTCTAACCATTTTTCGCAGGTAAAATCACGGTTGTTCATTGCGAAGCATCAAATACCTATTCAACAAGGGTTTCTTTTAAACCTTCCCCATATAATTTATTTTCTATATGCAAAAAAATAATAACATTGTTCAATCAATATGGTTCTCTCTACTCTAGTGGTATTTAAACCTTTAAGACAATATTCATGCTAGTAAAATTTAACCATATATGGGAAGGAATGAACTAAAGGTAATTGCATCCCTATTAAAATTTCTGTCGGATTTTCTAGCACTACTTCCTTTTAAAATTGAAACAATAACCAAGTTCTACAAATGCAGAGAGGAACACTTACTTAAAAATACAAGTGAAAAAAGCCAGATTCCATCTTACCAGTTACAAATATACACTACAAAGAAAGTGTATGCACTACAAACAAAAATACCCGATTTTCAACTTGTTCATTACATATGTTAAGCTTACAAATAGATAACAAAGTATCTATCTATATTTGTCAGCAGGATAGGCAAATAGCCAGGGTTAATCAGTTTTACTAACGCTGACAATACAGCTAGATAAAGGAAAAAGGAAAAAAAAAAAAAAAAAGATTAAACATGTCTCTGAGGCTAATATTATCTTTGGGTTTTTTTCATATTTACAAAAATATCTATCACTGATAGATTTTTCAACTCCACCGATTGCTCTGAACTTCTTATTTTGGAATGGGAAATTACACAAGCAGATGAATGAGGGAACAGAGTTCATACTGTCAAGAGACTTAAGAACTGCCCAGCCTTGCAATTTCTTGTCCAGAGAAGAAATCGCAGCAGAGCTGGTAGCACTGAGCTACCTCTGCCTCAGCCAAGCTTCATGTTTCCCACTAAATTTGACTCCTTACTAGTTATCCACACACACACACAGCTCCACATTTTAAGGTCATATAATCTTCCTCTTACTCTCATATTTCAAGGAAAAAATAAATAAAGATTAACAATAAAACTATTTTGTTTCAAATTCAGTCTGCTTACGTATCCATGTAGAATAGTTCATTCAAATACAGTAAATTTTAGTCACTGGTACTGATAGAAAATTCTTAATAAAAGGCAATTAATTGGTGGAAAATAACTCTCAGAATAAAGGTAGTCTGCTTTTGAGACTAGGTTCTTCCACTTGGTTTTAAAGCTGTTTGTTTTCCTTAATCTCTACTGTAATACAAGGGGAGCGAGCAAGGAGAAAGAGATGGCTTACACAAGAATGGGGCAGGAAAATAAACCCACCACTCTGTGAATAACTGCTCTTGTCCTTGCTCTGGGAAAGAAATTATCTCTCTTATGGATCTGCTAAACTATCGCATACTTAAACAGAAAGTAAATTTAAGCAACAAGAAAAAACACAGATTACTGTTAGTAAGTTCCAAATTTTAAGAGTTATCAGAAAGCATGCAGAGTTTTGATTAGAAATAATGATCTTCTCAAATGCTAAAGAATTAAAAAAAAAATAATGAAGTGATAAGTTCAGAGTTATTTTATTTGAAAACATAGAAAACTAAACCTTCTATAGTATTATTGCACTAGTTAACAGTTTATATCCTGCTTGCTTTACTCACCTAAATAATAGCATCCTAGCAAGTGTAGACTTTCAAAGATTAATTATCCTATCCAAAGATGATCCATTTGCCTCAAGAACACTTTCCCTTAATGTTGGTAAACTAATAAGATATAAACAGGTTTACATCCTACCAGTAGTCTACAATCCAGTCTTTACTGCACCAACTCCCATTTGAAATATGAAACGAACTTTCTGTTCTTAGCTTAGGGATGAAGTTCAGTGACAAAGGAAGTTGACAGATTCCCCCCGAACCGGCCATTAGAATTTCTGTGCACAGTCTCCCAATATGATAGCTTCCATGCCTTGCCCTGTAACTGTGGAGCTGGAAGGGTTGCTAGCTGGAATCTCTGGGTTTCTTTGCAAAATCTTTGACAAAATCTTGATAGCTCTCATCCTCCTCAAAATCAATGCAAGCCATCAAATTGCATTCAGAAGAACTTACACCAAGACTTAAATGTGCCTCCTGTTACAGCATCTGTGATTGATTCTGGTGGATATTTCAGTATTAATAAATATTTATAAAATATCAGAATTTTATATAAGCTATTATTTCTCCTTTTCCCTGACAGAAACCCTCTGGCTATGAAAATTGAGTGGCATTTTTCTGAAATCATGCTCTGCTTCTCTTCTTTCAACTCTTGCCTCAGTCATCTTAAAAACAAAACAACCACAATCCAGTCCAGTCTTTCCATTACTCTACCTGTAGGTAGGCATCATAGAGTAATATAAACAATATTTCCATTTTTTTTCTTTAAGGGGTCCATAACTCTTCACCAGTCTTTGACTGTGGAGATAGCTCCAAAAAGCAGGACTCTTCACAGGTTGTGCTTTAACACACTGCCCCTGTCCTTGCTGTGATAATCTCATCTCGTTTTCATTATTTCTTAACATTTTGAAATTTTTGCAATTTGATACAACTCATTTCCTGAATAATGTTATTGGGAGTACTACAGAACTGATATTTAGAAATCCTTCTGTATCACTGAATAATTATGTAGCTGAAAACGCTTCAAGATAAGCAAAATGCACTGAAAATATTAAATCATTGAAGTTAAAAAATTGCGCCACTGAAAAACAGGGTATGACAAGAAAACCTGTCTGATAGGAAGTTACATGGCAAGTTTGTAATTTACCACTGAATTATACAGTGAATATAATTCTATAATACCGGCTTTTTGCTATAAAACCCATGCTGGATTGAGTTCTCGCCCCCCTCCAGGGTTAAGGATTGTCCTGAGGAGGTGTGCAAGATGGGACCAGCTGCAAACACAGCACGAAGGACACTGGTGTCCTGGCCTTCTGCAGCTGACTGTGGCACACCAAGAGACAATCTGCAGAGGCTGCTCCACAATACATCAAAGTACTACAAACTGGTACCTGTAAGCAACCCCTATAGGCTCTGCATTGAGCCACATAACAGGAGTGTCATCTTCTCTTAATCTAAATTACACAAAACTCTATTTCCATCAACTCCAGAAGAGCCATCAGGTGTATTCTGCAGCCTGAGCTCACGAGCAGGTACACTGTTATAGTGAGGTGGTGAACAACGAATCTACCTTGCTCTAAACTCAAACACAACCTCAGAGATCAAAAACTGAGTGTGGCACTCACTGTTATTTGTTTTCCTGTTGTGTTTTGTGTTAGCTCCATTTTTGAGTCATTTTATAAAGACTGCAAGCTGAGACTGGATAAACAATCTGCTCTGTCTCCATTGTGAATGTACGCATAGGAGCGGTATAGTTTACACATGGCTAAATTTTATTTAAACATGCACGGCATGAGGAAAGACAATATTCAAGTCAGACATTCAAGAAAATAACTTTCACATTTACTTCTTTTTAGAAACAACTTCTTTTTAGAACAACTTTTCTTTTTAGAAGAAGTTGTTGGAAAAAGCTGCTGACAATTGCAGAAGCCCTGCCCAGTTTGGCTACTCCTTCCAGATTCCGCATCTAAAATGGGAAATTTCAGTGCTGTCCAGCACAGATGCTGCCTCTTGACTTTCCCAGGAACAAAACAGGAATTGATAACTAACAAAAGTATACTAAATTTTGCCTTTGACAACACAGAGGAGAAAACACATCTGAAAACCTAGAAGGAGAAAAAGTAGGATGCATCTTTTTATTCCAAATAGTAATTACTTGCAAAGAAAGGAGACAGTATCATGAGTTCATATATTGAGTTTAAGATATACACATGCAGGTAGCTGTGCACATGCTACAAGAATTTCAAATGCATCGGGGCTAAATCTAACTTTCAGTGACGTTAAAAAGCTGTTAGCTACTTATTTCAGCAGGCCATTTTATATTCAGCAGAACGGGACAGAACATATTTCTCTTAGGTACAGCAAACTGAGTATCTTGCAATGAAAGGATGCATTGTTTTGTTCTAACCAAAGAGAAACAGCTGATGAGTGAATAAGAGCATGATCTAACGCCTATTGAAATCAATGGAAAGATTCTCATTGACTTCTCCAGGCTTTGGATCAAGCCTCAAAAGAGCAGCCATTTCTCTCTGATACAGCAAGGAATCAATTCCCTCTCCCAGTGGTACTCTAAATAATTCAATATTTTGTCTCAGATCATTTCCTAAGAAAAATGATGAGGATGTTGTTTAAGCAGGCGATACCCTGAAGTGACAAGAGTTTACAATGCATTCAGCCATGTAAAATCTCCTCTGTTGTACGTGCCACACAAAGACAGGGCAGAGTCAAAGCACCCTCAGACCCCAAGGAGTCCATATCTGCTCACCAGCTGCAGGACAACACAGTCACATTTCTCCTCTGGCTGACCAGAAAGAGCTGTATGAATTTTGCTAAATCATGAGGAATGCCAACACCATGACACTTCTTTAAAGCAGCAACACTATTTTTTCCTTGCGGCAAAACCACAACCATTTGCACCTTTTTTTTTTTTTTTTTTTTTTTTTTTTTTTTTTTTTTTTGATGCACACAGAAGTGCACTGGTGATCATGGTACTCTTTACCAACAGAAACAATACTCACATCATTCTCCAACCCTTTTGGTTTGTAGAGCAAAACACAACATGGAAATGATACCTTCTTTTTGAGCTGTTTTGTTTCACAGTAGAAAGAATCAGTAAAAAGCAAACCAGCATTAAGCTGAGGAACTCTGCCCCAAACAACAACAAAACCTGACTAATTTTTTTTCCCCTGCCATAATCAGGTGGCCGGCTGCAAGCTAATCTCTTTCTCCTGTAAATAGAAGTCCACTACAAGTTGTTTATGGACAGTTGGACCAGGAGCTGCAGCATCCCTGCTGACTCACAGGTGCAGAGGCCAACGGGAGTGCATCCCCACTTGCTGTGACATTTCCTTTTGGCCGCTGGCAGAGCAGTGCTGGGAGGTTTTTCCCTGTTTGCACAGAAGGACTGCAATTCGCAATAAGCCATTTTAAGGGTGGAGAAGAAAAAAAAAATAAAATCCCACTTCTCCACTCCCACCAGGCAGCTACCTAGCAACAGTTGACAATGCATAGGATGAAACTGGTACTGAGGTCCAGCTCACGCAATTATCCCCCTTCCCTATCACTTCTGATTGAGTTACACCTATGGGGAGCATCTTGCCAGCAGCACCTCTGATGAGCACAGACACGGCAGCTCTGGCACATTCACTCTTTTCCATTCCCAACACAAAGTACAGCCACAGTCCAGTATTCCGTCACCATCTATGGAGAAATACTAACCCGCATCTGCCCAAACATGCTCCTATTTTCATCACAAGCTTGCTCCTTGCTGCATCTATATACATGTACTCATGCTCTTGCTCATTGTCCATTTCAGCTGAGCTGGATTACAGGCAATATCACCTGCTTCCAGGCTCAGGCGTTCCCTCCAGCGCACTGTGGTGCCCTGATTCCTGTGCGAAACCTGGAAGTCCTCACCTACAGAGAAAAACTTGCTGCCAAGTCCAATTCACCCTGCCAGCTCTTCCCTAATAGCAGGAAGAGATAAGGGTTTTTCCCTGGGCTTGGGGGTGCTCAGTGATGTTTCTCGGAGATCAGCTGGGCATTTCTGCCAAAGCCCACCTGGTTGCTCAGCCAGGCCAGCTGGCTGCTGTGCACAGTTGGCACAGCTGGGACAGATGCAGGGCACAGCTGACTGCCCAAAAACACTCGTGAAATCATCCTCACAGGTGGTACAAAATACACCCACTGTCCTCACAGAAGCCAGGAAGCGTGTGCTCTTGGCAAGGCCAGAGATGGGATCCTCAGCATCCTCGCTCCACCATGCACATTTAGGAATGATGACTTTCAAGGACGTGGTAATAAACAGATAATGAAAAATAAATGCTTTCCAAACTTCTGTATCTGTAGATAGATGAATGTATTCTAGAAATTCCCATTGTTGCTTTTATATTATGGTCAACTGAATCCCCTACTTTCCTAGAAAAGGCTTTGAAATGTTCAGCAATATGCTGCTGGTTCTATATCTACACATTTAAATGTCTTTCCTCCCCCAAATGTCTTTCCTCCCTCAGATTCCTCCTCCCAAACTGATTTTTGATTAAACTGTTTGTTACAATACCAAGGGGATTTGGCAAAATACCATACTGAGGACTCATTGTTCAAAAATCATGAACCATCTCTTTGATTTGCTGTGTATACCTCCAAAGATGAGCTAATACCAACATCAATCAGTCATTTAAATTACCATAACAATGCTTTGTGAGCAAACTCCTAAGATTAAAAGCAACAATTTGAATTCCTTGTTTTAATTAGCATTTAAAGTTGGTTTTTAAAGAGTAAAAATTCCTTTTTGCATTTTTTTAATGAGCAACATATGGGAGAATAAATATTATAGTTAGAAACTTTCTTCTAGCATGAACCATTTAATTTTTTTTATATATGGAGCATTTTACCTTTTCGCATGGAAATTTAGGCACAGTATACAGAAGACACATGCACACACATGAATACTAGATTCAGTATTCACCCTTTCATTCTGTTAGACTCTACATCTCAACTGTCCCACTGTAAAGACCACGATAAGCACTCATGTGTTATCACAACAGCCTCATCGATAAGGCACAGAGTAAAGCCTACATGTAACTTTGCCCTGAACCTCCAACCGTTTTAAATGACAGGATGAGACTCTGTCACAGTCTCATGAGTAAAGGGGAAAGACAGCATGAAAATTTCACAGTTATACATCTCTAACCACAAAAGAAATTAGCTGCTAAAACACCACTTCCTTTTCCAATGTGCAACGAGTAAAGTAAATTTGAGAGCTGCTATTTATTACAAGGAAATTAAAAATGATCAGAGCACCCAGAAGGCAAATTTATTGGGAAGACGTTGCATCCAGTTCTCAAAGGTATTAAACCCTGATTGAGACGGGGGGAAAAACATTTAGATTTTTCATCAACCAACCCTGGTTTTATGTTATTAAACACTCCCCCACTGTTGATAAAAACCAGTGGTGCAGGAGACCCCACACTAGCTATCTTGCCTCTTTTCCACTCCAAGCTCTGCGCCCTTAGGAGGGTCCCAGCCGGATCCCATACTGTCAGGAGCATGTGTACACCAGCTCTGCTGTGAGACACACAAAACCGCATTGCAGCCCCTTTGATTCTGTACTTTCTGTCCCTGCCTAGATAACTTTTCAGAAGCTGACAGAGCCTTTACAATTTAATTGGTGTTGACACCTTTTGAAGCAATGCCTTGAGGCACCGAGGGTCATTGTCTACTTTTTCCTGCTTTTCTGCTGCTGCCTCCATTTGGCTACCTTGCAGCCTGTGGTGCTTTGGTGGCCCCTGCACTCTTCATTCATGTTTGTACTTGTACCAGGTCCCCTTACAAGGACCTTTGTTAAATGCCCAGCAGGCAGCACTGAATAGAGATTTTGACTATCTGGGATTTGAAGGCCTCTAGCAATAACAGAGAAAGCCCTGTAAACACAAAAGTATCCCAGTAGCAGTGGGGCGTTAACGTAATCACGCATTTATGTCACAGGACCTCAGGACCAAGCTCCTTACTGTCGATTTACCGGCTATTAAGCCTTGGTAATTAGGTGGTTTCCCGTGACTTTTCTTTCTTGGGATCCACCAACTATCATTTTCCGTATGTCCCTTTTTCCCAGAGTGGCTATACATCCTCACACATTCAATAGGCTGGGCAGATGGTACCATGTATCAGCCTCTGAGCAGCCAAAGGCAATTGAAAACAAGCAAGAAAGGTTCAGCCTGGCATTCCCAAAACTGCCTAGAAAACAGGATCCAAAATTTCCTGAGGTCCCACAGCCTCGTTATAGCAAACACATCTCTCCAGGTTCAGCCCTGCAGCAACCACGAGAGTGAAACGCTTACGGGCAATCACATCCCCTAAGTAGCACTTGCACAGAAGACAGACACTACCAGCACTTTAAGAACCTTCTTTCACTTCATAAACTACTTGTAACATGCTTTTCAGTGACTTTTTCCAGGTTTAAATAATTACAGCTCTTGGATTTCCTATTGAAAACACTAAGTGCTCACTCATTTTATTTGGCCTTAAAATATCAGTCAGCTTGGGGGCAATCTCACTAGTCAAACCTGATGGCTGGTCTTTGCATTTTCCAGCCCTCTCTTTGCCACATTTAGAGTCTGCTTTTCCATATTCCCTCTGGATTCCAGCCATCCACCTGTAGGGATCTGAGAAATGAGACTCCTAATTCTAACATGATACTACCAACTGCTCTCACTTCGATACCTGGGGAACGCTCATCCCTGGTGTCCAAAAATCACACCAATCTCTTGCTTCTACTGCAGAAACAAGCAAGAAGAACCAGGCCCTTGTGCACACCTGCACCCCACAGAAACCAGGATCTAGCTCCAGATCTTTACTCCTTGTTGCTTCTCTCCCCTGCAGTGATGCCCGCAAGCCTCTCCCTCACAGCCAGCTGCAGCCGTCCTCCCCTCTGCCCCCAGCCTGCCTGAAAGATGGCTGCACCTCCAGGCTTTTTATTTGAACCAGTGCCATACCCTATACATTTCCATTACCTCAACTAACATGTGACCGCAAGAGTTGCCAAGAGTCAGAATAAAAGCAACTTTCCACATACTGACAAAGCTGCATTCAACTGTGATAAAGGACCTACCTTTCTCATGCTCTACGATATCCCTTTGCATCTTTCCACGCGCTTCTTTGGCATGGCACACATGGCTTTCTGGAAGTACATCAAAGTCCACCAAATGAAGCAAAAAAAAACCTGTAGGCGCATGGAAGAAAGGAGCAGCTCTGAAGAGGCCAGGCTGGCCTTGTTTCCGAACAGACACAATTGAGAGTTTCACAGAAACCACTCCTGAAGACAGGTATGCTGTTTCAATGAGCTAAGTGTAAATAATGCCAAGAACAGTTTCCAGCTGTGACATGCTTCATGTGGCTCTGCTGGCTCAGCCAGGAGAGGTTTCCCTTTGGCTGACAGAGGAAAACGCCATCTGCAGAGCATGAATGTCCTATGAACAGCATTAGTGGTGACAGTTTGCTACACAGACTTAGGGAGAAAGTCACTGGATGAGAGTTGATTACGTCCGGCTAGGTGTCTGCTTCCTTGAAGACTAAAGTCAATGAAAAGGGCACTGCAGTGGAGTTAAGAGCACATGCTGGCAGAGCCTTGCTTTTCTTCTATCTTCTTCATCTTATACAGAGTTAACAGGAGGGGATGGCAACTAGTAAATAAAAAGTAAAGAAGCTCCTCTGGACTGGCCACTCTATCATGCAAGTTCACCTCAGGTTGTTCCTTGCGACAATTAAACTAAAAATACAACTTCTTCCTCTTGGAGGCAAGTGCTTTACAAAGCCCATTGCAAAATACAGGATATTGCCCACGTACACAAAGAACAACCATATCTATCTGGTCAGATGAGAAGCTGACCCTTCTTTTTCCTGCAAGTAGCCTTCATGGCCTTGCATTTAAGAGCCTTTAGTGAAGCTTTTTTCCATCATTATGCCAAGTCTCTTCCTGAGTCCATGTAAACTTCTGATACACACCCCTAGGTATCCATCCATTCCAGAATCATGACTCTCACTTCAAATATCTGCTATTTTCCTAACAAATCACAGAAAATAGCACAAAACACAGGAACTCTTCCCCCAGCTAGAACAGTTTTCTCACCTTGTACACTTACCTTATTACAAAAGGCTATGGAGAAAACATTAGTTCTATTTCTGAAACATTCAACATCCTCCTTTAGTAATTTTTTATTTCTACTATATTCTCTTCAAGATGGAAGAAGTCCCTTTTCAAGGACTTCTATGCACAGAATCTGCTGAGCCAAAAGAAGCCCCTTGTCTCCCTCCCTCTGACACGAGGAGCTCTCCCTCATGCACCTTTCATGTCATGAACACAGGCCAAGAAAGGATATCCCTGCTCTTTTCAACAGCTAGCAAGGATAGATTATATTTAGGTACAGTCTACACTCAGTGAGGCACAAAGGCTTCCCCAGCATTTGCTACTCAGGTCTGTATTCTTAGGGCAAAATATCCATGTTGATTACAACACAATCCAAAATCTGCTCATTTTCGGAAGAACTAACTAACTAACTAAATGAATAAATAAATAAATAAATAAATAAAATCAAACTAAGTATTTCTCTAAATTTACAAAGGGATTTTGCTCTTTTTTGGGTTGGATTTATATCTGTTCCAGTTGTCTTCCAGGAACTTACCTCTGATTTATAGCACGTTGAAGATGAAACTATCCATCTGACTCTAGTTATCAAAAAAAGCAATACTGATCCTACTGGGCGTCAGAGGGGGGATTACAAATGAGTGAAGGAGCTGCCCCAGCTGATTGGACACACTTCAAAATCCTTTCTTTTCTACATCTCACATTTGCTCTTTATTAAAGCAAAAAATAATAATGCAGTGTTTGCTTAGTGCACAGGGTAGCTGTAAAATTTAATTGATCACTGTAGCTTAGCTTGCTGAGATTCTTAAATGAAAAGCCCTATAAAAACGTAAAGTTTCCTGTAAAGAAAACCTCTCAAAATTGCCTAACTTCCTGCTTTTGTATTGAACTTTATGGCACCAGTGGCTGGATTCTGCCTATAATCCTGATTCAGCAAATTGCTTGGAAGTAAGCATGTACCTAAGACAATGGACACCAAAGCATACACTGGTATGGTTGATGTGGGATGGACTTAAATTGGTGCCCTTCGGTATTTCCTATCCCCCTCCGAGGGAGTCCAAATTACCAAAGAAACCTTTCTTTCTCACTCCCAGATTTCCAAATGCAGCCCTGGCCAGAGTCAAAGGGTGAGCCCCTATTCAACAGTACCTTACTTCATGAATATCCTTATGGGTCTGGATGAGCAGGCTCACTGCACAGCACATTATTGTGAACAGTAATTACATCTAGGATTGGTGATCCAGAAAAAGCAAGATTTCCACACACACACACCCTTTCTTCAAATAGCACTTGCCTGGGATTTGCCCCAAGGTGTAACACATGAATGCACAGGGTGGGACAAAAGACAAATGCTGCATCTCAAGTGCTTCTTTCGCCTTCTGGGTAATTCAGTTTCACCAGATTAGTATGTACTATTGCAAGCTGATAACCCCTACAGATCTCCTTTCTTCTAAATCAGTTACACTAGAGCAATTTTTTTTTTTCTTGCTGTAATTTACAGCCTTAAATAAAGATTAGGACATAGGGATAGGATGAGCACAGAATGTTTCCTCCCCACACGCAGATACTATTGTTACTTTTCCAGTATAAAAAAAAAACTCTTCATGGGTTAATTTTTCAGGTACAGAGAAAAGCAGAAAGGGAAGAATACCCTTAGTGAACTGCAATAACATGTACAGGTTTTCTTGGATCAATTGCCAGCATTGACACTGTATCCTTCAGCTAGCAGTCTGTGATAAATGGTACCCAGTAGCACTGGAGAGAGCAATGGCAGCTAGGCAGCATGGGTGACTGCGTGCCCTCCTAACTGGCTGATGAATCAGAAAACTCAAGAGACTCAGAGTACAGGAGCTGGAGCAGTAAATGTTTTCATCTTTCTCTTTTATGATCTTCCCTTCTCCATTTATATAGGACATTTTAGAGATTGAGCTTTGTTACAAACTATTAGCCCAAGGCAGTGGGCTGGGGGAAGTGAGATTTCATGGAAAGACTAAGCACAAGAAAGTGTGAACAACTGGAACTACATGTGATATTAGTTGCTTGTTGTTGAATGAATTTCTGTTTGGATTGTAGTTCAGACAGTTGCCTTGATGTACTGGGATGAAAATCAGCACCCAATATGCCTAGAGACAAACCAAAGAACTGTCAAAAAACTCTCTCCTTTTTATCTCCCAGAATCTTGAATTTGAAATGAGAAGTCCCTGTTCACCCACTACACAAAAAATATAGCTTGGCAATCACAGTACTGTTCAGTGCTGTGCTACAGAAAACAAGACAAACAACTCTCCCCAAAAAGCACCAAAGTGAGACTCTGCTGTATCCAATTGTCCAGATATATTCTGTCACACTTTGTCATACTGTTGAGCCTAATTTTAAGCAACGCTATCTCTGATAATGACGAGGAGCCAGGGAATCACCCAGTCAGAACAACAATGTGTCAACCTAGGGCAGTTCTACTGAATTCAATTTCTATTATGTATTTTCTTTCATACAGTAGAGAAGAATATGATATTCACTAATGTCGTGGTTTGGCCTCAGCGGCAACAAAGAGCCACGTGGCAGCCCGCTCGCTCCGATTTTTTCCACGGCAGTAGGAGAGGATTGGAAGGGAAAACAACAGGCAGACTCGTGGGTTGGGACAAAGAAAACTGTTTAACAGAACAACAAGTATTACAGAGATGGGGGGGATTCAAACACAAATATGGTACTGACCGCAGCCTGCGCCGTC
>VXBW01004041.1:2426-14961 GCA_013400375.1 Thinocorus orbignyianus
GGAAGAAAAGGGGGGAAAAAAGGAATAGGGGGGAAAGGAAGAAAAAAGGCAGTAAAAGAGAAAGAAAAAAAAGGAAAAGACGGAGGAAAAGAAAAAAGGCTGGAAAAAAGGAAGGAGATTGGGAATAAAAAGAAAAAGCGGGAAAGATGTAAAGGAGGGCGAACGGGAAGGCCGGGACCGGAGTGGGAGGGCTCACGNCCCGTCGGGGTGAGCAGGGTGGTTTTCCATGCTGTTCTTTAGCTGTGCAGTGCTTGGGGGGGCTTTTCCCACTCTCTTGGAGCCCTCCAAGCAGCCAGGAAGAGGCTGAGCTGGATGGGGTGAAGGTGGGGGTGGGCAGGATGTGGCCCCGTGGGCTCCCAGCCCTTTCTGAGGTGCTGGGCGAGGGGGAAACCAGCCCCCCCAGTGTGAACAAACCCATTTCTTCTCAGTCCGTGGCCCCCTCTGCTCCGCAGTTTCGCCCACAAGCACAGGGACACGTTGGGATGTTACCATCGGAGCAGACTTGGAAGCTTCTTTCCAGCCAAAGCCACTATTTTGCCTTAAAAAAAAAGCTGAAGGGGGTCCAAACCCCACGTTGCTGAAGTTCCCCCCCCTCGCTTTTACAGAGTCTTGTAAAATCTGTTCCTGCCCACCCTTTATTTTCACACCAGATTTTCTTTTCCCACAGATTTTATGTTTTGATGCGGGGCACGGAGCCGTGCCAGGAACATCCCTGCTGTTTCAAAAGCCCAGACACAAAATGCCCCCAATGCCAGGGCTGGGCCAGGGAATTGCTGCTGTTTTTCCCAATCCAAGAGCAAGAACCCGATGGGAAAGCAGAGAGAGAAGCAGAGGATCACCCGAGGGAGCCAAGTCTGCCCAAATCTTCCTGCAGGGATATTCCCGTCTGGATCAACCACCAGACAGAGCTCATCCTCTGACTCCATCCCAGCAAAAAACCTTTTACAATGGAAAAATGCTTTAAAAATTCAGCATTCCCAGCCTGTGCCGTGCCTTGGTTTGGGGCGGATGAGCAGTCCCCGCATGGATTTGGGAAGGGGGGGGTTCATTGAAACCAGGCGGGCTGGTCTGTGGAGTGTTTGAGAACGTTTCCAAACACATGGATCTCTTTCCCTTTGGCACAACATCACTCCCCAAAATTAAACATTGAATCCTGTCTCCTCCACGAGAGGGAAGAGTGGGGACGGGGAAGGAAACCCAAGACTCCACAGAGCGCAAATCCCCCTTTTCCGTTGGTCTCTGGATACAAAAATCCTCCCACGGCCCCTCGCCAGGACCCTTAACCGCCCCGGGATGTCACTGAGGGATTTTTTCCCCTCCAAGGAGCCCCTGCTGTCCCCAGCTCCGGGTGCCAAAGCACTGCGAGATGGATTTCCTGGGATTTCCAGTTAAATTCAGCCAGTTTTGGCCAACTTTGCCCAGAGCCCAGCACAAGGTGCCAGGGCTGGGCTGGGCTGGGCTGGGGGGAGCCTGGGCCTGGCCATCCTGTGGTGATTCCAGCTGGGAATGGGCGCACGGGTGCTGCATGGGGGGCACAGCCTCAGGGACTCCCAAGTGTCACTGAGTGATAGGGTGGTTGTACCCACCTGCCACCTCTGCAGTGCCCCTGCATGTCCCTCCAGCTGTGCCATCCCCTGTGTGTCCCTCCAGCTGTGCCATGTCCCCATGGACACATCCAGCTGTGCCATGCCCCTGCCATGTCCCTCCACCTGTGCCATGTCCCCATGGGCACATCCAGCTGTGCCATGCCCCTGCCATGTCCCTCCAGCTGTGCCATGTCCCTGTGGCCACATCCAGCTGTGCCATAACCCTGCATGTCCCCCTAGCTGTGCTATACCCTGTGTACCCCCCCAGCTGTGCCGTGTCCCCATGGCCACATCCAGCTGTGCATCCCGGCAGCTCCAGCTGTGCCCGCTCCCCCCCGCCCCGCTCGCTCAGTCCGCCGCCTTCCCGGCATGCCCCGCTCACTATGACTCTTCACTTTCCTCCCTCCCCACCGCCCCGCCCAACAAGCTCCGCCCCCATCGGATCTATCCACCAATAGCGAGCGGCGCTTCGCCGGGAGGTCGCGGCGGCGGCCAATGGGAGGCAGCGGGAGGCGGGAGCAGCGGCGCGGCCGGGGCAGTAGAGAGGGGTCTGTGAAGCCGGCGCCATGGTGAGCGCCGCGGCCGGGACGGGGGCGGCTCAAGGGGCGCCCGGGGATGGAGCTGAGGGTGGCCGGGGAACCGGGGATGGAGCTGGGGCCAACCGGGGACTTGGGGATGAAGCTGAGGCCGGCTGGAGGCTCGGGGATGCGGCTGGGCCCGGGCGGAGGCGTCCCCGTGGGTGGGCTGGCGGCCTACCGCCGGTACCACGGTGGGGTGTCCCCGTGGGCCTTCCCTCAGGCCGGGCCGCGGCGGCCCTGAGCCACCCTCGGGGGGGAAAAGGGGGAGAAATTAGAGGCAAAATGAGAAAGAGAGCGGTGCCGGGCTCCTCCCGCCGCCCCGGGGCCAGGCGGGGGGGTGGCGGGGGTACCTGAGGCCTCTTCGGCCCCACCGGAGACCCCCTCAGCCCCACCGAGAGACCCCCAACCGCATCCCCGGCGGTACCTGCNGGGAAGAACTGCGTGGCCATCGCGGCCGACCGGCGGTTTGGGATACAGGCGCAGACGGTGACCACGGATTTCCAGAAGATTTTCCCTATGGGAGAAAGACTGTACATTGGATTGGCAGGGCTGGCCACGGACGTGCAGACAGTGTAAGTGAGACTCTCCCTCCTTCCCGTTCCCACACTGAGCCTGCAAGAGGTGTATTCACAATTAATACTAAGCAGCAGTTTATGCTGAGCAAAAATGTCTTGGCTTATTTGTGGGGGTGGGGGTATAACAGTTTCCTGGGGTGCTTGGTCTCCCTTCAGTGGGGTATTTTAAATAGAATATTTTAAATAAAACTGCGTGTGATTTAAGATGGCATTGCTACTAAAACTTAGTGGCTTTAAGTATAAAAGGAGTTGCATCCTGCCTGCCTGGGGAGCTGTCAGTGTGTGGTAGAACAGTTCAGAGCTGAGTGAAGATGAAAGAAAAAGGAACCTGCTTCTGCTCTGATGCTGATTCTTGTCTCTTGCAGTGCCCAGAGGCTGAAGTTCAGGCTGAATCTCTACGAGCTGAAGGAGGGCAGGCAGATCAAACCACAGACCTTTATGAGCATGGTTTCCAATCTGCTGTACGAGAGACGGTAAGGGTCAGACAAGGGAGTCGCTGTTCGTGTGTCTGTGAAAGGCTGTGGTGGCTGGAGCTGATCTCATCTTAGGGAGGTGGGAGGTTGAGGAGGGTTCCTGTAACACCTACATGTGGGATGGCAAAAGGAGAGTTCATCCTAGTGACGGTGTTCTCTTGCAAAAGCAAGTTGTTAAATAATCCTGTGGCCGTACAGGTTTGTTCCCTTTGCCATGCTGAAGCCATTGCTGCTGCTTCCAGGTTGACCTGAGATGCCCCCACCAAAAGCGCCAGTGGGATGGTTTTTTGGGGTGGGTGCTGAGGTGGGATGTGGACCTGTGTCTGTACCATGTTGTTCCTTGTAGGTTTGGACCTTACTACACAGAACCTGTCATTGCTGGGCTGGACCCCATCACACACGAGCCTTTCATCTGCTCCCTGGACCTGATCGGCTGCCCCATGGTGACCGATGACTTCGTGGTGAGCGGCACCTGCTCCGAGCAGATGTATGGGATGTGTGAGTCCCTCTGGGAGCCAGACATGGTGAGTGAGGTCCCTGGGCTCTGCTCATCCTGCTCCTGACTGGAGAAGCCCAGATTTAGGCAGCTTGGGTGATCAACTCCATCCTTTGGTTCTTTCCTCAAAGAGAAGAGGCTGTAGCTTGATAGCAGCCCGCAGGGAAAACCTTGCAGCTTCTTTGGGGTTTGAAACAAAATCTGCTGACTTGGTAGTCAGTTTTTCCACCCACTAAACCAGCTTCTGTTCCTCAGGAACCTGATCACCTCTTCGAAACCATCTCACAGGCCATGCTGAACGCAGTGGACAGAGATGCCATCTCTGGAATGGGCGTAGTAGTACACATAATGTAAGTGCTTCTCCTTCCCCTGCGGAACAGAGGCACAATTTAACAAGCTGTGTGTTAAAGACAGTTAAAACATGGGTTTCTGGGGTCTCCCTAACCCTGCTGCCTCCCAGCAGCATCCTCAGCAATGCTGTGTCTGTTTTGGGGTGTATTTCTCTCTGGCTGTTGCTGGAACTGGTGGACAACCACGGGAAACTACTCCTGAAGCTACACTCTTGCTGCACAGGGGTTCCCAGCTGCTTTCCCAGTGGTATTTAGGGGTGTGACTGGGTACTGCTGGCCAAGAGGATGCTCTTTGCCACAGCTGGGGGTGACATTAACTTCCAGACTGACCTCCAAAGCAGGTTGTTCTGCTGGTGGTGCTGTGTCCTGAGCCTCCTGGGGCTCCAGGGAGGGTGTTCACCCAGCTCTCACAGCCACCTCCAAGCTCAGATCACCCTCTTCTGCACCAGTAAACACACACTGTGCACACTGCAGCTTCCAAACCAAGGGACAATCTGTGTGGTGTTAAATGTGGATTTACTAATAGTTCTTTCTTTTTTTCCCTCTAGTGAAAAAGACAAGATCACCACCAGGACGCTGAAGGCTCGCATGGACTAGCCCAGCCTCTGCTCACGCCTCACACCCCAGTCTGCTTGGAACTTTTTTAAATAAAACTCTCTATTGTAGTGAACTTTCCTGGGTTTTTGGGTTGTTCTTTTTTTGTGAGTCTGAACAGCAGGATTAAGTTCTTGTCTCTAAAGCTGTCAGAATGTGTGTGGTAGCAGTTTCCCTTTCTCTCTGAGCCACCCACCCCCAGCTGTGTGTGTTGCAGCCCAGGGAGTAACTCCTTCAGACACCGTTGGCAGGAGTAGCTTTTCCTGTCAAATCTCCTTTATTCTCAAATCCAGGACTTGGTAAAATCAGTTTTTACTTAAAACCCCCATGTTATAGGTGTGTATAAAGACTTTTCCAGTTCTGCTTAATTTAGGACTTGACTTAAAAATGACCACGTACCTCAGGGAGTGGGACGCTGGAAAGAGGACAGCAGGGAGGAACAGAGGTACACAAAGTTTTACTTTTATTTTTCTCTGGTTGGAGACTCATCTTGTAACATGCATGCATTTCAAAACAGTAACAGTGTCTCAAATGGCTCCTAGCAAACAGACAAGCACAGAGGACTTAAAATTCCTATTTAAAAAACAGCAGTGAAAAAAACCTAGAATGCTTTAATTATTTATTTTTTTTAATTTTAGATTAAACTTAATTTATTCACATTGGGGTTTTTTTTTTGTTGGTTTCTTTTCTTCCCCCCCCCTGGTTGCACTGATTAGCCCTGCCCCACTTTGGGGAGCTGTGTGTAACAACTGGCTCTGGTTGTGTTTAGAACCTCGTGCGGCGAAAACCGAGCCCGGCACCAACCTCCTGAGTGGTGAAAAGGGGAAAAAAAACCCCAAAAACCAGAAAAATGAGGGATGAGCAGCAGCTGGTTCCCCCAGCTCTGCCACGGCCATCACAGGGACACCCCTTCCAGAGAGCAAGGAAAAATCAGCAGTGGGTAAAGCCGGAGAAGGAGTTGATGGGCAAAGCTGGAAGGGGGTGGGGGGTGGGTGTGGTTGGGGAAAGGTTTGGGGGGACCGGTTTGGTTTTTTGGAGCTGTTTTTAAGGATGATCTGGCCCGGATGGGTTAACACAGGTTTGCAAACCCAAGTTTAGGACACACACACGGAAAGGTTTTGTACCACCCGGGGGTAAACACTTTGACCTCGGCGCAGCATGGATGAAAACCAGTATGGTAGTCACTGGACTGGAGGCACTGGTCCATCGGTGCCTGTGGCTACGACACACCCTCCATTCACCCTCACCTGGGGCCTTTCTTGGGCTAAAACACAAGTCCCCAGGTGATGTCCCCCCCAAAACCATGATGTCCCCTCCAAAAACATGATGTCCTCACCAAAACACTGATGTCCCCAGGAGTTTCCACCCAGAAAAGGAAGTGAAACTCCAGCATCTTAAGTGTTTTTTCCAATTATGATAATTCCATTGGGAACTGGGACTGGCAGACGTGGGAAATCTGGAGTCACCTACTACCCCAGAAGTTCTCCCCGTGATGAATTTTACTCTCTTGGCTTTTTTTATAATTAAAACCAGGTCAATCAGAGGCGCCTAACGAGGCCAGAGGGAGGGAATCCCACCGCTCCTTGCTGTGAGGAGCCAACTCCTGCTGACGTTTTCCTTACAAACAGCAAATCCCAGCCCTTTTTCCCGGCGCTCATGCCATGGGTGGGTGCTCCCTGGGACCTCCAGAACACGGGGTGGGGGGGGGAGGGTGTTTCTCCCAAAGGGTGACCCAACATGTTCTCCAGTACTTTTTAATTGCACTTTTGGGGCAGAACAGCACCCAAACTGTGATTCTATACTCCACCTACCCTTTCCCTTTGCTATAATTTACGCTGTAGGAGCCAGCTCAAGGAGGGGAGATGGAAGCTCGACCTTCAAGGCTATTTTTTTGACCTTAAATTTGGACAGATCAAGCCCCCATGTCCAGAAGTACCCTCGGGGCAGGCAGAATTCAGCTCCTGCTGCTTCTCCCCCAAACAAACCCCCTTCCTTGAGGCGCTGGGGGGAGAAACTGCACGTTAAAACAGTTTTTTTTTCTTCTTTTTTTAAAAACTCCAGTTGCCCAGAATCTCTGGAATCTCTTGGAAAACAAAAAAATCCCACGTTTTGAGTGGGACCTGAGCGATGAGGCCGCCTCCTGTGGCACTCACAGCCCAGGGTGGCTTTCGGTCAACTGCGCTTCAGCGTAAAGTGTCCTGCAGGGTACAGGCTACAGACAGAAATACCTACATTCAGCCAAAACTAGAACTAAATTCACACCAGAAACAGACAACAAACTAGCACAAGCAGTTGGGAAAACCAGAATCGCAAGGGCTGGCTTCTCCTTTTAAATACTTGAGTTAAAAAAGTGACCTAAAACAAGATTTAAAAAAAAAAAACAACCCAAACAAAATAAAACAAAACCCCAAACAAATGAAAACAAAAACCCAAACAAAACAAAACAAAACAAAAAAAACCAAACAGACAAACAAAACAACAAATCCCAAAAGAAAAAAGTCCCTTTTAAAAACAAATCAAATATTTGCAGCTTCACTTCTTATTCTGGTAATAAAAATACTGTCTAGAAACAAAAAAAAATGAGCATTTTTAACGTAATGCTACCTTTCAAAATGTAAACAATATACAAAATGCTTATGTTAAACAAAGTTACATACCTGGGTAATACATCGTTAAGTGAGCAAGATTGCATTTAATTACTTTAATACAGCCGGTGTGGCAGCTCCACAGAGGTGGCAGAGCTGGGGAAGTGCTAAAGGGAGCGGAGTTTTGGGGGCTCCTCCTCTCACCCGAGCCAGAGGCAGCCCAGCTCATTCTACGACAGGAGTTTCTTTGGAGTGGAATAAGAAAATAAGAGTTAACTGCTCTCAAGCCCTTAGTAAAGTGGGTTCTGTAAAGATTCCTGCAGGAACTAACTGCTTTTTAAAGTCATTCCCTCTTTGGGAAGTTCAGGGAATGAGACTGTTGCTCAAAGCAAGGCAGGATTCACCGTTCTGCTTTCGCCGGGGTGTTTGCTGCAGGCTGCCTGCACTTCACTCCTTTCCTTCTCTCTTCTCTTCCTCCCCCCTTTTTTCTCATCTTTTTAATACATGATTTCAAGAGAAACAAGTTTCAAAAAGGGTCCAAGCTCATTTCCCAAAAGGAGAAGGGCAAACTTACCGGGCCAAAGTTGCAGATTCAATGCAGGTTTTTTAAAAACTGTCAAGAATAAGAAAGTGACGGGTATCTAATTTCTAGCTGACAGTAAACTGAAGTGCTTATTGTTTAGGAGAAAAGCAACCCATATAATGCCCACAGAAACTAAGCTGCTGAATCCCTCTAAGTCCTCCCTTTCCTTAAAGGACTCTCACACTCTCACAGCTGTGTTTGTTTCCTGGCTTTTCCAGCCACACACCGTTAAGACACGAGACTCCCCCACGTCACACAGAAGAGGGACAGGATGAGAGTGGCAGAAGAAATTTGTCCCACGTCAAAGGGAATGACCCATGAGTGAAATAAAAAATTAAAAAAGAAAAAACAAATAGATTCCTATCCCATTCTGAGCCCTAATATTAATTTTTCAGACTCTATTTACAGTGCACTCACACGGGCTGAAGCGTCAGCCCCCCCGTTGTCCCCTCGGAAGCTGAGACCTGTGGGATTCACGTCACGAACGTGGGTATAAACATGAAAAAAAAACCCCAGCAAACCCACCCAACTGACCCCGAGCCCACATTCCCAATCCAGACCAGAGCTAGTGTTAGTCTAGGGGAATTACCGGGATGTGATGAGCACCAGTTATCTCTCAAAAGGACCAAATTCCACACAGCAAACTGTAGCAGGCGTTACAGCACAGGACAGACATTCCCAAGAGCGGATTCCCCAAACAAAGGCATATGTGAAAAAACAGTTTCAAGGCAGAGAAGCAACATGTTTCAACTGCAAGAGGTTTGTTCAAAACGCTAAATCCTGCTGGGAAAGAAAAATTAAGCCCCCAAAAATGAAAAATAAAACACAAATCAAAGAACCCAAAGATCCGTTAAGTGTTGTGCAGCAGAGCTAACGAAACCCAAAGCGCGTCTGACAAGCTTGGCTGTGAAAATATTACAAGCGTTCTGGAGACAAAACAGGACGGTTTTCAGTCACTCAAATCAGTTCTGATTCCTTAAGGAGGGGAAGGGAAAAAAATCTGGATAACTTTCAAACATTTCCACTCCTTGGCTGTCGCTCCAGAGAGGGGCAGGGAGCAGAGAAGAGTCAAAAGAATCAGGGCTCAAGTCCCCAGTCCTCTTGAGCAGCAGAACTCGCTCCGGTCACGGCTCCCAGCACTCCCCACTGGTGGCCAGTGCAATTCCTTGGTGTGCAAGTGCCACTGCCATGGAAAAAAATACACCCAACTAAGCCAAGAACCTCCGTCAGGAACCAAATTCAAGTACCTGTTGCAGATGGGGCGAGTAAGGAAGACTGAACGTCAGCGAGATGAACACTGGCAGAACCGCGGCGTGGAGCTGTGAGCTAAGAGAGAGACAGCAATTCCTGACTGAGGGAAACCTTCCAGATCCTCCAACACTATCCCGTATCTACAGGTACAAGATGCTTTGCTTTTGAAACTCTTTTTTCTTTTGTGAAATCCTCACAGTTGGCCAATTTGAAGCACACGATGGGTCCGAGCACGTTATGATCTGAGGTTGTTCAACGCCTCTACTACTTCTCACACTGGGTTTCTTTTCAGGAGTTACACCTTTTTAAGCCATCATCTTTGGTAGATGTTCATTTCCCTCCTCTTTCTTGTCAATCAAGTGCAGTTATAAAACAAAAAAATTAAAAAAAAAAAAGGTTTTTGTTACTTAAATTAACCAAAAAAATATAAAGTGTCCCAGTCTGAATTTACCTAAAGTTCAGCGACTCCTCCTTATCAGAGTAATGTTTTCCGTCCTTGAAATGGTGAGCTAATTTCCTTCCAATTCCTACCAAGAGGGAAATAAAAGGGCTTGTACATCTTTCTGGTAAAGACAGTCCAATAATTAAAAATAAAAAAAGAAGGAAAAAGAAAAAAAGTAGTAGTTTGTGGAATCAGGCACTGCTTCACTCCCACTGAACGTGATCTAGAGCCACCCCTCTCATACAGTGCCACATCCTGTATCCCTGTGGGATTCTCTTGATCAGAGGAAAAAACGTCATTAGAAAGAGCAGTGCTGAAACAATGCACTTTTTTTCATGTTTTAAAAAGCCCTCAAAATCTATGTCTGGGCACTTCTGTAACATAAAACCCCACTTTTCCACCTGGGTCAAGTGGACTGTTGGAGGGTGCACCTAGAATGAGTTTTTCTCTTAAGTCACACAGTGCCACGCACTCCCCCTTGCACACACACACACACACACACACACGCACACCCCACATGCTGCTACAGTGTCTGTTTTAGTGTCACAGGCTGCGTTCTCTGCTTGGAAGTAGCCCCTCTTCTCTTCACTTCTGGCTGAAGGCTGGAGACGACTATGTCAGGATGTTGGAGATAAATTCGTTGAAGCGTTTAGAGTACTGCTCGGGGTTCACCGTGGAGATCTCTGCCCCAGCCTGCAAGGCAGAGAGGAGACAAGTTACAACCCTCTCCTGGAAGGGCAGACCCTGCTGAGGGAGAGAGGGAGGGAGGGCAGGAGGAAGCCAGCGTGTCACCACAGCTCAGCTGCGCCGGGCAAGACCCCCGACAACATCCAAGATCCAGGGAAAAACAGTATCTAGAGAGAGCCCCAAGAAAACTGATTTTAACTCCAGCTGGATCTTCTGTAGATCACTGACTCAAAGCATTGGATTTGTTCCCTTATGGTTTAGAGGAGATTTGGAAGGAGCATCAAAACCTCCACATCCTGCTAAACTCTTTCAAAGACTTTTGGGGAAGTTCAGGCTTTCCACACTTTTCTCAAGCCCTTTTGGGAAGTTTAGTGACAGGACGAGGGTTAATGGTTTTAAATTGGAAGAGGGGAGATTTAGATGAGATCTTAGGAAGAAGTTCTTTCCTGGGAGGATGGTGAGGCACTGGAACAGGTTGCCCAGGGAAGTTGTTGATGCCCCATCCCTGGAAGTGTTTAAGGCCAGGCTGGATGGGGCTTGGAGCAACCTGCTCTAGGGAGAGGTGTCCCTGCCCAGGGCAGGGGGATTGGGACTTGATGATCTTTAAGGTCCCTTCCAACTCTGACCATTCTAGGATTCTATGAAGTTCAGGATTGCTGCCAGGGAAGAGGACTGGCCCCAGGAAGGGGACAGAGCAGGATGTCTCCCTGTATCCAGTCCGTTCCTGCTCTGTTGGTGCAGGGAAATCAAGCACCTCCCAAACTGGGATGTAAACACACATCATCTCCAACCAACCGCAGGGAAAGCCCTTCTGAGACAGTCTGAGGAGAGAGTTAGTGAGGGAAGAGCTGGTTTTGGGCAGGGGATCACTGGAGAATTTCCATGCTGGTAGAAAAATCAGGATCAGGAGATGTCAGGCATAGGCAGGCAGGCAAAGCAGAAGCCCCAGAGCCCACCCCACCACAGGCAGCAGGCTGCTTACCCCGTGCTTCACCGTTTTGGCAGCATGTGCAGCTTTCTTCTTCGCATCGTAGGGCGTAAGAATGTCTATAATGGCCATGAAGTACACTTCCTTCTTGGGGGCACCTAGCAAGGCAAGAGAGTCGCTAGCACACCCTGAGCTGTGAGCAAAGCCCAGCTGCACCCCCTTCTTAAGAAATACCCGGCAGATTCGGTTCGATGCCACCAGCAGAGAGAGAGAGGAGGCAGCTGGAGGCTGTGGAAGGGCAGAGAAGGACAACTGGAAACAGCTCACACGCTCTCTGAACTCTCCAAGCATCACTTCTACCCACTCCCAACTCACACCATCCACAACAACGGGTCGCACAGCAAAGGAGACACACAGCAGGGTCCCTGTCTCGCTCTGTGGATGGTTCTCCTGCTCTGTTTAGCCCAGCCACGCCACAGGAGACCTCCTCTGCCCTCCAGACCTTCCTCAGGGCAACACTCCATCAATACTCACTTTCGTGGCTTTTCATGGCGTAGACATCGACGGAAGGATCGAATTCTCCAGGCCCGAAGAAGCGAGGGTAGTTGAGGAGGTTGCCAGGGCTGTCAGGGGGGGTGCCGTAGGAGGAAATGGGGTTGCCTCCGAGACCATCGTTCTCACACTCCTCATCCTCTGCCCGATCCTCCACTTCCATCTCTTCCTGCTCTGCTCGGTCAACGTCGTGGATGCCAACCAGCAAGCTGTAGTCCATAATCTTCAGCTGAGCTAAAAACTGGGAGAAAGAGGCAAGTGAGAAACAACAGCCAGAATTCCTCAGTCCTACCCTGCCACAATCTCACTGAGCAAGGGCTGCAGTAGGAGCTGAACCCTTACCAGACTCCAGAGAATCTACACATGACCTCACATGCCCGCTGCCATCAGCACAGCCCTTACTGTATTTTCTTGACTGATCCAGGAATGACTTTTTTTTTTCATCCACTGCCACCCCCCTGGAGTCAGAGGCCACGGTGAGGATCCAGTTATGGGAGACAGAATAAAGCTGCTCCCTAAGAAACTCCTACCTCCACGTCCCGCTTCAGCTTTTCAAGGAAGTTCTTTTTACTCTCTTCTCCAACGTGCAGCTTCTGACCCTCATTCAAGAAGTCGTTGTCCTTGAACGTTGGAAGATCCTTGGCCTACAAGAAGAAGCCTGTGTCAAATTCTCCAAACCCCTACGTTTTGGGGAGAGAGCTGGGACACCAACCCATACACTGAGTGCACAGAGATTGAGTGTGGGGTCTTTTTCCTTAGAAGGAAAAAAAGTTTAGAAGGTGAAGTGTCTCCTCCTGGTCACTAGGTATGACAATGGCATCAGGCAGAGCACAGTGGGCAGTGCGCGCTGGCAGC
>VXBW01004046.1:828-22649 GCA_013400375.1 Thinocorus orbignyianus
GAGGCTGCCCAGAGAGGTGGTGGAGTCTCCATCTCTGGAGACATTCAAACCCACCTGGACACGTTCCTGTGGGACCTGCTCTGGGTGACCCTGCTGTGGCAGGAGGTTGGAGGAGATGATCTCCAGAGGTCCCTTCCAACCCCACAGCATCCTGTGATTCTCTGATCTAAGGAAGGAGATGGGGCCTTTCCCTGGACGTTCCTGCCAAACTCAGCAGAGACTGAACACAACTGATGAGACTTCCTGGAGCCACCAACGTGCCTGGGGGCTGCTCCCAGGGCTGGGGGCATCTCCCAGAGCTACACCCCAGGAGGGGATCCCACCTGGAGACCCTGGCACCACACTTTGGAGCTGCTCCAGCTACAAGTACCTAGAGCCCCATTCCTCCCACTCCAGGACCCACCAGCAAAGGCTCCAGAGCTGAGACACAGCTGCAGCCCCTCCGTGGATGGGTGAGTCTGTGGGGTCCAGCCCCTCTCCCACCCTGGAGCCGTTTCTGAAGAGCTCACCCACAGGGACAACAGGAGATGCCCATCATGGCACTAAGAACCTCCAGGAGCAGCACCCGGGGGACAGGTTTGAGCCTGGTTCACCTCCAGTTCATGCTTGAGGAGCACCCTCGGGTCTGGATCAGCCTCTGGGGACACTGCCAGCACCCCAGGTGACACAACAGCCTGGGCCAGATCCTCTCCTCTATCAAGAAGCCCCTTCCTGGGCTGGGATCTTCTACAGGAGACGCACTCCCTTCTCCCACAGGGACACAGCTCGCCGTTCCCTCCTTGGCGCTGGCACCCTCCCTGGCACACAAGGCCAAAAGGAATTTAATGGGAATGTTAACGAGACAGCCCAACATCCCAGCCCTGAGCTGCCCTGGAGATCGGATCACGCAGGAGATGCTCCATCTCTCCAGGAGCAAACCAGCCTGAGACAAAGCTGCTGACGGGAAAGGACGTGGGAGGGTGAAAGGTGGGCACAAGGATGGGGAACTTTGCCAACTTGTTGGATCCAATTAGCCAAAAAAAATAATTAAAGAGCTCAGCAGGAGCCCAGCGTGGGGCCGGGACCACTTTCCTCGTGGAGGAGGTTGGCATCCACACCCAGAGGAGCCCTGCTCTGCTGGGGAGCGGCCGCAGAGCGCGGCTTCAGCTCCTGCCTCCTGGGGCTTCCCCTCTCTCCTGCCCTGGGTTCTCCGGGTGGTTTTTGGAAGGCCAGTGGCCACAGGGAATTGTAGGCACTGGAGCCAGGCTGGAGCCAGGCGGCTTCGATCCACTCTCCCATCTGGTCAGTGGGAACGTGGATGGAGTTTGCAGCTCAAGCCTGTTCCTGGTTCCTTCGCCAACCGTTGGCACCACCGCGGGTGAAGGCCAGGAGTCTGGGGCAGGTGGGGCTGTCCATCCCCTGCACCCCAGCCTTTACTGGGACCACTGGTGGCGAGCGGTGCTGTTCTGAAGAGCACAGCCCCTCACGGAGGGGGAAGAGGCTGCGTGGTCCTGGGACACAGCCAGGAAGGCGCAGCAGAGCCCTGTGACACCTCAGCCTGTGGAGCTGGCAGGGAGAGGGCTACTGCCGCTCCGTCTTGACGTGGTCCCCAATCATCCTCCGGTGGTAGGTGGCCAGGAAGATGTCGTTGTCTCGGGGACAGTCGTAGTGGCAGGAGCACGTCTTGATGAACATCATCTTCCTCTGGAAGAAGTCCCCCTCGGGGCAGCGGAACTCCACCTCGGCCGTGCTGGAGAGGGAGGGGGTGCAGCAGCGCCCGTCCGTGCAGCTCCCGCAGAACTTGGGGCGGTAGGAATGGGTGCTGGTGCAGCCCGAAAACTCAAAGTGGAGGCTCTGCCGGGGCTTTGGGGTCCTCACACACTTCTTCCCCTTCTAGGGAGAGAGAGAGATGGGTTAACGAGGACATGACAGGCTGGGAGAGCTGAGGGGTTCTGCCTGGAGAAGAGAAGGCTCCAGGGAGACCTTCCAGCCCCTTCCAGTTCCTCAAGGGGCTCCAGGAAAGCTGGGGAGGGACTCTGGATCAGGGAGGGGAGCCACAGGATGAGGGGGAAGGGTTTGATACTGAAAGAGAGGAGATGGAGATGAGATCTGGGGAAGAACTTCTTTGCTGGGAGTGAGGGTGGTGAGAGCCTGGCCCAGGTTGCCCAGAGAAGCTGTGGCTGCCCCATCCCTGGAGGGGTTCAAGGCCAGGCTGGATGGGGCTTGGAGCAACCTGGTGTGGTGGGAGGTGTCCCTGCCCCGGGCAGGGGGTGGGACTGGGTGGACTTTGAGGTCCCTTCCAACCCAAACCTTCTCTGATTCTGTGACAATCAGAGATGTCCACCCCACGCTCCCTCTCCATCGCTGGGCAGCAGGACGCAGAAGAAGCCCACACAAACCCTGTGAGACAGGCTCATCCCTCCCACGTATCCCTCTGGGTTGTCCCTGTCACCTACAGTGTTGTGTTCCCTCTCCCCAAGGCCAGCACCTTGCTTTTCTCCATGGGAAGGTCGCAGGGTCGGACCATGCAGAGCCGGGTCTCCTTCTCCAGGCGGCACTGGGGGTTGTCGTTGGTGACCCGTGTGGAGATGCCCATGCCACAGCTCTTGGAGCACGCGCTCCATTCCGTGGTCTGCACCAAGCAGTTCTCCTGCAGGTTGTTCAGCTCTGGTTTCTGTGCTGGATCCTCCCTGAAAACTGAGCCATGCAGAAGAGACACAAGGCAAAGTTCAGGGCTTGTGACAAAGCGTGGCAGCTCCACGGCTGCTCCCAGCTTGGTCTGATCCTTCAGGAGCAGCAGGAAAGGTTTGATCCATCCCCTGAACTCCTCAGCCTCTCAGCAGGAGGAGGACATGGACAAAGATGGGGTGGTTTCCTACCACAGCCCAGCTCCAACTAGTTCTGCTGCAGTGTTGGGTGGGGTGAGGACCTCTCCACAGCATCACAAAGGTCTCAGATTAAGGGTGTTCAACGCTTGGCACCCACACAAGGGTGCACAGAGTCAACCCCAGTAACAAACCAGTTGTCGCCTAGGGCCCCCAGTCCAAATGCAGTTTGGATCTACCCCTGTTCCCCAGCCCCTCTGCTGGGAGGACAGGCTGAGTGTCAGGGGGATTCAGCCTGGAGAAGAAAAGGCTCTGGGGAGACCTTAGAGCCCTAAAGGGGCTCCAGAAAAGCTGGGGAGGGACTCTGGATCAGGGAGGGGAGCCACAGGACGAGGGGGAAGGATTTGACACTGCAAGAGGGAAGACGGAGATGAGATCTGGGGAAGAACTTCTTTGCTGGGAATGAGGGTGGTGAGAGCCTGGCCCAGGTTGCCCAGAGAAGCTGCGGCTGCCCCATCCCTGGAGGGGTTCAAGGCCAGGCTGGATGGGGCTTGGAGCAACCTGGTGTGGTGGGAGGTGTCACCTCTGCCCACCGCTCACCCGCCATGGCCGTTGGGAAGTGGTTCTCCTTGCTGCCCTCCTCACAGATCCACTCCTCACAGCACTTGTGGCGAAACTTCACCCTCCGGGGGTTGGGGCACTCCGGGGACGGGAGCCGCAGGTCGTCGGAGCAGAGGGGGATGCAGCCGATGGCCCCATCCATGCAGATGCACTGCAGCTTGCAGGTGGGCTGGAAGCTCTCCCCATTGTGGTAGATCTTGCCCAGCAGGTCACAAGTTGCTCCCTCGTGAGCTGTGGGAAGGTGGAAGAGGAGAAGTTGAGCAGATGGTGAAGGGCTCCTGGTGAGGGTCAAGTGCCCATGGGTGGACTCTTCCCTGCTCTGCCATCCCTGGGTGCAGCAGAAGTTGTCCCATTTCATTATCTGACCTCCTAGACCCAAGACTTAGAGAATCACAGAATGGTTTGGGTTGGAAGGGATCTTAGAGATCATCAAATTCCAATGCCCCTGCCATGGCCAGGAACAGCTCCCACCAGACCAGGCTGCTCCAAGCCCTGTCCAACTTGGCCTTGAACCTCTCCAGGGATGAGGGGTTTGGGTTAGATGATCTTTAATGTCATCTCCAGCCCAAACCCTGCTGTGATCCTATGATCCTTGGAGCAGTGGGTTCCCCACGTGGCTAAAGGTACCTACAGAAGGAAAATAACGCTCGGGGTTTATGACCTTTCTGGCTCCTCTGTGATCCATGAATCTCTTTTTCCTTCTTTCCAGCCCCAACTTTTACTATTTCTCTCTGTTCAGATCTCCTGATCTCTCGTCTCCAGCCCTCCCACGGGCCTTTCACTCCTTCCCCATCAAACTTCAATGAGGACAAAAGGAAAAGCAACAATATCTGACACACGGGAGCGATATTCAGTCCGTGGGCAACACTCACAAATCCTTGTCTGTATTAGTCCAAAATTTTCCCAGTGTAATTTTTCCAGCAGAAAACTCTTAATCCACTAAGAGTTTTGCAGGCACAGACCAACGTCAGGAATGTTTTTGATGAGAAACAACCAAAGCACTTCAGTTTGATATCAAAGATTCCCTTTATGCCCTCACAACAGCTCACCCAAAATACTTGCTGGACAGTGTCCCTGGGGGAAGCTCTTTGCTCGGGTGATTATTTCAGATGCCAGAAAGATGGAGATGAAACACTTTGCTCTAATGGGAGCGGAAAGTTTGGACCCAGGCAAAGGAGTATTCTAAATATATGGAAAGTTTGGAGATTTTTTCCTAATTCTTTCTTATTATTTTTTCTTTCAGCCTGAAGTGAAGAGTTGGCATCTCAGAGGGGTTCACGGGACAGAACTCCTGCTTTGGGACAGTTCTCATCAGCTTCTCTTCTCTGCAATCCTGACCCTTAAAAAACAACAACAGCAGCAAAAATCCATGCAGACCTCTATTGGGAAGTTACCAAAATGAAGGATTCTTGGCTGCTTACAGGAGTTTACCAGGAAACCTGATCTATCTTCCCCTCAGTCCCACTCGCCCGTGGAACGCTGCCTCAGACACAAAGAGTTTGGAGCAAACAAGGAGCGAGAGCCTCTGTCCCACCTCATCCTTGAGGGGACACAAACCCTCCTGGGATGTTGATGCCTTGTTTCTGCCTGGATCTCAACTCGCCAATCTCCTCAATGCCATTGGGATAAAAATACTCCTGTTTCTCCTACTTAGAAGTTTCACAATCCTCACTTTTTCCATCAAAGTGGAAGCCATCCACTTTCCCTTCACGCGACCATTCATGTTTATTTTTAAATCCTCTTCCAGTGTTTTTCAGCCCGAGCCCTGTCCCTTCCCAAGGAAGGGATCGTGCTGTTCCCTCCTCCCCACCCAAGGAGCGGCAGCTTTTACTGTGTTTTCAAAACTCCATCGTTTGGTCATGCCCTTCCTCACCCTACCATGACATCACTTTCCCATTGGCCTGATCCAATGAAAGCACCCACAGGGACTGTGCCAGCCGAGTCCGAGGACTCTTTATGCACCAGCTCCAGGTTGGCACCGCTGCCACCTCCCAACACCAAGCCCAGCCAAGGAGACTTTGGCCCTTTCCTGCAGGGAACACAGCAGAGCTCAGATGGCTCCAGTGGCTGCAGCTCAGCAGCTCCCTGCACCCAACCACCTTCAGCCTCCCCCACCCCAGACTCCCTATGGGATTGTCTCTACATTCCTGATGCTCCAAGATCTCTGCAGAAAGGGATGATTTCATAGAATCAGTCACAGAATCACAGAATGGGTTTGGCTGGGATAGGAAAGACCTTAAAGCCACCACCTGCCCTGGCCAGGGACACCTCCCACAAAACCAGGTTGCTCCAAGGCCCATCCAGCCTGGAAAAGAGCCACCAGAAGAGAAAACAGGTCTGTTTATTTGCCTGGCTCGGACTTCTCATGTTTGACACACACAGTAAGTTGCAAAGGAGTTGTTCAGCTCTTTTCACCCCCAGAAACACGCTTTGCCTCTTGCACATCAGCACCCGAGCGCAAAACACCAACCTCCAGAGCAAGGCAGGGAGATCTTGGGGGAGATTTTCTCAGCCTGGATTGGTGATGTGCACCCACAGGCACCACAGGGCGAGGGGATGGCACCTAACAACGTTGAGTCCCATGGCAGGGGGGTTGGAACTTGATGATCTTTAAGGTCCCTTCCAACTCTGACCATTCTATGATTCTATGATTCTATGAACGTCATGGGAACCAAGGAGAGCCCCAAACCCCAACTCCTGCCTTTGGGGAAAAACTCCCTACAGGAAGAAGCAGGTTGTGTGTGTATTGGCGTCTGTGTTGGCTTGTGGGGCCACCCCACATCTCACAACATGAGGCTAGACGAAGCTCCATGGGGAATTCTGATGATGCCGAGGGTTTTCTGGGAGTTCTGCAGGGCCCACAAGAAAATCCACAGGATAACAGACCGTCCAGCTCTCACCTAAGCAGATCCCGCTGCCTCTGTGGACTTTGGAGAGGTCGCAGTAGAGTCCCTTGTGGTGATCGCAGGGTTTCTGCAGGGAGCAGAGCTCGCCCAGCTGCCTGGCACACACCTTGCAGCAACCACAGGCATCCAAAACGTGGCTGGTGCCAGCGGGGCACTGCAGAGGCTGGGAGGGACACTGGCACGGGTACGTGCAAGCCTGCGGTTCTACCTGGAGGGCAGAGAAATCACGGAGAGAATGAGTCTCCTGCAAAACCAGCCAGGCAGGGAGAGGAAAAACACCATCCTGCTCCCAGCACAGACACCCCGTGGCGAGGAGGGAAGACCTCCTGGAGCCCCCCTGCAGAGGAGGGGTGTGTGGCTCCCAAAATTCAGCTTTTCTCTCATCCCTAACTCATCTGGAGCTCAAGACGCCTCTGAAGCAGAGCCAAAACAAACAGGACAAGCAGTAGCTTGGAGTCCCGGGTGCAGCTCAGCCCCCCTCTTCCCTGGAAGCAATAAAATGGGAATTATTAACAGGAAGCAATTCCTAGCTCCTCTGTAGCACCGCTCAGGAGAAAACATCAAACTGCAGCAGCAGCAGCATTAGGCACAGTGCAGGGATGGAAGAAGCCAGGAGCAAAGCAAAAGCACCTGCCCAACATCAGCCAGCACCAACTAACCCAAAGCTCCCGAGACCCCTTTTGTCCCCAAAATAACACTTTATTTATTATTCCCAGAGAAGGGCCCTCTCCTCTCCCCTTTCCAGGCAACCACCCTTCCTCAGGACCTTCTGCACCTCCAGCTCAGCAGTGTCTAGAAGGGCTGGCACCTCCCAAAACCCACCCTTGGCTTTCACACCAGTTCAGATGTTAGAGAGAGGTGAAGCTCTGTCCAAAGGAGGGTTACACCTTCTCCAGAAAACTCAGGATGCTCCGATAACCCAGTCGGTGGCATCCTGGTCCTGAACCAGCTCGGGGTGGATCCACTGCTCTCAGCTCTGAATGTGCCCAGATTTGGGCAAGATGTCAAAGCAGTTCTACCTGGAGGGCAGAGAAACCACGGAGAGAATGAGTCTCCTGCCAAACCAGAGAAACAAAAACCACCATCCTGCTTCAAGCACTGCCACCCCATCAAGAGGAGGGAAGACCCCTTTTGCCCCTGCCATGGTCTGGGAAAATCCTTTGATATCTCCTCAAAAACATCAGTGGGGACACTCCAGCCTGGTTTTCTGCTCAGCTACTGCCCATTAAAGTTCTCCAGGTGGTCCAAGATGCAAGAACATCTAATTTCCAGGGGAGCTGCTGCCACAGGGCTGAGAGTTGGGGGTTCAGCCTGGAGGAGGCTCTGGGGAGACCTTTCAGCCCCTTCCAGTCCCTAAAAGGGCTCCAGGAAAGCTGGGGAGGGACTCTGGATCAGGGAGGGGAGGCACAGGTCAAGGGGGAAGGGTTTGACACTGAAAGAGGGGAGATGGAGATGAGATCTGGGGAAGAACTTCTTTGCTGGGAGGGTGGTGAGAGCCTGGCCCAGGTTGCCCAGAGAAGCTGTGGCTGCCCCATCCCTGGAGGGGTTCAAGGCCAGGCTGGATGGGGCTTGGCGCAACCTGGTGTGGTGGGAGGTGTCCCTGCCCAGGGCAGGAGGTGGCACTGGGTGGACTTTGAGGTCCCTTCCAACCCAAACCATTCTGTGATTCCATGATGCCAGCAAAACACTTTGGGATCCTGCACTGCCGTGAGCAGGGATGAAGAGGAAATCACCTCCCAGACCCGGGCGCTGCCACCCACAGAGAGGGGCTGGAACAAGGAAAAATCCTGGGGGCAGGTGGGAGGAGGGGGGGAACACCTGGAACAGAAGCCAAAAGAATCCTCGCTGCAGCTCTGTTTGCACTTGTTCTGCCCCATCCAGCCCCGGCTTGTGAAACGTCTTCCTTGGATATTGTGTTTGTCACCAATAACAGGAGTAAAACTTTTCCAGCTGTTCTGGCTCTTGCTCAAAAGCCACCACTGCTCTGAGCAGAGCTCATCCAGGGTCAGAGGATGCCAACTGCTCTGTGCTTCTGCCAACTTCTCGGTGCGGGACAGGGATCAGCCTAAATCTTAACCTCTCCCAAGTCTCACCCTGCTCCTCGGCAGGAATCAGCGTGATTCTCCTTAAAAACTCCAGCGCAAAGTATTTTGGAATGAAGTCTCTCCTGCTGTGTCCCAGCTGTTGGGAGATGGCAGCTTCAGAGCTGCTGGCTGGGAGCTGGCGTGGCTCAGGCATCCCTTCCCGCCCGCTGGAGGGCATTAAAAAATGCTAAAAATACAGAAAGGCTTTTCCTACTGTTTTTTCATGGAGGCAATCCCTGCAGCTGCCAAAAGGGCCATGTTTTTCACCCACGGCTGAGTGGGTGGGGGGTACATGAGCTCATACCAGAGGCAAAGCGTTCCCAACACAGGGCCTATATTAAGATGCAATCCATGCACTTAAAAATAACAAATAATGACAACGAGCATTTTCCAGCCTGTGTCAGCCACAGGCCATATAAAGAAACTCTCTCAAAACACCTCTCCTACTGAAAAACAAACCAAAACAAGCTCTTCCAGGACGGCAGAGAACGCAGCGGCATCAAACCCAACCAGCTTTTCGTTCTCCCTTTCATTAATCATTGCTGGGGCTGTTTATTTCCTTTAATAAGTCACCCAAAGGAACCAGACCGCCTGGTTTTACCTCCTGCTTACAGTCAGCTTCACCTCCTCACTGGATTGCAGCTGCTTTGCAGCACAAGAACATCTGGATTCAGATCTCCGAGGTGCTGTAGACCTGGCTGACTCTGCTCCGCCTCATTGCCCCCCACCTGTGAGCACAAGCACCACCTAAAAAAGCCCAGTTCATCCATATTTTCAGGGCTTTTTTTTTTCAATACTTTGGGATTTTCCAACCAGGAGGCTCAGCCGTGCCTCTCCTGCACCCAGTCCACCTGGTCCTGGGGTGTCCTGGGGTTCCCGTTTGCTTGGGGGTTTTCATAGAATCACAGAATGGTCAGAGTTGGAAGGGACCTTAAAGATCATCAAGTTCCAACCCCCCTGCCATGGGCAGGGACACCTCTCCCTAGAGCAGGTTGCTCCAAGCCCCATCCAGCCTGGCCTTAAACACTTCCAGGGATGGGGCATCAACAACTTCCCTGGGCAAACTCTTCCAGTGCCTCACCACCCTCACACCAAAGAAGGTTTTGTTTCATTTTGGTTTATTAATGAGCAAAGTCAGCTCGTGCTGCTTCTCCCCCCGGCTCCTCTCACAAACCCAGGAGAAGAGAGAAAGCTGAAATCTGTCCTGGCTCGTGCACACCCAACAGGGGAACTGCTTGAGTTGGGAAGAGCTGGTCGAAAGTCAACCTTGAACCAACTTCCTAGAGCTGTCCCGGACTTAATTTGCTTTCTCAGCAATTCTAGAATTATTTCTATTCATTTCAGAACAGATTTTATTGGATTTGCCAGGAGCACCCTCCACTCTGTGTTATTTTCAAGAACTGCTTCTAGGAGTTGTTTCGAAACAGCAGGGAATTGGCACCCACTGTCCCACAGAGCTGCAGGGACTTGTTCAGGGCTTTGCTGCAGATCCACATCCCACAAAAACCAGCGTTTCCACGCAACATGCCACTGACCTGGGTGCAGAGGGTTTCAGCTGAAAGACCATCTCATTTTTTTCCCCATCTGCAGAAGGGTCTGTCCCCAAAATTATACTTTTACCTCCTCTGAGCAGGATTCTAACTTCACTGTAGCCTTGATCTTGTTTTGGGCAGCAGTGGCTTTTTGTGAACTTTGAGAGCCAGGACTGGAGATCAAGGCTATGGATTTAAGAAAGTGCTAAAGTCTGGAATATTTACTCTCCCAGCTCCTGGCTTTGCTGGCAGCTCTCCTACACCGTGGGTGACTCTGGTGCTCCCAGGATCCCGGAGGGATGGACAACCAGGAGCACAAGGGCTCCAAGTTGAGGATTCCCTCTGCTTCCCCTCACGTTCTCCACCACCACCTCCCCAGTCCCTCTGCTCGGCTGACAAGCCACAACAAGCTTCCACCCAACTGCCAGCATCGAACCCAGTTACCTGGAGGGCAAAGAAAAAGTGGGAATGTTCTCCCTGTTTCGTATTCACATCCAAACTCTTCCCCTCGTGCCCTCAGGAAGGCTTGAGTTGAGAGGACACGAGCTTCCAGAGCCCTGTGGCATTGCCAGGACTTCTCATTCCTGATGAGTCAACGTCCACAGGAGCCCAGGGAACCAGCCAAGAGGGCCAAACCAAAGAGGGTTTTTAAAACGAGTCTGGGCTCCTGATTGCATTCAAAAGGCTGGGAAAGGAGGGGTTTGAAGCTGGGCTGGCTGTTTGCAAGAGTATAATCATCTAATAAACACCTGACTGGTTCTCTTCCACCCTCCAAGACTGGCAGTAGGTAAAATAGTCAAAACACAGCTATTCACACACGCCAAACAGTGAGTTATCACAGATAATCCCTGCTCTCCCTCCATCTCAAGGTGCCTTCCCCAGGTTGTGGCAGCACATTGTACAGCAGCAGCTGGTTAGGAGAGCCAAGAACCAAAGAACCAGCTCCCCCACTTCACAGCCCCAGAGGAGACTTGGCCCAGGCTGAGCCCGGCAGAGCCCGGCATCACTCCCAGCAATCCCGGTCCTACTCCCACCTCTGAACAACACAGGAGGCAGATTCAGGAGCCACAGCGCCCCTTTCCCTGCTCAGTTCCCTAAACAGCACTCTCAGAGCTCCAGGAAAGTCAAAAGTACCATTCCCAAGGCAGGTTTAGGGAAAAGGGAATCATTTCAGAGCAATAATAAAGTGTCACGGCGCTGGGACTCACAGCCATCAGTTCTATGACCAACACGATGCTGCCGAAGCTGGGGCAGGTGCAAGAACCAAGAAGACCATCCCAAATTGCAGGAATTACCCTTAGATCACCTTAGACCACAAGATCCCTGGCAGGAAAGGGGCTGGCACAGGGTTGGTGCTGCCAGGAGCAATCACACAGACCTTATCAAGCCCAGGTTTATTGCCTCCATCAGCGCAGTGACGGGGGAAGGCACAGCAGCTCCGCAGCCATCCAAAGGCACTCACTGCAGTTCAGGTACAACAACAACTGCAATGTTCCTGCTGTTGTTGGCACCAGAACAGCACACAAAAGTCCTAAAGAGAATCAGCTGCGCTGTCAGTAACTTGTATTAACCCAAAACAAGGCACAATTCTCACTCTGAGAGGCCAGAGTGTAATTTCCCCCTCGGGATCGCTGGGGCTGGGATCACACAGATGGATCTGGTGGCAGCTGGGGAGGGACAGTGAGGGTAAGGAACGGGGGTACCAGCCTTTTTATTCATTGCAGTGACATAGAATCATAGAATGGTCAGAGTTGAAAGGGACCTTAAAGATCATCCAGTTCCAACCCCCCTGCCNAACATAAACTCAGCGACTTCACCTCTCTCTGTTCTCTTCTTCCCCCTCCTAAACCAGGGCTGGCTTCTGGCTCACCAGAGGGGAGCAAAACAAAATCCAGCCAGGTTTGCCAAGAGCTTTGAGATGTGTCAGTGCCAGCTGTGCTGTTCCAAGCACGGTTTAGTTACGCGCTGCCTTTGCATTGCTCCAAGGACCAGCCTTCCCTCAGAAACCTTCGGAGGCAGGTGGCAGCTGGGAAGAATTACTCAGCCCAAAGCACTCGCATGCATCAAAGCAAGAAGCTGCAATACATACCTGGCCAGGAGCAAGGAGGAGGAGAAACAGGGTCCAGGTGACTGTCCCCAAGGTGCCAGACATCCTGAGTTAAGGGAAGGGAGAGGATTCAGGCTGCCGGCTGCCTCGCTCCTTCTCCTGCGGAGTTTCTCCTCTCTCTTCACAGAAAGTTGCTCACCAGCTCCTCTTTAAATAGTCTCCTGGAGGGGGCGTGCCCTGAGCTTGAGTGACAGTTTGGAAAGCAAGCTGAAATGGGTGCAACACAAAAAAAAAAAATAAAAACAGAAGTCCAAATTCCAGGGAACACGAGCAGATTCCTGTGGTCCTGGTGGTTACGGGACTGCCAGCGCAGGCTGCAGCTCGGTTACTTTATGTGGGTAAATCAAATCCCAGTTTATTATTCTTTAATTTTTTCTCTTTTTAACTCCAAAAGTATGAAGCCTGGGACAGCTTTCTTGACACAACCCCCCCTGCCCTCTCCCTACCTACAAGCCATTCCTTTCCGGCTGCAAGAGCTGAGAACTTCAATAAGCAGAGCTTTGTGGTGCTGAGGGTTTTTCCTTTGAACAGGAGGGATGGAAAGTTCAGCGCCGTTGGGCACAACGAGGTACCAGCACCCACCATGCATCACCAGCTCCCAGAAATTCAAGTTTCAGGACTACAAAAACTGCTGCCTGAATTCCTGCAACGAGGAACTGCTCGTTTTAGGGGGCAGTGAAAAGCTGCAGGGTGAAGGTTATTGATAAAACCCAACAATTTCCCACAGCGCTTTATTTGCACCCGGGGACTGATGCAGGGTATCAGGCCTTTTTATCTCAAGGCATGATGTTTTCTGCTCACTGCTGGAACTACAGAACCAGGCTTCTGCACAAAAAAAAAAAAGACCTTTAGAATATGAAAGAGTTGGTTTGTTTATTAAAAGAGTTGTTTTGTTTATTCCCAAGCTGCAAGGGGAATGCTGCCATGGAAAGATGAGGAGGAGGAGGAGTGCAGCAGAGGGCACTCTTAGTCCTCGCTGGCCTGGGGTAGGAGAGAGCAGGTTGGGCACTGGAGAGGAGCCCTCAGTGCTGCAGGTGAAGTGGCCTCAAAATGATGGAGCTGTGCCTTTGAGTCCATGACCTTCCCAGGGGAGAAGTGGTGAAAGATGTGTCTGCTTGCTTTGGGCCAAAATAAAGCTGGGGACAGGAGCACATGCAGAAGGACATGGAGCTGCTGGAGCAGGGCGAGAGGAGATGCTGCAAGGGCTGGAGCCCCTCTGCTGGGAAGACAGGCTGAGAGAGTTGGGGGGGTTCAGCCTGGAGAAAAGAAGGGTCCACAGAGACCTTCAAGCCCCTTCCAGTCCCTAAGGAGCTCCAGGAAAGCTGGGGAAGGAGTCTTGATGAGGGAGGGGAGCCACAGGATGAGGGGGAAGGGTTTGACACTGAGAGAGGGGATGGAGATGAGACCTGGGGAAGAACTTCTTTGCTGGGAGTGAGGGTGGTGAGAGCCTGGTCCAGGTTGCCCAGAGAAGCTGTGGCTGCCCCATCCCTGGAGGGGTTCAAGGCCAGGCTGGATGGGGCTTGGAGCAACGTGGTGTGGTGGGAGGTGTCCCTGCCCAGGGCAGGGGGTTGGAACTGGATGGGCTTTAAGGTCCCTTCCAATCCAAAACATTCAGTGATTCTATGATAAGATTCTGTAACAGCCTGTGCTGGACAGCCCCACCACATCCCAGTAGAGTGTGCTGGGAAGTAGGACAGAAGATGAAGAAAAATCTTCAAAGTGTGCAGTGGATCATTTAAACTCAGCCTCCTTCCTTTCTGCCTCCAAGCTCAGGGCATCTCAGGTGGAATCAAGCCCTGCATCTCACTCTTGTGGTTTCAGGTCTCTCTGCAACACCAGATCAGCCTCCCCACTTGCTAGGCAGCTGTTTGTCCACTGCTGAAACCAGCCAACTCTGACTCTTAATTAATTAGCACCTGGAAAGCCTCTTGGGATCTGGGGCTGGAGAGCATTAGCAGAGTGCAAACCACTCCAGCACACCTCCTTCTTCTCCTCTTCAGTACGAGGAGAGATTTCACAATCACTTCTGTAAGCGCAACCTCTGCTAATGTCACACCGAAGGAATCACATCTCCACACAAAAGATTTCATGTACTGCAGGTGGCACAAACATCCAGTGCCCTAGAGCAGCTGGGAGCTCACGGCAGTCTGGCTGGATACACATTCCTTCCCCTTTTGGAAGGTCTGGCACCTTTAAGCTATGTTGTCGCCTAAAATTAGCTGCTCACATTTCGCAGGATGTTCTCCCGGCACTTGTAAATAAGACAAGGATAAAGTGCTCCACACCTCTCCTGTCATGAATCACAGCTGAACCCTGAGCCATAAGGGGCATCTGAAGGGGTTATGTCTTTGTTGTTTAAAAAGGACAGCGCATAACGTACGGCTTGATTCTTACGTTGCTCCTTGTCCGTTGCACCTTGAGCCGTGATCTTCCAAATTCCACTTTCAGAATTTCTCTTGGCCTGATGCACAGAATGGTCAGAGTTGGAAGGGACCTTAAAGATCATCAAGTTCCAACCCTCCTGGCCTGGGCAGGGACACCTCTCCCTAGAGCAGGTTGCTCCAAGCCCCATCCANCAGAGCTGGACACAGGACTCCAGGTGGGATCTCACAAGCACAGAGTAGAGGGGGAGAATCACCTCCCATGACCTGCTGCTCACACTGCTTTTGATACATGACCTCAAATGAACTGCTCAACCGAAATCATAACGCTCCCTCACCTGTCAAGGGTTTTGCGGGGAATATTCAGCACTGAACCCTCATCACGATGGCTGATTAAGTTTTCAACCTACAACAAAAATAAAGAATAATTTGATTATAAAACATCCTTGCCCAGCTGCTCATCGTCATCCACCTGAATGCTTTCATCTTCCCAGAGGGGTGGCGTGAGGAAAACGTGCAGAGCTGGAATCCTGCTCATCCTCTGAGCCTCCTCAGCCCTGCCGTGGCCAGCAGCTCCCTCCTCTGCCTTGCCCAGGAGTCAAGGAGCGACTGGGTCTCCTTGAGCTCCTCTTCTGGGCAACAGAACCAACATCTCGCACTGGTTCCTTCACTGCAAAGTGCCAGGAGCGGTGTCAAATCCTCTGAATCCAAGTTGCTGGAGTCAGAGGAGTCCACTTTGCCACTCAGAGCTTGGAGCAACTCTACCACAAAGGCACTTTTTCATGATAACCTAAAAATAAAGTAAAAATAAAAGCAGAGGGGCCACAGGACATGAAGGACAAGTATCAGCTGGAGATTCCTGGATTGTGGGAGCTCCCTACATCCGATGTCCAAGATTTTCTTGGGGTGCTGCAACAACCTTTTCTAGAACTAGTTGAAAGGAAGTTGTAGCAAGGGGGAGTCGGTCTCTTTTCTGAAGAAACAAGTGACAGCACAAGAGGAAACAGTCTCAAGTTGCACCAGAAGAGGTTCAGATTGGATATTAGGAGAAATTTTTACACTGGAAGAGGCTGCCCAGGGCAGTGGTGGAGCCACCATCCCTGGAGGTAGGCAGATGGGCAGACATGGTGCTGAGGGACATGGGTTAGAGGTGGGTTTTGTCAGAGTTGGGTTGGTGGTTGGACTGGATGCTCTGAAAGATCCCTTCCATTCTCTGACTCTAAGATTCTATAACCAAAACCACCCCTCGTGCCAGCAGCTGAACTATTCACCCCACTGGACGTGCCACTTGCCAGGAACCAAGAGAAGAACGTGAAGATTGAGTGACTCAGAATGATCAAAGGGAGGAAACACCCAAGTTCACACCAATTTGCGTCTCTCCTTTTTGCCTGAGCTGCCCCAAGCGAAGGGATAGAGCTGTCAGCCCTGCTTAAAATCTCCCCCGAGCAAAGAATAGTGGGTGTTTAATTCAGCTTGTTACGTTCTTCTGGGTTCACTCACCATTCCCAGCCAGTGGCTTTACCTGAATTTATAGTAATTATAAAAAGAAGACATGTAGATAATTGCTAAGAATCATGCAAGGCTGAAGAATAAAATTAAGGCAAGAACATGAACAGTTTTTTGGCTCAGGGGGATCTCTCCCTGCAGAAGCCAAAATAAAAGATGGTACAAGCAACGTGGCAAGAGGAATCATAGAATCAGAGAATGGTCAGAGTTGGAAGGGACCTTAAAGATTATCAAGTTCCAACCCTCCTNAGAGCTGGACACAGGACTCCAGGTGGGGTCTCACAAGCGCAGAGCAGAGGGGGAGAATCACCTCCTGTGACCTGCTGCTCACACTGGGTGAATCAAGCTCACTCAGTCCTTAGAGCTGTCCCCTGTTCCAAAGCTGTTCGTTTGTGCACAGGATGAGCTGGTGGCTCAGGACTGCTCCTCACGGGAGGGTTCCCATTCCCACAGCTGGCCACTCTTAGAAAAAGTCACTGCTGTCAGGCAGTCACTCCAAGCTGGCACTCCGAACTTTGGGAGCCTCACTGAAATGATATCAAACAGAAATTTGGCCCAGCAGAGATGGTGAGGTTCAAGGTGATGATCAGAGAATCATCAAGTGATTTGGGTGGGAAGGGACCTTAAAGTCCACCCAGTCCCACCCCCTGCTCTGGGCAGGGACACCTCCCACCACACCAGGTTGCTCCAAGCCCCATCCGGCCTGGCCTTGAACCCCTCCAGGGATGGGGCAGCCACAGCTTCTCTGGGCAACCTGGGCCAGGCTCTCACCACCCTCACTCCCAGCAAAGAAGTTCCTCCCCAGATCTCATCTCCATCTCCCCTCTTTCAGTCTAAAACCCTTCCCCCTCGTCCTGTGGCTCCCCTTCAGGTACTGGAAGGTTTTAGAAGCAGAGCATTAGATAGTCTTCTTCCTCTCTTTTGCCCAGAGCACAGCCAGCCTGGGCCACTCTCATTATTTGACCTGGCTTCTTGCCTGTTTTGCTAAATAATGCACAAAATCCTGAAACAACCAGGTTTTGAGCAACCTGCTCTAGGGAGAGGTGTCCCTGCCCAGGGCAGGGGGGTTGGAACTAGATGATCTTTAAGGTCCCTTCCAACTCTGACCATTCTAATATTCTATGATTCCTGTATTTTGCCTCCTGGCAGGTTACAACCAGCTCTGAATGGGACCAAGCAGCAGAAGTTCATGCATGGACCAGGCTCTAGAGCTCTGGAGAGCCTGAGCAAACACCCAACCCTGCCACAGACCCCCTACATCACCCTGAGCACACTGTAGCTACAACCCCTTCAAACAACAGCCGTGAAAGGCCTTCAGACACAGCTTGTCCCCTAACCTGGCCATGCCTGGAGGCAGTGTGGGCTGTGCAGACCTGTCTGAGGACACACTCCACCCTCAGAGCACTTTTGGCAGGTCCCCAGGACCCCTGGAGCTCAGCATCCAGGTTACTGGTCTGTCTGGATGGATGGATGGAACATCCTGGTCCAAGTCCAATCAGACCTAGAGGGTAAGGCAACCAAAACTGCAGGAAATCACGTCATGCCTCAAGGTTTTTCAAGGTGTGATAAAAAAGTACCTGCCACCTGCATCCCAGCACAGGCCTCCACTGGTCAGGGAACACCAGGGGATCTTCTGAAACCTTTAACAACTGCAAAAATGTGGATACAGAAGTGAGTCACCATCACAGCCAGGAGCATTTGTGTGGAGGCAGCGGCTCACACAGAACTGCAGGAGCAAGAGGCCCTGGGAGGAAACAGGCAACTGCACCCACCTGTGAAACGGATGCTTCCTTGGGTTTTTCCACTTCTTAACTTACTACATGCTTAATTATCCTGAAGGAAAACCGCGGGGGAGTGCGGGGGGACGATGTTTAAGGTGGCCTCGGGCAGGTTCATTTAAGGAGGCTCTTGAGCTACAGGAGTCTTTCGGTGCACAGCTCGGATGCATCTGAACAGCAGCCCATCTTGGATGGGATTTGGTCCTTCCAACACCTGCACAGATGAGTCACAAAAGGGTGGGAACGAGGTGGAAGATGAAGAAACTACCGTGAGGTTTCTCTGATGAGGGACTACTGCTGGGTTCTGCTGCTCTGCCATAATTAGCAGGAGCTTTCTGTAGTGCACAAGCCAGGCAGCGCTGCGTCTGTATAGCCAAATCTGAAAGGGAGCAAGGTAAAATCCCCCACTGAATCCTATCTCTCCCAAGACCTCTGCCATCACCTCAGCACAGAGGCTCTCTGCCCCAAAAAGCCAGGACTCAGCCCCTCAATCAAAATAGCTCTGCAGAAATCCATAGGTCTTCCCTAATTCATGCCAGCTGCACATCTCACACAGCCTCAACAGGCAGCAACAGGTCCCTGAGCTCTGCCAGGCTGGTAGGACCTGGAGGGGTGGGTGGCCCACCAGAACTTGTGTGGATCTCTCATTGCGAGGGATTTAGGATTCCAGCAAGAGCCTGCCCACACCTTTCCCATTCAGGTGTTGGAAAAAATCCAGCTCATTACATGGAATCAGTGAATAATTTAGGTTGGAAGGACCCTTAGGTCATTTGGTTCCTCCTGCAGCTGATCCCAATACTAGAGAAGAAGGATAGACTTCAGAGGGCAAGGGAGCAGCAGGTCACTGGGGTCTGTGGGGTCAGCCAGGCAGAGCTTTCACCAGCCTGTTCCTGTGCAGCACGAATGAATCTCAGCACATGAATCTTTGATTAGTTTTTCTAACCCCTGGGGCTGTAATTGTGAGCCAGCATTAACAGAGGACTTGCACCTTCAGAGGGGCAGGGACCTCTCTCAGCTGAAGGGAGTATTAATCTTGGAAGGTAAAGCAGACACCTTCAACATGAGCTGTAAACCAACTGCTTCACTGTGATTAAAGAACACGAGCTTCCTCCCAGGGTCTGCACAAGCTGCTAGAAGTTACACACAGGTGAAAAAATAATGTGTGAATTGTTAAATGTGACACTCCCACTTACATGCTCTTAATTCTGTATTTTTCTAACAGACACACATCGATGAGATTGACCTTTCATATGTGGTTTTTCCATTTGTTTCCTTACTAATCAAATTTTTTAGAAGCTTCACATCACAAAAGACAAGTCCCAAGCTCCATGAATAGCCTTGTTAGAAGAATGACAATGTTTTATACCATTAATAAGGAAACAGAATCATAGAATGGTCAGAGTTGGAAGGGACCTTCAAGATCATCCAGTTCCAACCCCCCTGCCCTGGGCAGGGACACCTCCCACTAGAGCAGGTTGCTCCAAGCCCCATCCAGCCTGGCCTTGAACCCCTCCAGGGATGGGGCAGCCACAGCTTCCCTGGGCAACCTGTATGTGCAGCCACCATTGCCTTCAGACAGATCAAACTCACATGAGCTGAGGAAGAGGAACCATCTCAGCAGGGTCCAACCTGCGGGAAGTCTCCAGTGGGACTTTCACATCAGCAGAACCAGTGCTGAGCCCCAGCCATGGTCACCCACTCCTCCGCACACCGGGTGATGTGTGCTGGTGCTTCTCTCCTCCCTTAACCCCTTGTCCTGAACAACTGCCCTATTCTCCTCTTCAGAAACTCATGTAATGTTAGAAACCTTCCTGATATATTTGGAGGTGACAGTTTTACTAGCTAGCAGTGGAATATTCTTAGTTCTGCCTACAAATACTGCATTTTTTCATACCATTTTATGCACAAGAGCATTACTGTTACAAACCTGCTTAAGACACTTTAAATCCAGAGCCTTTCTTTTCAGTACAGCTTTTCTCATACTGACTTTAAAATACCCTGTTGCTGGTAAAGCAATCACTGTGATGGGCTACTAAAGCTCTCACAGTTTGGGCTGGTTTATCCCCCAGTTGCAGCAACAGATGTTTCCAAGTAAGTTTTACAAAGCCTCAGTCTGCTGTTGTTGCTGTTTTAAGGAAGTTATTTGAAACAGTAATTTTCAGAGAATCACAGAATCCTAGAATGCTCAGAGTTGGAAGGGACCTTAAAGATCATCAAGTCCCAACCCCCCTGCCCTGGGCAGGGACACCTCCCACCACACCAGGTTGCTCCAAGCCCCATCCAGCCTGGCCTTGAACCCCTCCAGGGATGGGGCAGCCACAGCTTCTCTGGGCAACCTGTTTCAGGGCCTCACCACCCTCACACCAAAGAATTTCTTCCTAAAATCTACTCTCAATCTCTATAGTTAAAATTGTTTCACCTTTAGAAGCATGATGTCATCTGGCAACAGAGGTGTGCGGAGATGGGTTTGAAAGCAGACTTTAGGTGAACAATACCTGTTTTTTTCCAAGCTGATCCCTGCAAAACAGCCATGAGTCAGGTAAAAGAAGAGCTGTAGCTGGTTCAGTTTCTTTGCCAGGCAAATAGCCCCAAATCATCTTTACTCTAATGCCTCTTCATGCAGTCATTTCACAATGTTCTCCCTTGTGCATTAGACTGGAAATTAATGACCTGCCTGGCAGAGACAGGCCAATCTGTTAGGTCAAGAGGCTTTGTTAAAATATAGTTATTGGGAATTCTCAAATTAGTACAATTTTGAGCCCAAGATGTTCTGACCTCAATAAAAAAGGGGAGAGGTAAAATGAAAACTATGGGGCCTGGCTACACTTCAAGGAGGTGAGGGAAAAAGGCTTCTCCTGCCAGGGCAGCTCTTGGTCACTTGGCACTCAACACCTCCAAAAACCACAGAAACGTTCTCGACTCTGGCATTAGCTGTTAGAGCTCTGTGTCCCCAATGTTTCAAGGGGGGAAATAACCAACCACCGGTGTCACTGCTTTTCTGCTGAAACACTGACACTTGCTCCCTCCATCCGCAAGTCCCCTGGACCAGGGAAGTTCCTCCTCTGCTGTGCTCATCTTCAGAGGGAACGGCGAGGGCCAGGACACAGCTCAAATGCCTGCAAAGCCTCCAAGCCTGTTCGTTCTGCCCCAAACAAGGAGGGCTGGCAGGGCCGCCTGGATCCTTTTCCTAGAACAAAGGAAACAAACAAAATTACTTCCAGCTTCTCAAATTCTTCTCAAAATAGTAAGTCAGCTTCGGCTCTGCCGCTCTCCTGTTAAAAGAATTTGGAGAAACAAAAGGAATGAGATGAATTCCCATGCCTGTGCTGGGGCTTCAGCAGAGTATCTGTGGGAAAGAGCTTGGGATGCTATTTTAAGCCTTAGGTGTATTTCAAGGGGATCTTAGCTGAGGAGCCCAGGCTGTGCTGAGCCAGAGGGGAATCCCAAGAACCAGCCTCATGACAGGGATGTAAGACCCTTTTCCATCTTTCATACAAACTAAAATTAGAGTTAAAAGAAAGAATCCTGTGGCAGAGGAATTGCCCGCAACAAAGGGACCTCAGGAACAGAAGCAGGAGTTTAATTTGAGGCTGAGCTGACATAACCAAAGCCAGAACTTTACCCCCCACATTCCTGTGGCAACCGCACAGGGTTTATGGTAGTCCCTATTTCCATCAGGGAATGATTTCAGCTGTGATGGGGCTCAAGTGATGTGTTCACTGCAGGATCAACTCCTGGGGTTATACACACAGAGCTGACACTCGTTTTGAGGCTGCCTTTTATGGATAGTCATCCCACAGCTCAAACAAAGCATTAGGAACATTTAAAGCCCATTGTTGTGACCGACAAGGCTTTTATATTCCAAAAAGATTCCTGAAACATTCCGCTGGGTCAGTGTAGCTACCGGCCGTGTGCCTTCTCAGCAGCAGCAGATGGTCTGCTAAAGGATCATCTAAGGACCTTGAGAGGTGGGCTGGTGCAAATGGCATGAAGTTCAACCAGGCCAACTGCAGAGTCCTACACCTGGGATGTGGCAATCCCAGGCACAAATACAGGTTGGGCAGAGAATGGCTGGAGAGCAGCCCTGAGGAGAAGGACTTGG
>VXBW01004046.1:22859-42293 GCA_013400375.1 Thinocorus orbignyianus
AAGGTCCCTTCCAACTCTGACCATACTATGATTCTATGATTCTCAAGAACAGAAAAGATCCCTGCTAAGAGTGAAGGCATGCAAAGAGCAGGCCAAGAACCCAGTCCTTTCTGGAGATGGGTCCCCACAACCTCAGCCTGTGGAGCCATGGTAGCACTGGAGTTTGGGGACCTGGTGTTGGAATCAGATCTGGGAGCTCAGGACCACTTTCTCCCTTCTCAAGCTGAAAGCCTGAAATGGTGTTTACAGCACAGCTCCCCCACGGGGCTCTGCTGGCAGCTCTGCTCAGTGCTTTCCCACACTCAGGAGCTCATTTCTGCTGTTCCACAGCACAACAAGGCTTGAGGGGAGGCATGTCAGGACCTGCAAGCTCGGTCTCATCTGCTGCCACCAGCTCGGTACAGCCTCCCTCCAAAGGGAGGTCATCCTTCGCCTCGGGTTCAAGTGCCAGCAATGCCCAGCTCAGCAGAGATTTCTGGCTCAAAAGCTGCTACTTCCACTGGAGCCTCCGGGAAGGGGAAGGGATAGACTTGACTTAATTGTTTTGTTTTTAAAGCAGCACTCTCTCATCCTATTTTTGTCCCAGGGTTGTTTTAATTGGACAGCTCTAAAGCTCTTTGCAGCTCATTCAAAAGGAGGGAGAGAGAGCAGACCCTTGATTTTACTGCTTCCCTACAGAGGGATTGTTGCTGTTCCAGCTCTCTTCCAAGTCTTCCCACCTCATGACTTACCAGACAAAAGGGAGAGCCCTTGATCTGTGCCAGTGGCTCCAAAGTGACGTAGGGCACAGCAGGGGTGGGAAGGAGAGAGCATGAAAGGGTTTTCCATCGTCTTCTCCCCTTGGGTTGCCTCCTGAGGTCATTGTGCCATGTGAATGCAGCAGGAGGCAGCGGTGCAGGATGTGCTCACAGCAAGCTCGGGAAGAGGTGGCTGACTCGTAGCTGGAAGACAGAGCAGAGCAGCTGAGGAAAAGGCATCTTGAAATAATCTTGTCACTTGAATCACTCAGATGAGGCCCTGAAATGAGCTTGGGGAATGGCAATCCCCACCTTCTGGCAAGGTTTCTTGTTTTATTTGGTGGTGGTTGAGTTCTTCTCTGAGTGCAGGTGTTCCCGTTTGCACATTCAGCAACACCTCCCATCAGTTCATGGCAGAGGGAAGCTGAGAGGGAGCAACAGGTCTGTGCTGCTGTCACCTCAGCCTCTGCACTAGCCAAGTCTTCTCCTACACACAACATCAGAACCAGGTCCTTTCTGGTTCCTGGGACAGAGAGAGACCTGCACTGGGGCTCCTGGGTAGATGATTCCATGCACAGCTTTTAAAGGAGCTCCTAAATCTGGAGAGTGGGAATAGGACGAGTGGGAAGGGTTTGACACCGAAAGAGGGGAGATGGAGATGAGATCTGTGGAAGAACTTCTTTCCTGGGAGAGAGGGTAATGAGATCCTGGCCCGGGTTGCCCAGAGAAGCTGTGGCTGCCCCATCCCTGGAGGGGTTCAAGGCCAGGCTGGATGGGGCTTGGAGCAACCTGGTGTGGTGGGAGGTGTCCCTGTGCAGGGCAGGTGGAGGCACTAGATGGTCTTTAAGGTCCCTTCCAACCCAAATCGTTCCACAATTCTATGATATTCACCCCATAAATATCATGGGTTACAGCTGGGCCAAATTTCATGCTGAGTTTAAGAGATGGTGCTAAGCCAGCAGTGTGTGTGTGAGTGTCCACATGAATTCCTTCTCTCCTGCTGGAGGGAAGCTGCTCTGGGTTTTCCCTACCTGACTGACAGCTCCAGAGCCAGGGAGATCTGCGCCTCTCCTTAGGCTAAACTGGCACTTCAAATAGTGCCAGCATATTTAAGGAGGGGAAGGAAGGCAAAACCATCCAGTTTCAGTGAATACGGAGCTTCCTCAAGAGAGCTACAGGAACCTGAGATCTGGGGAGAGTTAGAAAACATTGATTAGAGGTAAGGCCTGGGAGGACTCACACCATTTCACACCAGTATAGCACCTGATCTCAATTCCCTTTGAGCTTTTGCCACTCAAACTGCTAGGATGCTTTTGGAAATGATTCTAAGCATTTGCCTGCATCTCTAGAGTCCTAACTACCTTCAGTACAGCACTGGATCCCAATTTCTTCTGGCAGTTGGGGTTGTTTTGATGAAGGTTTTGGCCTGCCCGAGGGCTGAGAGCCAGCAGAGAAGCTGCTATCAGCATCCCCAAGCTCAACCCCCTGCTCTGTCAGAGCATCCCGCTCCTCCCCAACCCCATGGCAATACCTGGAACTGCTGTGACCGTGGAAGGATGAATCCCCAGATACACAGCCAGAGAAACCATCCCTCTGCAGTTCCCCGTGGCATTAATCAACACCCTCCCTCTAAGGGTTCCTTTTTTGTTTACAAATTAAAGAAACCCAAATACTCGCATTACTGAGAATTTCCGCTCAGCTGTGGGTCACATTTTAAGATTCCTCTGTTTTTCTTTCCAAGGAACAAATGTTTGTTTTGCTGAAGAAAAGGGGAGTGATCCTGTTCCACTCGAATGGGTGTAAATCAGGAGTATTCCACCAAATCCAAGGGGCCAGGAGCAGGGAAAACCCAGCACACAAAGTGCATCCTGCCCATTTCTGTGAGCTTCTGAAGGCCAGATTTCTTAATTCCTTTACCCCCCACCAATTTTGTCCTCTTCCCACCCTTGCCCTGTCTCCCTGTGAGAAAGAATGTCATGACTGGGATGTCAAAGAGCAATTATCACTAGATGGTTGGTTGGTTGGTTGTTTTTTGGGGTTTTTTTAATAAATATATGATGTTCTCCAGATGTTAAAGAACCAGATGATCACCTCTGCTCTCCTTTACACAGCTGTGAATCCTGAGTCACTCCACTTGGGCAGCCTAATGCCAGATGCAAGCAGAGGGACCGAGATCTGCATCCAACCCCGAGCTACTAAAAGCAAACCGAGCAATTGCATTTCACAGAGGAAGCCTCTTCCAATGATTCATGACAGACAGACAAACAAAAGAGGGGCCTTGGGACACATTTCTCTAAGTCACAGCAATTTGCACTTAAGGGACATTTTTTAAAGGCCAAAACAAGAAAGACAAAACTATTTTCTGTGCTCAACTGACCTACTTTTGGTGGTTGTTGTTGGTTGTGTTTTTTTTCCTTTTTAAGAAGATACACACTTAATAGGAATGTTAATGAAAAGGTCCTGTTCACAACTTTGCCTTGACATTGCCTGAGCTAAAAGTCATATGGATTTAAGGCACAGAATCACAGAATGATCTGGGGTTGGAAGGGACCTCTGGAGATCATCCAATCCAACCTCCTACCAGAGCAGGGTCACCCAGAGCAGGTCCCACAGGAACGTGTCCAGGTGGGGTTTGAATGTCTCCAGAGGAGACTCCACTACGTCTCCGGGCAGCCTCTGCCAGGGCTCTGACACCCTCACAGGAAAGATGCTCCTCCTCATGTTGAGATGGAACTTCTTATGTTCAAGTTTGTGCCCATTCCCTCTTGTCCTGTCCCTGGGCACCACTGAAAAACAGCCTGGCCCCATCCTCCTGACACCCACCCTGGAAGTATTTCTAGGTGTTGATCAGATCCCCCTCAGCCTTCTCTTCTCCAGACTAAAAAGTCCCTCAGCCTTTCCTCATCAGAGAGATTCTCCAGGTCCCTCATCATCTTCATAGTCCTCTGCTGTCCCCTCTCCAGCAGTTCCCTGTCCTTCTCAAACTGGGGAGCCCAGAACTGGTGCCAGTGCTCCTGCTGGGGCCTCCCCAGGGCAGAGCAGAGGGGCAGGATGACCTCTCTCTACCTGCTGGTCAAGGAGGGTGATCTCCCTCGACCCTTCCTGATGCCCCCCAGGATGCCATTGGCCTTCTTGGCCACCAGGACACATTGCTGGCTCATGGTCATCCTGTTGAAACTAGGATAAAGTGAGGGATGGGAAGAAAGTCAGCATGAGTCAGAGTTCCCAGAGCCTCAGACTGAGAATCTTTAACCCCTTTAATACAGCTGTGTCTGCTCTCAGTGGTGCCAGGAGTCCAGACGGGGTCAAAGGAGCTTTTCCAGATGGATTCAGATTGTAGTTCTGAAATCCAGCAGGTAACACACCATTGGCTTTTACAGTTGGGTGCAATTAGTTGCAACTGCATTTTCATTTGGTTTCAGCAGGCCAGCTAGAGTTTGGGCTTCAAGGAGCATGGGAAAGCATCTTGTAAAAAATGCCTTGTGATCCACCCAAAGGGCGGTGGAGAAGCAGAGATTTCCACGCAAAATGTTCACCTTTGCACACTCCTCCAGCTTCTCACAATCACGAGATCACTCCCATGCTTTTTCTGACTCATTAAGCTTTGACATACAGTTAAGTCTCCTGGTTTATGTCACTCCTGAATTGAATCGTGGATATTTGGGGTGTGTCAATGCAAATTTATGGACAAAGTGATTTGATTCTTCAACTGGTTCCCAGATCCTGTTTACAAATTCTTTTATACTTTAGATCCGATGTGTCAGTGTGAGCCAGGACACCTTTTGTGGTGCTGGCAGTGCAAAGCAGCCCCAAGCCCCATTTAGTCACCCAGTTAAAGTGGATTTACTGATGCTTTGGACTTAAAGCTGCTCAGGCAGCCAGAGGGTATCAGGGAACACTCCCTGCGTGTGGCACATGTCAGATGGATCCTTACAAAAGGTGCAGGCTTCCCTAAGAGAGATGTTTGTGACACTTTATGCTCTCTTCCCTCTGTAAACATAGTGCATTTTATTCAAAACAGCCTGATTTGCACCAGCATCAAAGAGATTATGGTCTGTCCCAGTCTTGTTCTGAGAGCTACAGGTGTCAAGGATGGTCGGGAAAGGACTTTTTTCCTTTGAAGGTACAAAAGGGATGTGCCAAGAAAAGTGCATTTTAGACACAACCTCTTCTATGGCAGCGTCTGGGCGTGTTAACATCTTTTTCACATGGCTGAGTGTTTACTGGTGTCAGAGGTGGACGGCCTCAGAACAGCTGTTTGGCTCATTAGCCCTCAGCCATGGAGAATGTTTGTCCTGGGAACAGTATTTATAACCTTCTTGGGCAAACCAGAGCCAAGATATTTCAAAACACAGTTTGTACCAGAGTGGTATCTCTCCTTCCAAATAGCCCACCGCCAAAGTTTCAAACTAAGGATTAGAAAGAGAGCAGGGAATTTAGCAGGAAAAGTGGATTCTAGATGTTTGGGTTTGGGTTTTTTTAAGCCAATCCTGCTTTTGGTTAGGGGAAAGAAAGAATAACTGCCTTGGGCTGACAGATCTGCCGTGTTACCCGGCCAAAGCAAGTCAAGAGAGAGTCAGTTCCTATTTCTCTTATATCAGGAGAAAGGTTGTGCAGTGGGAGAGTTAGAACAGGCTGTTTGATAACACACTCTTAGGAAAAGACTTTACAAGAGGGCACAGGTGAGGCTTACTAAAGTGTTTAAATGCTGCAGGAGCCTATTTGTACCACTTTGTGGTACCTATTTGTACCGAGTCACCGGATTTCACCAGTTAAAACTTATATGAGTGACAAAGAAGACAGAGAAGACAAGGATTTTGGGCAGAATCAGTCATTTCCTACATTTGCCTTCTTCAACAATCAAGTATTTAAACCAAAGGACAACTAATTTCACAGAAACCAATAAGTATCTATTTGGAGATCCTCTGGCAAGTTTTTCGGTATCACAGGGTTTCTTAAGAAGCTTTTGCAGGGCCTGAGAGCACATGTTTTCTTTCCCCACAGAAAAGCAGCAGCTATTTGACATTCCATTCCTCAAGGTGCCTGGTTCCCACTGCATTAACACCACGTCTCTGAATGATGGATTTCTGTGACCAGCACTCTCCAAATAAAGGGAGCTGCCAGGCTTTCCCAGAAACATGGAATAGCCACATCCAAGAATCTAAAAGGCAAGTAAATATACTTCTCTTTAGAAATGAGATATTAGCAACTATTCAGCAGAAGCTGTGAAGACAAGATTGGACCCACAACCCTCCATTTCCACTAGCAGATGGTGATCCAGGGTATTTTCCAACCTGGTGATAAATGATTTTTTTTTAACTATTTTGTGAAGAATCACCCTCATTTTAAAACCACTCTTTACAAACTGAATCTCAAGTCTTTTATATTCTACTCCTTTCTTTATTCAGGACCATAACGGGGTGCGCAGAATGATATGGGACTGGAAAAGGACCTCTGGAGATCATCTCCTCCAACCCCTGCCAGAGCAGGTCCACCCAGAGCAGGTGCCACAGGAACATGTCCAGGTGGGTTTGAATGTCTCCAGAGATGGAGACTCCCCCACCTCTCTGGGCAGCCTCTGCCAGGGCTCTGACACCCTCAAAGGGAAGAAGTTCCTCCTCATGTTTAGATGGCACTTCTTATGTTCATGTTTCTGCCCCTTCCCTCTTGTCCTGTCCCTGGGCACTGCTGAGAAAAGCCTGGCCCCATCCCCCTGACACCCACCCTTGGAGTATTTAAAGGTGTTGATCAGATCCCCCCTCAGTCTTCCCTTGTCCAGACTAAAAAGACCCAAATCCTTCAGCCTTTTCTCAGCAAAGAGATGCTCCAGGCTCCTCATCATCTTGGTGGTTCTGTGCTGTCCCCTCTCCAGCAGTTCCTTTTCCTTCTTGAACTGGGGAGCCCAGAACTGGACCCAGTGCTCTAGATGGGGCCTCAGATGGGAAGAATCTGTTGCTGCCTCCTTAGGAGGGATGTGAGTTGCAGTGGGTCTCAGATCAGAAAGCACGATAAATGATAAGGGAGATGGACTCCAAGCTCCAACCAGGGATGCTGGAAAAGCCTCAAGATGGAATAAAAAATGAAGCAGAAGAAGAGAAAAGCATGTTTTGAGAAACTGCTGGTGCCAGCTTGGTCTGTTTCTGGAGCCCATATGTGGATCTGTGTATTTTTACATCACCACCCACCCAAGATGCATCCCTTCTCCTAGATGTCCCCTCCACAGGAAATTTCTGTGGACACACTCACTCACAGCTGCAGGTAAAACACTTCGCTCTGTCTCTGGGATGCCCATAACCCATAAAACACAACTTCAGAGCATGGCTAGAAAGCCTTGTCACTTCCCAGGTTGCTGTGGTGTTCAGGTGTAACAGGAATCATAGAATGGTCAGAGTTGGAAGGGACGTTAAAGATCATCCAGTTCCAATCTCCCTGCCATGGGCAGGGACACCTCTCCCTAGAGCAGGTTGCTCCAAGCCCCATCCAGCCTGGCCTTAAACACTTCCAGGGATGGGGCATCAACAACTTCCCTGGGCAACCTGTTCCAGTGCCTCACCACCCTCACAGCAAAGAACTTCTTCCTAAGATCTCATCTAAATCTCCCCTCTTCCAATTTAAAACCATTACCCCTTGAATGATATGGTCACTTTGCCTAGCCCCGCTGAGAACTACATCCCATGTTTTTACAGGCTTTGTTTAGTGGATTATTTTTTTTTAATCACAGGATAATCAATTGGGAGAAAACAACAGCATGCCTTTAGGTCCAAGTGTCTCAGTCATCTCCCCCTCCCACCTCACTTTAACTTCTGCAAACAGAAGGAAGTCCATCAGTCCAAGAGAAGATGTATTTCTTTCTTATCTGCCTGACAAGGACTCAACAGCAGTGCAGAATGTTCAGAGCATGAAGGAGGCACCTGCCACAGCATCGCCAAAGCACCGTGGCCTCATCTGACTCCTCCTTCTACTTCTCAAATCCCAAATCCCCTGTTTCCCCTCACTCTCACACTGGAACCACGCTCAGGTCTTCAACCCCTCGCTCCACTGGCCCAGGACACTTCACTGTGCCTGAAATATGAATCACTGAATAACAGAGCCACAAAGTTAAACTCACAATGCAGGGGAAAAGAGAGAAAATGTGCGAGAGGCCAAGCCTGCTCCAGTGGCATCTCTGTTCATGCCCAGGCAGCCTCTCCCTCTCTCTGCTTCATTTCCTATTTTCACTGGTGGCAAAATAAATAAAGAAATAAATAAATCTTGTCTTGTAACAAGCTGACCTTTCAGCTGAACTTCTCAGCCCCTCCTTATCTTTTGAATTACATGTAAATAATTATACTAATATTGAACCTGTTCTGGACATAGTGCCTTCCACCCACAAAGCACCTTGCAGAGTTTAAAAGCTTGGCTGCAAATCCCCAGGGGAGCAACTTTCCCTCCCTGACCTCAATGTGCAACAGGAGGAACTACAGCAGAGAGGAGAGAGGGAATTTGCTTGACCCCACACAGCGAGCCCACAGCCCAGCCAAGAGCCAAAGGCGGCTCTGCTGGCTCCCCGTGCAGAGCTTTTTCACCAGCACTGACAAGAGAGAATTCCAGTGATTTCAGGGAACAAAGAAGGCCCTCTCAGAGCTGCCCTGTGCTGCCATGTGTTTCCCTGCTGGCAGGGATTATCCATGGGATTCCCAACAAGGACCTACAGTCACTGGCAACATCTGCTGCTGGACTTCTCAAGGGGCTGAGGCCGTGCTGGTTTTAGCTTTTTATTTATTTGGACAAATTTGTTGCTTGCCAGAAGTGCCCCCCACACACACTGCACACACATACACACTCCTACATGCTCTTTCCAGACAGAGAGCAGGGGACCTTCCATCCCACACAGGCTGCTTCCTAAATCCCAGCTCGGCAGGAGATCATTCCTGCCTCCTCCCCACAGCCAGCTGCTAAAAGCAGTGCTGAGATCAGACAGAAGCTCTCACTCATCACTCGGCCCGGGGAACACAGTCCTGATATCAGGTGTAGCCCTGATAAACCCAGCATCCTGCTTCTGGCACTAACATCCATGTGTTAGAGGAATGCCATTTCCCCTTCCAGAGGTCACAGAGGTCAGAAGGGACCTTAAGACCTACACAGTCCCACCCCTTGTCCTGGGCAGGGACCACCTTCCACCACACCAGGTTGCTCCAAGCCCCATCCAGCCTGGCCTTGAACCCCTCCAGGGATGGGGCAGCCACAGCTTCTCTGGGCAACCTGGGCCAGGCTCTCACCACACTCACTCCCAGCAAAGAAGTTCTTCCCCAGGTCTCATCTCCATCTCCTCTCTTTCAGTGTCAGACTCTTCCCCCTCATCCTATGGCTTCTTGATCAAGATTCCCTCCCCAGCTTTCCTGTAGGCCCCCTTTAGGTATTGGAAGGCTGCTATAAGGTGTCCCTTGGAGCCTTCTCTTCTCCAGGCTGAATCCCCTCAACTTTCTCAGCCATGCAGGGCTGCTGCAGTGCACAGATAAAGACATCCTTTTCCATGTAGCCAATAAAAAAGGAAAGACTGAGCTCCTGCTGCCCAGTTGCATCCCAGAAGTACCAAACAGTGGTTTTGGATAGAGCCAAGGTGATGAGCTCTTTGGTTCTGTATGGACCAAAGAAGGCAAAGACCCAAATTCAAAGATGTTGCAGGATGGTGGAAAAGCCTCAGCTCTAGGATCTGCTCAAGAGATGGAGGTTTGAAACAGGCATCACACAGGATCTGTTCTGTACCGAGTGGTGTGGCCATCATTATTGTTTAAGGGCACTTACAGGCAGGACATAGGCCATTGGGGGGTCCAGTTCTTTCACATACAGAAGAGTAGGACAAAGCTCAGGCAGAAATCCATGAGAGCACACGAGGCTACATCTGGCTAAAGGAGATGATTCATAGAGAAGTGACCACCGCCCTGTCCCTCTTCCTCCTCTATGTTTTTCCTCTGCTCCAAAGCTCTCCCTGGCGCACTCAGCTCTTCACTGCCACAGTTACCAGCAAAGGAATCAGTTAAAGGCAAAGGAGAAAATGAAACTTTGTGAGATTTTGTTTCCTCTGACAAAGCAAACTCAAAGGGTCAGCTCAGGGGTCTTCAGGGAACTCAAAAACCCTGTTTCCTTCCCATCTGTTCACCAGTTTTAAAGGGATCCATTCATATTCACAACTAACCCCTTCTAATTCAGAGGTTTAGTTCATTTGCTCCTAGAATAGCCTATTTTGGAGTTCTGGGGGGTGTCCTGAGTTGCTGAAGATTAATTCCAAACATCTCCAACTCATTGAACAAACACGTGCAGTATTTATGCAGTAATGCATATTTAGAGAGCAATACTTTGCCCAGCACTCCAGATGAGAAGACTGGCTGCATTTAGAAATATTCCAGGAGTATTTTGCAGCTCTAAGCCTTATCACGTTGGGTGGGACCATAGCTGATATCAACAGTTAACTGGGGCTAAGCAACCACCAGATGGATATAAAATCTGACCTCTAAGGAACACTCACATGCTGCAGGCTTTGGTGCTGCCAATTCATGACCAACAGACTTCCTTCCCAGTCACTCTTAGCGACTTCTGCAAGGTCAGGGCATGCTCTAGGGCTGTCAAGTTAAGACATAGCAGTTAAGAGTGAAACGAAGGTCAGCAGAGACGTCAGGAGAAAGGAAGCCTTGAAAGAGGATGAGTTTGGTCCCAGGAGGGAGCGGCAGTTACTCTCCCAGGCATCCTGAAATCAACAAAAAGAGAGATTCAGCCTGATCATACCAAAAGAATGCCTCTGATCTCCCCGGCCTCGGCGGTGATGCGCCACCCCACACAACAGAGAGGGAGGATGAGCAAATCCCAGGTGCCCAATAAAGGGAATTGGTGGCTCCAGAGCAAGAGAGCAACCCCCAGGTTTGTTCTCCTTGTTCAGGGTTGTGGGTTCTTGCTCTAACTGTGTGCTGGAAACAACTCCAGCTTGTATTCAGGGTGGCTACTCAGAGTTCATGTTCTGCCGCGGAAATTGCTCTGCGTGACAAACACAAAGCCTACAGTAAGGGAAATTACATGTTGGACTTACTTTTAAAAGTATTAACATTTCAGGAAAACTAAGAACTCATCCCACTTTGGGCTAAATCTGAACAACAGAGAAAATAAATCAGAACAGGCTTTGTGCACATACTTTTCTGTGAAGGAAGTTGTTTACAATACATATTCCACTCCAGAATAAATCTGGGATAAACAAAGTTGAACTCTTACTCATCTCTGCCCTTCTTCCCATGAAAAAGCCTTTTCAAGACAGAACCAGCCCATCATCTACTCACCCCATAAGTCCTGCTTAACTCCTTGTGAACGTTGACGCAGATCACTCAATCACAGAATGATACGGGGTTGGAAGGGACCATCTAGTCCAACCCTGCTGCCAAAGCAAGCCTACTTAGAGCAGGTTGCACAAGAACGTGTCCAGGTGGGTTTTGAATGTCTCCAGAGATGGAGAATGTCTCCAGAGATGGACAATACCCAAGACATTGTGGAGGATGGTCCTCTCCTCACCCTGTGAGCTACTCAGCTGTTGTAGTGTCTCCAAACACTCCTTCACTAGCCAAAATACACCTTTTATCCAAAGACAGCAGAACACCTTGCCTATACATCAGCTACAGATCTCCTCTGGCTGGGACCAAGCAGCAGGAACTCCAGCAAAAAGCAGAAGATGAAATAAATGGTTTTCAGGAAGTGCTCAGTATATTTGAAAACTACATCTTCTCTTTCCTGTATCTGAATCATAGAATCATAGAATGGTCAGAGTTGGAAGGGACCTTAAAGATCATCAAGTTCCAACCCCCCTGCCATGGGCAGGGACACTTCTCCCTACAGCAGGTTGCTCCAAGCCCCATCCAGCCTGGCCTTAAACACTTCCAGGGATGGGGCATCAACAACTTCCCTGGGCAACCTCTTCCAGTGCCTCACCACCCTCACAGCAAAGAACTTCTTCCTAAGATCTCATCTAAATCTCCCCTCTTCCAATTTAAAACCATTACCCCTTGTCCTGTCATGCTCGTACCCCAGAGATTTTATGAGAACACCTTTATGAATTCCCCAGTAACCACCACAATGTTGTCACCCACTGGATCACCAGTTCAATACATCCTGTGTTCTGCCTAGGATGCTGACCAGGTCCTCTCCTACCTTAGCACACATTGTCATGGTACACAAAGGGGTATACTTTAAAAAATTAAAAGTAATGCAGTGATTGTGGCTTGTGACATTAAAAAGTCACACTCCCTCCTGAAATGTAGAGAATTTAGTCCTTTCTAACCTCCTTTTTACCCCCTGCAAACCTAGAGCCAGCCTGTGAGCTCGTTGACTGTGGCAGAGCTTTTATTCCCAACCAACAGCAGAACTTTCTACCCAGTGACCAAAGACTGAAGACACTCACAAACTGTCTCCTTGGACACAGACATCCAGTTACACACGTATGTCTTGCTCACTCCTGCCACCAAGACTCGCTCTGAGGGCAAAACAGAGTTTCTCCCGGTCTGGGCTTAGTCTCCAGCTCCACTTCGTTTCAGTAGAAGTTCTAGCTTAAGCAGCTCCTATGCTTCCACTCCTTGTCACCCTCTTGCTGTCTCTGCAGCTGAAATACAGATTAGGGAATTGACCATAAATGAAAATAACCTAACAAAAAGAAAAACAGAAAAGGGGAGATTTTGTTTCAATTTTCTTTTTGAATCGAGGTAATTCCCTAGCTGGGCCATCACACGGCCATGCAAGAGGGGATAAGAGAGGGGAGCAGTACAGGTGCAGGAAGGATCAGCCACAGCAAGGAGAAAGCGACTGTGTCCTGGGAGTGTGCTGCTGCTGGAAAGAAATACTTGTGAAACAAAATCCTTCCCTGTGCTAAGCCTGCCCCAGTTTGGAGCGATTTGTTTTTGAGCTGGAGACTTGAGATCCTGTCCACTTCCGACTGAGAGCCTTCCATAAAGTTCATAAATCCCTGCTTGGCTGCCCACTGTCTTGAAGGGATCATCGTCCTGCAGCCCCGCCACATTCTTGGGTCCGTCTCCAGCTACTTTGAATAAAAACACCCAGAAACTCTCCACTGAAGAAATAACTTCATTGACAGAAGAAGAAAAACACAAACCTGTTAATGTAACTATTGCTATTAATAATATTTAAACACCCTGGCTGAAAGTTTGGGAAGGCCCACAGGAAGGCAAGAGGCGAGCTCCAGGTCCTTGTGGTTCAGGAGAATTTCCTGCCTTGTCCAGGCGCGATTCCTCCATGGCCAAGGCAAATGGCATTCCTGCTGCTCACCCACTGTGGCATCGTCCGAAGGCAGGGGCAGCCGAGGAGCTCTGACACGGACAGATGGTGCTTTAGAAACCAAACCACTGGGAGACCCAAGCCAATTCAGATACAAGGCCTCATACTGGTGGTAACTCCAGTGAGGATGTGCAGCCGTTACTCAAATTAGTTCTGATTGCGGCTTTCCTAAGGAAGGTGCATCCAGGAGAGCAAGGAGCATCTCTGCACACCCCACTTCCCCCCCAAGACCACCAAAGGGAACATCCTAATTAAGCTGATCATTCCCCACTTGCCTCTTGGCAGCTGCCTCTCGGAGCTCCAGCATCCAGAGCGTGGTGGCCGCTGGGGATTACTGGTACTGCTGGGGAGTGATTCCCACCCCAACCAGGAAACTGGCCAACCAGCCCAGCAGGAGGGAGTCCCGTCATCCCTCCCTTTTCACAGTCCAGGGAAAAAACACACACCATCATGTTTGGAGAATGGACTGAGAGCAGCCCTGAGGAGAAGGACTTGAGAACTTGGGGGTGTCAGTGGATAAGAGTCTCAACATGAGCCGGCAACATGCGCTGGCAGCCAAGAAACCATCAGTATCCTGGGTTGCATCCCCAGCAGGGTGAGGGGGGATGGAATTCTGCCCCTCTGCTCTGTTCTGGTGAGGTCTGCCCCCCCAGTGCTGCCTCCAGCTCTGGGGCCACCAACATGGGACCCATTGGAGCAGGTCCAGAGGAGGCCATGGAGATGCTGGGAGGGCAAGAACGCCTCTGCNTCTTTTCCATCAGCAGACAAACTTTTGGCAATCAACCCCCCACATGAGGATTTAGAAATCTGGGCAATTGCGTTTGTAAATGTTTAGGGCAGGATTTTTCAAAAGCATTGGAAGCACATGCCTGTGAATATCCAGTCTCTAGCAGTAAACAATTCAAGGTGCTGTGGATGGTCTGTAATTAGCTCACACCATTTGTGAGGCTGAACTATTTCCTTAGCCCCATTCTGTAGATGGGAAAGCCAAGGTACAAATGAGGCAGCGTGTTTCCCAAGGCTACACAGCGTGCTAGTGCCTGAGCCAGAAACAGACCCCACCACTGCTGACTCCCAGTTCCTTGCTCTAATCACCAGAAAATTCCTTTCCCCTATGGCACAGCCAACTGGTTCCAATAATAAATCCAAGCTGTTGCAAAGATCAAGTCCATTTTTTCACCGCTTAACCACCCCCAAAAAATTTAATTTTCAAAACACAGGTTTGGCTTTTTACCAGAGAAAGGATTTGTTTTTCATTATTCATCTGGTTTTTGGTGTTTCTCCTCTCTCTTTTAAAAAGCCAAACATTCAATCACTCTGTTCAATGCAGAGTTCCTAGGCTAGGAGCAGTGCTCTCGTTACCCTATAAATCTTCCTCATTCTTACTATAAATACACTTCTGCATTTTTCATTTTGTTATTTTTATGACTAAATGTGGCACCTTTAGCAAACCTCAAGATGCTTTCCAAAATTACGAACTTTGAATCAAATCCTGTGGCCCTTATTTCTGAGAAGCAATGCTTTTTTAAAAAAAAAATTGTCACATTCCTTGGTATATGCCCAAAGGAGTACCATTAACCTCTGGCTTTTCAGCAGCACCTTAATTACACCAGTCTGTGGTGGTGAAGATAACACAGCCCTACTGAGACACAGTCAGATTGTTGTAACAGTACCCCAGGTTACCATTCCTGGAAGGGAATGAGCTGGATCCAGATAAAATATACATATTTTTAAATTGTGCCCACTCTAGGTATGTCAAAGCAAAAGATTTGGGAAAGAAGCTTTAAAGTGAACAGGTATTTCACCTAGATCATACAGCGCTTACTGCTGGGTTAAAAGGACATATGTGCACAAAAGAAAGGCATTTATCCTTTGTTTAAAAGTAGCAGGATATTATTTCTAGCTTTGCTTTTTGATTTATTTGCTTTCCCAACCTGAAAAGTCAAATTTTGTTGAGGCTGGAAGATTCTCAGTAGAAAGTAATAGAACATAGTTTTATCACAGAGTTTCTGAGTGTAAAAACTGATCTGTTGAAAGGAGGAACAAACATTAATTAGATCCTTAAACTCTCTTATTTGTGTTTGGCATGAATAAGTAATTAACATTGTGGAGAAAGGATGCTTCTGTTAAAGAATTAAATGCCACAAAATCTTCCCACCTTGTCCAAGAACCAGTAACTCACTATAAATAGGAGAACAAGGACTGAATCCATCTACCTTTTATCTCTGCTCCCCCCGTGGAGCTGTACCTGCTGATAAATAAAAGATCCACTCACTGCTCAGCCTCCTCAGGTGCACCTTTCAATGATACCTGTGATCCTCAAATCAGTGGAAACGATCAACCAAGATCTGCAGTTCTTTATAAAAAGGACTATTTATTTTATAGGACTAGAGAACTCTTTCTTTTTATAGAGGTGAGGCACTGGAACAGGTTGCCCAGGGAAGTTGTTGCTGCCCCATCCCTGGAAGTGTTTAAGGCCAGGTTGGATGGGGCTTGGAGCAACCTGCTCTAGGGAGAGGTGTCCCTGCCCATGGCAGGGGGGTTGGAACTTGATGATCTTTAAGGTCCCTTCCAACTCTGACCATTCTAGGATTCTATGAAAGCACACTGCCAGCACCACCCTGTAGAGTAACAGGGCCCCCACATTCTCCTTCACTCCGTCAGATGGGGTTGTCCACAGTTAATTTTCCAGTACAACAACAGGAGGCAACAAGGTTTCACCGTGAGGAGTGACAGCTTAAAAACCTGACACCTTTATGGGCTTTCCAGTTGTATTTCCTTACAACCTTGTCCTGAGCCAACGGGCAGAAGGTCTGAAAGCAACACCACTTCATGGAGAACCAAAGATCTTCAGGGCTTGCAGGAGGTTCAAAGGCAAGCGAGGAGATCAAAGTTGTTCACCGTGTGCCAGCTGTGATGGTGATGGCACCGTTAGACTCTCTGCTGCACAAAAGAAGGAAATCAATCATTTTTTTCCTGGATGCTTTTGATATGGACACCAGCTCGCTTTCATCAAAGCCAAAGAATATCTGGAAAACCCCTTCAGAGGATTTGAAATTATCTCAATTTATCTTCACTATGAAGAACCATAAAATAGGAGAAACTGGCCGGGTTGAAAGTTAAAAATAAAAAAAAAACCACACACACAATCTTTTCTGCAAAACTCAGGCTTGTGAAAACCCTCACCTACTGAGCTTTTAGGCTGAAAAAGAGGGAACTTCTACCTTCCTTTGAATTTGTTGGCATTCACTAAAATGAGCAAGCTCAAGAAAAATTTTCTCATTGCATTTCTGTCCTAGTACCAAGACCTGATGAAAGACTTGTGAAGAGAAGTAAACTACAGTTTACTTCTGGAACCTGTTACCCCAAGCCAAAGAGTGCAGATCACAAGGCTTTATCCTCTTTAAACTCAGGAGAAAACTCTTCAAGATTCCCAACCTAATTCCCCAATCCATGATTGTTGGAATCTGAGAAGCACTCTAAATTTTTGAGTGAATTCTCTTATATTTTCAGCCATCAACCATCTCTAAGAAAGAAGCTCTTGGTAAAATGTACTGTTGACAACCAAGAAAAGATACCAGCAACTACAGGCTCTCTGCTCAATGAAAGAATCAGTTCAGTTGGCCTCTTTGGAGCAGAACATTCCCCCTCTGCCCCCCAAAATGGGTACTGCTTCATCAAATCCAGAGAATTTCGGGTATTTATAGCATTTACTACAACCTCAGATCAGCCTTACAGATTGAATATACCTTTCAGTATGCAAAACACAGGTATTCCATCCTGGAAGAGGTGTGAATATCACTTTATCTCCCCTCCCCTTCCTCATTCATTAGGACTGTTTAGGGTTTTTTTAAATATAAGGTTTAGATCCTTAGAAAATTCCCTTCACATCACCTAATCGTAACTGTGATGGTCTCATTCAGAAGAAATGCTCAGGTTTTAGTTTATTCTGCATAGTGGGTTCCAGTAAAGCTGGAAAATTACTGGAGTAGATGGGAGATGTGCACATGGTATTGGACAGCCCCTGGGTGACAACAGACCTCTTCCACCCACTCGCATTCCCTGCTCCTCAGTGTCACTGAATCTTGTTCCGAAAACAGAGGAAGAGCAATCTTTCCCACCCCCAAGAAACAACCCAATCCATCCCCCATCCCCCCCAGCATTATCAAACATATGTGGACCAGATTCAGGGGGTTCTCTGATTCTACTCATCTAATGATTCTGGTTCTGCTTAGGAAGACCACACAAAAATTCCCATACGAAGCTTACTGCCCAAGAAGAAGAAACCTTCTGCAAAATCCTCATGGAGATGTGTTTGCTGGAAGTTAAGCAGCGCTCCCATCCTGCCCACAGCAGAGATAGAGGAGAAGAGATTCAGCCTCTTACCTTTCACTCGTTGCAAGACTGTACTTAGCAAATCCTACCCTCCACCTTGGATTTCTGGATTTAATAAATCCAGTTCCTTCAGCTTCCTTCCCAGGGCCAGAGCTTTAGACCTCTGGATGTTCTTCTTGCTCTCTTTTGCTCTCCAGCGTGCTCTGCTCTTCCTCTGTGCTCAAAGCTGGGAGCACCAGTGCCTACCAGAGTGGCATGATTAATTACCCCTGTGTCTCACGTGACTTTCCTGCTAATACATGCCAGAATAAAATCAGTCTGTCTTTTTGTTGTTGTTGTTGTTGTTGTTTTTTCCACAAAGTACCAATCATATTCACCTTGTGGTCCACTAAATCCTCCACATCTTTTTCTCCTATTCCACCACTGAGCTATTTCCCATCCTTTATTTATAAACCCACTCTGGTTTTCCTTGCTGTGGGAACATTTGTCTTGGAGAACCTGACAGACCTTTTTCCAGACTTGTAGGAAGAAATGTACCACCAATAAATGCTAATTCAACTGCACAAGCTCCTGGAGAGACAGAAAAGACAAGTGAGCCCTGATAGTTCTCAGAGGAGCCTCCTTATTGGTGCTTCAGCAGCATCTGAGCAAGGATACGATTTTTAACTGCTCCAAAAATTAACCCATGAACACCTCACGTGTCACAACTGCCTGTGTGTTATTTTTCTGGTCGATGACCATTTGTGGGGCTGCCCAAAAGACACTTCCAGCCACTCCCAATTGCTGCTGCATTTTCAGTTTAGTTTTCAGGCCGCAGGACACCAAGCAGAGCCAGATGTCACATAACTGGGACCAAATCACCACAGGCCTCTGCTCTACCCCCCAGTGCCCAGCTTTGCCATTACTTCATGGCGTGGCTGTGAAACTCCACCCAGTTCAGATTTTAACTCATAGCAACAAGAGTGCAAAATGCTCAATGAGGATTAAATTGTTCACCCATGGGGTGAAAAAGCCTACTTATTTATTTTACCTTAAAACATCATTGGCATAAGATCCCACAAATGGACTACAAACATGCTGGCAGATACCCCAAGAGCTACTTCAATCCAATATCCCAAACCAGGATTAAGTCTGTCCCGTGGGATCCATATGGAGGATGTAAACAAACGAGCCCTGCCAGCTTGAAGGTTTTTACTGTGAACATCCAGAACACTCTTATTTGACCCATTGACATTTTCATAAATTCTCTGAGGGTGGATTCCCTGTAGTACCAAAGAAGAAAATAAGAAATGGAATTCTTTTTTGACCCTCATTCCTGGTAAATGACATCCACAATCCGAGATGGCCCTTGTCCAATCCCTGGTGAGCCACAGCGGTCTATTATTTGATCCCTGTGGGAATAGATGAGGCCTCCAAAGAAATTCCCTCAGATGACTGAACAAGGACATCCCTCAGCGAAGATATGAAGTGGATAAAAACTGCAGAGGAATGAGGATCAACTGATGGTGTGGGAATAGGAATACAAAACCAGCAAGGGAAACACGTATGTGCATAGAGGGGAAATCTGAGAGACCTGGGAATAAATCCCTCCAGCCCTGCTTGCTTGATGATGGGTGTAAGTGTCCTCATTGCTGAACTCCCTGTGTCATTGCTCACAGCCATTCAGCTCAGAAACCATTCAAGCTTGAAAGATGTTCCTTTAAAGGAACAGGAATGGAGTGTCCTTGTCCTGTTTGAGCTTGGCTTTGATGGGGAATCTCACAAAACCCACTGCACCAGAGAAATATGAACAGGGGGTGATCACATAAACATCTTCACTTTAATACAAGGCAAGTGAGAACATCAGGTCTCTGCCTGTTGATATACAAAAAACTGGGTCTGGATAAGAAAACCAGCAGAAATATACATATCAATAATGAGCTTTTGCTACCACTTCCTTGAAAAATACCACTGGTAGGTAGAACTCCATCAGCAATTCAGCAATTCTTTTTACTTGCTGTGAGATCAAGATAGGAACAGCAAATCTTATCAATAAATAAGAATGCCAAGTCTACAATAA